>VXBH01005633.1:14121-200048 GCA_013400035.1 Rynchops niger | reverse complement strand
CTGCGGCTCCTTGGCGAGGTGGCCCAGGCCCGGCTGCTGGCCTTCTGCTGGGTGTCCCTGGCCCCCTCAGCGGGAACAGTCGCTGCCGGGGGTGGAATGGCGGTGTGAAACTTGGCACAATGCTTCTTTAGAAGCAGCGTATCGTGTGCTCAAGGCAACAAAGTACGAGCTAAGGGACGCCTTGATCTGCTGGGGATGCTTTGTTTGGCCCTTCCTGCAGACTTAGGGCTGCCCTGGGGGGGCCGGGGTTTGGCTGCCAGCCAGCTCCCGGGCAGAGGCGCCCGGCTTTCGCTGGGAGGAGGCGGCGAAAAGCCCCTTTGTCTTCATTCTTATGCAGCACAGGGGTCACAGCGATCACCGTGCAAGTGGGCTTTACAACAGTTAATCCTCTTCTTGCCACGATGGAGGTAAATTTCTGGCTGTCTTCAGCTGAAGTCGCTTGGATGGCTGATGGAAGGGAGGAATGTTAATGACGCTCTTGCGGCCATGCAGGTGCCTGGCTGCCCGTTGCTCTTTCAGGCTTTGTGTTGAGTTTGTCTTTGATCCGCACTCCTTCCCATTTAAAATCGCTGCAAACCTACGTAAACTAAAGAGCATTTTCTACCCTTTTCTGATGCAAGTAATGGTATCTGCTGTAGGACGGCCCGCGCCGGCAGCTGAACTTCTGTTGAATTACTGATGTATGTTGATGTGTGTACGAGCAGATCGGAGCAGGAGAGAATTCTATTTCCAGACCCTGGATATTTCACAGGTGAAGCACAGCAATTTAGACTTGCATGCTAGGAGGAGAATTTTGTTGTTGTTGTTGTTTTGTTTTACTTTTTTCTTAATCCGATGCCTTTGGTTCCTGCCATCATTCAGGCCGTTTGCTCGTTCGCTTCTTCCCAAGGGCAATGGATTGTAAGAGAAAAGGCAGTGCGTGCTTGTGCTCCTTCTGGAGAGAGGATTTCAGCCCACATGGGCAAGATGCTTTTCCTCTTTAAAATTGCAGAATCTTTATTGTGCTGATATTGATGTGCGTTATTGATGCATATTAATAAAGTTAAAGGCGATACAGAGTAAGGCAGTGCACGCACTGACTCAGCGGGGCTGTCTGCTTGCGTTGCTTGTTTTACCTACTGCCGTTGATGTGATCTGATGAAAAAATCTCAATCTTGAAGGTGGTTTTTGGGAGCTATTGAGGCTTAAATACCGTGTAAGGAAAAAATATTTTAAAATATTACACCTTCTATTTCAGATGATACAAGGCTGTTTTTGTCATTGGGCACATTAGTAACATTTTTTTTCCTTTATGTTTTTAAGAGGGACAAATTAAAAATAACAGTTTTAACCTGTCTTTAGGGTGTGTTGGTGCATCACCGTGTAAAAAGAATGACTAGGCATGGGTATTGTATGTGAGATATAATACCACTGTGGGAATAGATAAGAATGATGTAATTCCTGCAGGTGATATCTCGGACTGATAAGGCATGTGGTGCCGGGGTTGTATTCCTGTGCCCAGGTGAGAAAGTGATGCCGTCTAGGTGTGATATGTGAGGCTGAGAGTATGCAGAGACACAGCAGGTGGTTTTAACATCTAGGTGTGGCACTTCAGGGCATGCTCTAGTGGCAGAGACTGTAGGTTGTTTGGTTGGACTTGATGATCTCAAAGGTCCTTTCCAATCATGAAGATTCTATGAAAATGGCAGTGTGCAACGATACTGGGCCGAGGACACTGCTTCAGTGCTGTGATTGCCCTTTGCTGATTCCCATGCCACTCTGCTGTGAGGAGGAAACCCACTGCTTGGCTTAGTGCATTTTTTTTTTTTTTTTGAACTAGAAAACAGCCATTTAATCCCATGTTTTTCTTTAAGTACTGGGAAANAAGGAAACATACAAATAGAAGAAAGATGGGACTAATGATAATCAATCATTTTAAACAATTACGCTGCTAAAATAATAACCACGTATGCAATATTGAATGTATATAAGACGTGGGTAAAGTGTTAGCTGGGGTGCCTCTGACTTGAGTCATGCACCCAGCGCTGTGCTTTTGCTTTATTGACTTTGTCCCTATAATAAAATAAGTGCCATTTCTGTTTAAGGAATCTGGCTGTTTATTACAAAAGGATGGGGGGATCAGTTAGGGTTGGTTACAGCGATGATTCTGCAGCAGCTTTACTGAAATTCCTGTCACTGCTCCACCTGCAACATGCACGTGGCGGAGCTCTGGGGACAGGGACCAGCAAACGTCTGCCCCTCGGTTCAGACCAGTCCAGTGCTTTGCTCGGGGACTTGGTGCCACTGTGTCGCTGCCACAGCAGACTAAGAGGAGGTCTCCAGGACCTCCTTAAGGAAGGAGCAGAGCTGACAGGAGGTCTGGCTTCTCTGTTTCTAGAGCCTGAGTGTTCCCTTTCTCTCCCCTCTTCCCCAGACCAGCCCACCCGAAGCTGGAAGCAGCAGTTAACTTCCTATTTCCATTGCTAATCTTCACATTTTACCAGAATTGCACCTCCCTTGCCTGAGCAGTCTGATGCATTTACAGCCTATTTTCTTTCTGTCTGCTCAGATTTCTGATTATTCGACCCTAATGAGGAGAGGCTGCTCCTACTGTGTGGAAGGTGCATGTAGCCCTGGGCCTGTGGTGCTTTGACCATGAATGAATTTCCCTGTTCCTGTCAAAGGCTTTTTCTCTGCTCTTCTCTAAAACTGTCTTGATCAGTATGTTCCTGCAAGGACCAGAAATAAAGAAGCATTAGATCCATGATCTGACCTCTCTGAGCAGTTGCCATCTGGTGATGCTGGGAAATGTTGTAGGGACGGGGATGTAGACGTCTTTGCCTTGAAGATCTTCAAATATCTAAATAGCCCTGTTTTTCACTTGTATTCATACATGTCTCTGGTACTGAGTCAAAGGGTGTGTGATACCTGTCCCTGAGATACTGCTGGGTGCTGCTCTCATCTGAAACCTCATCAGTTGGGCAAGTGTGTAAGTGAGTGGGGAAACACCCCTTTGAGGGCCCTGGTAAACTCACATTGAAACAGAAATGATCTAATCTCCATACTAAAATAATCGCCGTGATGCTAAGGAGGTGTAACTCAGCGGGAGGCTAGCTTTTAAGAACAAATTAATAGATGGTATGAATAAAACAAACTGGAAGAGCCTGTCTTCTTTTGCAATTAAGATATACTGGGTGAAGAGTACAACTTAAAAATTGCTTCTCTTAGCAAGTGCGTGACTTTGGTGGAAAAGTAGATGTTTATAGAGCCTTGTAAGCAGGAAACGGTGAACAGAGAGACAGCAAGGTGTCTGTCTCCTGTGCTATTAAGCTGTGTGAGGTATCAAACATATTGGACAAATAGAGAGCAAATCTCATACCTGACAAATCTGAATTTCAGCAGGCCCACTTTTAGGAATATTTTGCTAGTCCTTCAGGAAATGTTGCTGAACCTTTGCAGGGCAATGGGCACTCACTGCTATGTATCTGCTGCCGGTCCTCCTCTTCCCTGGGTACTGCTTCCCATTGCTCCCCAAAATCTGTGTGTCCTGTCCTGCCCGCTCACTGGAGGACAAGTAAAAGGAGCTAACACAGCTCTAGGTGAGACAGGGTGCAGTTTGCCGGCTTCTCCCTGCTCTGCAGGACTTGCTTCCCCGGAACCGGGTGTCTGTGTTGTCCACAGCACCTGAATTGTACCCCAGCTGGGGGCTGGCTGATGCCTGTGTGGTTTTGGTGGAGAGTATTGTCTGCAGCTGGACAACACTGCTAGATCCGACCCTCACCTCTACGCCCTGCTCCAAAACGCCTTCAGAAGCAGCTCGGGGGCATGACTTTACTGGCCACTGGCTTGCAGCAACCTGCTGGGGTGCCTGGCTGGTGGCGCGGGGCTGCTGGGGCAGCGACTAGCATCCTGCTCCTGATGTTTCAGCAGGATCCCTCCCGCTCCCGTCCCAGGCAAATGCCGCCCTTCAAAGAGATGCTTCTGGGATCTTCTGCTTTTTCTGATTCTAGGTTCTTTGGGCTGTTATTTAAATAAATCAGCGCTTTCAAATTCATATGGAAGGTGTGCAGTAGTCAGGCACTCCTAATCTTTTTAGAGCTGAACTTAATTACTACTCGCTGTGTGCTTCCAGAGGGTGTGGGTCGTTGCACCTTTCTGCGCAGAGCTTGCTCCAGGTT
Source organism: Rynchops niger (assembly GCA_013400035.1). Lineage (NCBI taxonomy): Eukaryota > Metazoa > Chordata > Aves > Charadriiformes > Laridae > Rynchops > Rynchops niger. Next base: position 195,891 of record VXBH01005633.1, on the reverse strand, counting down.
TGAATTTGAAACAGGGAAATATGTATCCTGTGAAAACTGCCTTTATTGCTCGTGATTCAAAAGGTGTTAGTTTTATTGCTAAACTCATATGGAAATAGCATTCAAGAGGTGTAAAGTTAGACATTGAGCTTGTGCTGATTGAACACAGCTCTTAGATTGAGAGGTTCCTTCTTGCCACTGAGAGAGAGATGCAGTTTCGTTAGAGCGATAATAAGAACAGAACGAATTACTTCTCTGTATAGGTTGCCTGTTCACAAAGCCACCTAAATCTTCAGGGTGAAATACTTGCATACTTCTTTCATTAGCTCAGCTCATCCTTCAGAGGATGCGATCTCCAATAACCTGCCTTGTGCCAGGCTTCTCCCGAGGTGCCAGTTCCTCTTCTCCGCTGGCAGCGCAAGTCTGAATTGGCTGCCCCTGATGCAGCGGCATTAGCCTGGTTTGGCACGTCAGTAACTGTGTGTTTGCTGCCCGGAGCCGGATCTGGCAGCATGACTCTCCCCATCAGCTGGGAGCAGCATCCCAAGGGCTGCATGTCAGGGTCTCCCCCTGGGAAACCTGCTCATGCTCCTCTGGTTTCATACTGCAGCATTAAACACGCCGCAGCGAACAGCGGAGAAAAGTCTCTTCTTTCTCATTCCACTGATTGAGCCCCTGGACCAAGGGGCGAGCGGGGTGGGGCTGCCGAGCGGATGCGCCCCACAGAACGGGATGTCTGTGGAGGGATGTGGGGAGATCTGCTCACAAGATCTGCTCTCTGGCCAGAGCGGGAGGATTATGTGCAAACACGGAGTTGTCCTACTGGGTGAATGTTGCTGAGAATGACTGTGCATTTAGCATATGAATAAAGTAATTAAGCAAGTGCCTGATGTATGATAGCCAAATAGTATGTAACCTTAGATTTTAACAAAGGACAGAAAACACTTGGATTTTCAGCTTTGGATGGCAGGATGCTGTGCTGTGTGGTCCCTGATACAGGTAACAAAGGCATCTCAGATATGGTCCAAGTAAGGATTCCCAAGTATGGTACTTGGTCTCGAGTCAAGTTATTGCTGGAGGTAATGGGGGTTTTGAGGTCCCTGGCTGATAGGGGAGGGGGAGTCTGGAGCAGTCAGTGCCCACTGCTCAGAGCTGCTGAGTGGTGCTGGGATAGGTGAGGTGCTCTGATGAATACTGGCTAGCGGGGGAGATGTATCCTAGTGAGAAATGCCTGCTCAGAGGCCGTTACTTGATCTTCTGACAGGAGGGAATCTGATTTATATTAAGGAGAAGAAATCACTTGGTTTTGTAATGCAAACAGCTGCCTCAGGAGGCCTTTGTCAGTAGATATGACCTGGGGATTTTAATGCCTGTGCCTTGGGCAGCAGCACATGGGTGCTGGGCGCTGGTCGGCCAGGGCAGCATGGGGTGGAGGGGTGGGGGTAGATGCCCAAGCATGCTGATACAGGATCATCTGCTTTTAGTGCTCGCGTGAACTCAGCAAGGTGCAACTCAGATGAATGACTCCATGATGAAGCAGTAAAATTCAAAGGGAAGATCCAGAAAAGCTCCAGCTGACCAGAGGATGTCCTTTTCCGTCTTGCCTTCCCTTCCCAGCACTATAAGGAGCAGATCCCTTATTGTAAAAGCCTAACGAGACAGGGCAAGAGTTGTCTCTTCCACGTAACTGGATCAATCTGTTGGGGAATTTTTATAGTACCCCTCGAGGTGAATTAAACTTGTGTTTGTGCTTAAATGTAGAAGAAAAATTCAATAAAAATACATTGGGCAGAGTCCTACTGCAACGAGGGGTTCTACATGGAGTCTGCAAAGGTGCGTCACCAGCAAATTCAGAGAATCCCTTATATCCACTTGCACCAGCACCCAACCTGACAGTGGTTTCATGGGGCACCTCAGCCCAGCCCTGGGTCCGTCACCCCAGCCCAGGTCTGCTACCCAGATGTGGTCCCTGAGCGCTCCCGTTCCAGGATGGCTACAGGACAATACAGAGGCTGTTCCTTATGTCTTTATAGGAGGCCTTTGGTCTCTGCTACTCCTGCTTCCAGNGGTGTGTTGGGGGTGGGATCGGTCTCTTCTCCCAAGGAATGAGCAATGGAACAAGAGGAAACAGCCTCAAGTTGCACCAGGGGAGGTTTAGGATGGATATTGGGAAAGATTTCTCCACCAAAAGGGTTGTCGAGCATTGGAACAGGCTGCCCAGAGCAGTGGTGGAGTCGACATCCCTTGGAGGTATTTAAAAGCTGGGCAGATGTGGTGCTGAGGGACGTGGGGTAGAGGTAACTTGGCATTGCCNCTGCTTCCAGCCAGTTTAACCCCTATCTTTGCCCTCCGTGCCAGATCTCAAGCTATCACTGCTGAGTAGTTACAGTGACAATTTCCCCTTCAAATCCTTTGTCTTTCTCGCAATTCTGAAAAANGTATTTAAAAGCTGGGCAGATGTGGTGCTGAGGGACGTGGGGTAGAGGTAACTTGGCATTGCCGGGTTAACGGTTGGACTCCATGATCTTGAAGGTCTTTTCCAGCCCAAACGATTCCGGGATTCTCTTCAGTCCGAAGAGCCAGTGGCGGTGTTTAGGGTGAGGGGCTTTGTTCACCTACAGACTTATGGCTTTAAATAAAAGTGTCAGGGAGCTGCACTCTCTTCATCCTTTTAATAGAACATAAATGAGTCTGGTTCATGTAAAGCTTTTGTTTTGCTAGTTGGCAGCTTTGAAGGGAACAACAACAACAACAAAAAAAACCCTAACCCAAACATCAAAGAAACCAAATCTTTCTTGGCAGTTGATTGAAACAATTTTATGCCTCTGTGTCTGTCTGCATGTTGATGGACTACTTAAACTAATATTTTATTGCTATAGAGTAAATCTGATTTTTGTTGCTGTTAAGTGCCTTGTCAGTGCACTTGGTAACAGGAATTATTTGCGATATTAACTTATGTTCTACAGCAGTTCATGGCGGTAACTGCCCTCCACAAAACAGCACCATTGTTCATCCTTAAGGGTGTTACTTGAAGTGGAGGAGGAAACTGTTCATCTGAGAGGTGGGAAAAAGCGAGGGAAGCTCCCACGGGGACCGTGAATTTGTTACCACTGAAGTGGGGAGTTATTGATGAGCATCCCTGGGCTGCAGCCGCTCCTTGGCGCGTGACGTGTGCTGCCTTATGGCTGGGAAGGACCTGGAGAAGCAGAGGTGTACTCATCCAAGAGGGGCCCACTGGGATAGCTGTGGCAACACTGTGGATCGCTGGGAACCCGCCTGTTGCTGCGGCACCAAATCAGTGCCGGTAACTGGCCAGCTCGGCGCGTGGTGGGGACGTGCCGTGTGCCTCGGCAGCACAGCTGTCTTGTGAGACTCTGGAGCAGTGCAATCAGTGCTGTCCAGGCTGTAATTAACGGTACTTAAGGACCATTAGCAGAGCTTGTAAAAATGCTTTTTAATCCAGTTTAATAAATGGGAGTCCTAGTTTAATTGGCATTATGAAAATTACATGTGGGCTATTTTCTATAGAAAATTATAGGTGGAATTGATATCCCTGTGATATGAATCAGAGCTATCCAGGCTTCAGATTAATACTATGTTCTGAATATCCCATGGTCTGTTGACTGTAACAGTGCCATGCATCACAGCTGTCAGCAAATGCTCTCCCAAGATTTGCCAAAATGTAGGAGTCAAGCACTATCTGTTCATCAGAAGCTCACCCTCCTGTAAATGGAGACTTCGCTATGCAAGATTTTATTGAACTATTAAAGTCCTTGGTGCTGCCAAATACGGAGCTAACGCTTTCTCCATCAGCTCTGGATGAAGGAAAGAGGATTTGGTCCCAAACTGGAGACTTCTCTTTTGAGCCCCACCACTCTACTCATTATTTTTACTAGAAGTCCTGGCCCGCAACTGCCCCATGTTGTTGTGTTTCTGCCACTGTCATTTGTCTGCTGCTTCAAGAGCTTGAAGGATTGTTGACTTTCCCCTCTCTGGGTTGGCCCGCTGTGCAGAGCTCTCTTGCCTGGCTGCTGGGGAGTTCCCAGGGAGGTACAAGGTCATTAACAGGATGATGTAATTATACCTTCCCCTGCATCCTCTTTTTTTCTTGACTTACGCTGAGGGGAGTTTGGCTGTAGGAACTGAATGAACCTGTACAACCCCATAGCAGTTAGAGTTTCTTTTCACAGTTTCAGAGAAAAACACTCTGAAGCATTGCCCTCCCTACTGAAATATAATTTTTTTTTTCTTTTGCGTTGCAAGTACAGTTGGCAATACATTAAATCCTGTAAATCGTGGCAAGAATTTGATACCTTGGTGCCTGGAGCAGTGCTCAGGGTTGCATGTTGATGCTCCGGGTTTCAGTGGTACAATGAAAGGGTTAAAGGATGGATTTATTTATTTATTTATTTATTTTCCTTTGCAAGACGCTTCTCAATAGCCATCCTGGCCTTAGGCTTTTTCTTGCTTAATTTTACTAAAAGCACCTTTATGGTGATTGCTTTTGTATTACTTAAATAGTTCTCTGTCTTTTTTTTTTTTCTTTTTTTTTGGTATGATGTGTTTTAAAAGCGGGTTGCCTAAGAGCAGAAGTGAGATAAATGCAGGGAATTGGGTGTCTGTGGAGGTGCAAAGCTCCACGGGCAGAAGCCCCTGCTCTGGGGGCAGCAGAGGAGCCGGGGCGGAACCGCAGAGTGGAGCTACAAGCTGCCAGGTGTACCTGCCCTCTGTGGCTACTGCTGCCGCACGGCTTACAGCCCATGTTAACAAGGCTACAGAGGATTTAGAACACCAAGCCAGCATTTGTATGTAGGTTGTATGTTTGTAAATGTCTGGGGTTCTCCCAGCTGCACTGTAACTCTAGGAGAACAAGACTTACTGAATTTCTGAGAGTCGCTGATGCCTGACTCCTGTTTCTCCCGATACTGCCACTGTGGAAACATGCGTTTTGAAGAGAAAATCTCACAGTTGAGAGATCACTGCACGTAATCCTGGCGTCTCATAGAGAAATAAAAAAATCTTCAAAATAAAGCCCTGCCATTCAGCAGGAACAGCTGGGACTTCCAAAAAAAACCCACAACCTAAAACAAAAAGAAGTTGAATATTCTTGGAAATCCCTCTTCTGTGGCACTTCTAAATCTGCTAGGCTGTTTTGTTTTGTTTCGTTTTGTTTGTTGCGCCAAAGTGGCTAAATTGAATAACACCACAGTTGCCCAGATGCGGGGATGGGGGACTCCGTGCAGAGGCTGCCTCGGCGTGTGCGTGTCCTGCTCAGGTGTGCCCCTCCTGGAGCGGTGGGCGAAGAGGCAGATAGAGGTCCCAAATCTGTCCGTGGTGTCCAGCTCCACCTGAGCAATGGGATTGTTTGGGTGGGGTTTTGCAACAAGGAAACGCCTCGTTAGGAGCAATGGGAGAGGAGCTGAGCCTGCAGTGAGTCGCTGGAAAGACCAATTAAACTCCAAAAAGTGGCATCATTATGGAAATGGGACCAAAAGCCTTGATCCGACTGAGCTGGGGCCGGAAGGCAGGGTCTCTCCCAGCTCATTAGCGCGGTGCTCGTCGTTGTGGTAGCGGATGACCTTATTCAGAATTTTGGGAGGGATTTTGTAATCTTTCTTCTAATTTATTGTGGGTTAAGTCAAACTATAGTTCAGTTACTTATGTGAATCTTGGGACCGTTTGTAGTTGTAACTGCAGGAAAAAACAAGCAAGGGAGAAAAGTGAAGGTTATCAGGGCAAAATGATACAGTAACCTGTTAATAACAACAATACTTCTGAAGAAAAGCGTGCCTTAAAGCACTCTGCTCTGAGTGTTCCAATTGCCTCACGCATTTTTAGGTGGGAGGGTGTTTTACCTTCCCCCTGCCCACTGGCAAGTGCCAGTGCCGCGGGAGCGGGACCCGCGGGGAAATCGCTGCCACCGCTGGGGATGCTCGGTGTGGGAACGGTGGCGTGCTGCCTCCTTCAAACTGCCCCCACCTTAACTGCCTCGCTAGGGTGCTTCTGTGGCGTTACTGTTCCCATCTCAGTTTAATCTTCACTTGCTGGTCTTCCTTTTAAAAAGTAAAATGTAAAATCACATAAGGACCCTTTGTGGCTTGCATTCATTATCCTTCACTTCTTAAATTGTGGCAGCTCCCACTGTCTCTTCTGTCAGCGTTGCCATTGGAAAATCCCCTTTTCCCCGGCTTTGTAACTTAGCTGTGTGTATCCATTCTGGACAGAAACCTGTTCACGTTCAGCTCCTCAGGAGGGATCGCTTTCTTTTTCCAGTGGACATTAAGGCAAAGCCCTTCTGTCATTCTTAAACTTGATTTATTTATTTTTTCCTTCTGGTTCTTGGGCTTGTCTGTTTCATTGTATTTAATCTGCTCTGGGCTTAGCAATTATTTTAGGAAGAGCGATGAATGTTAGGGGCTATTGTGTGGCTCTGTAGACAGAATAATTTAACTTTAAAAAAAACAAACAAAAGAACCCAACAACACCACCCCAAAGCCAAAAGCCCGTTGCGGGGCTGTGGTTTGTGCTTGCAATAAAGCTCCTGCCTTGGTCCACACCTTCAAATGCTTGCCCTACAGATCCATGGCTGGCAAATTTCAGTGGAATCGAATGGGCTTAAGATTTTGCAGATTTCTGCCATTTATTACTCCCTTTGACTCCTAAAGCTTTAGCCAGGCATGATAACCTGTGAGCAGCCCCTCCTCCACAGAACACACTGACTGCTGAACAATAATTGTTAAAGTACAGAGCTTTCACTGCAAGCTCCGTGATCAATGATACCAGTAGAGAGGTGGAAAAAAACCAAACAAAACCCCCTTAATAAAAATGAGAATGATCAAAGAAACTAGCTTTTTGCGCATAACTTATAGCCTGTTTTCTTTAGCATGTGAGTCTCAAGGTTTTTGGGCCACTCTGTGTGTTGGTGCCCGGTGCCGGGCCGTGCCGAGGAGCGCTCCTGGCAGCAGCAGGATTCCAGCTGGCTGGTGTGGCTGGGTGTGGGGGTGAGTCGTCCTGCAAATTCTTGAAACGAAAGACAAAAGTCACGCAGGGATCAGGCTCTGGGGGTAGGGGCTTGGGCAGTGGGAGCTGAGCCCTCACCCTGGTCCTACAGAGGGTTATAAGGGTGCTCAGTTCTGCATTTATAGAATCACAGAACGGTTTGGATTGGAAGGGACATTAAAGCCCACCCAGTCCCACGCCCTGCCCTGGACAGGGACACCTCCCAGCAACCCAGGTTGCTCCAAGCCCCATCCAGCCTGGCCTTGAACCCCTCCAGGGATGGGGCAGCCACAGCTTCTCTGGGCAACCTGGGCCAGGGGCTCACCGCCTTCACAGCCAAGAATTTCTTCCAGATGCTCCAGCCCTCTGACAAACTCCCAGCATCTCCGGGGCCTCCTTTGGCCCCGCTCCAACAGCTCCGTGTCCTTCTGCTGTTGGTGCCCCAGCGCTGGAGGCAGCACTGCAGGGGGTTCTCCCCCGAGCGGAGCAGAGGGGCAGAATGCCCCTCCTCGCCCTGCTGCCCACGCTGCTGGGGATGCAGCCCAGGCTGTGGGGGGCTTTCAGCTGAGGATGGAATTTGGCTGGAGGAGAGCTGGTGCCCCCAGACCTCTGCCTTGCAATCGTACCACGGCCCCAGCCCCTCTCCCCTGTGCCCACATCCAACCCTGATCCCCCTCTCCTTAGCTGCCCTCCATAGCCTGGGGGTGCTGCCATCTCCCCCACCAGGTGGCCGCGAGGAAAGCGGAGGATGGAGCAAAGCAAAGCGATGCTGTTTTCCAGCCCCACTAATGGCTGTGCCGTGGGGAGCTGTGCCCATGCAGGAGTCCCCCGCACCCTCCCCTCCCCGGGAAGCTGAGCGCTCTGCTCCCGCTTAAATGACTTTTCATCTACGCTTTCATCTCCCAAGTTATTTTCCCGAGAATCTAGTCGCTCCTAATTTCTTGCCACTGCGGTGGACCAGTGTTAAGTTTCCCAGCTTTCAAGCTGGGAGAACAAAGGAATATTCCCTTTCCCTCCTCGGTCCTGGCTCGGCAGCAGCGGGGGCTGATCCTCACTCCAGAATGTTTTGCTGCGTCTCCCCTTCATGCCCGAGGCTTAAGCCGGCTCCTGTTATGTGTGGTCTTGCTAATGTTTCTAATGTAATATTTATAATAACCTGCACAGCAAAGAGAGCCCACAGACCCCAACAGCTGCTGTTTCCCTTTCATTTTGCCCATCTGCTTGCTTCTGGCAAGGCCAAAAATGGGGAGAAGTGGGAGACGTGCCAGCGATGCTCCATCTTGCTGTTCAAAACATGGGTTCTCTTTCTGTGCTAATCTGTTCGCTGCAGCCTCCCTAATAGTCTTTATATGGAATTATTATGCATTGGCAAATAACCTAACCTGATGAATGCTGGTATTTAGAAGGGCAAAAATTCAAGCTAAATCTGTTTCAGGAACAAAATCTGTCTCCGCACAATGTCAGGTCTGCCCTGATAATGCGGTTTTGTATTTTATTTGGGTGATGCTCAGCCCTCTGAAGTGCGTCATGCCCTCTGGCAACGGCTGCTCTGATCAGTTCTGTTTCTCTCTAGGTAGAGCAACACCATTTGTCAGGCACGCACAGACAAAACTGGGCTTTCTCTGCTCAATATGCAGTTTGCACTGGTAGCTAATGAGTGAAAATAAAACTAGTACAGCTGACCTCACGGACCCAACTTTTTCTTTGCACTGCAGCCAGCGTTCAGTCATGTACCTGCAATTTCCAGAGAGTTTTCGTTGAAATAGCAACCATAAAATGGATGAATGACGATGCTAGAAAAGAAAATGTATCAAATGCAATCTGCCTTCTGAATATTTCATGCAGTTAAATGAGCGAGGCGTTTTGGGGAGCTCAGCTTCTTTCAGTCTGTAATCCTAGGGGATGTTCTCCATGGCCAGGGACGGTAAGAGTGGGAATTCAGTTTTGCACACCAAATTCAGACGTGAAACCTTTTCTTGTTCTGAGCCAGGAGAAAAGTGCAGTTTGTGTTTCCTAGACAGCACAGGTACCTGCAGTGAGCAATGCTCAGCTGCATCTGCATCTTTTCCAGTGTCCTTTGGGTTTTCGTGGAAGTCTCCTGCTGGCAGCCACCACCTCGGTCACTTCATGCTGCAGCGGCTTAAATCCATCCCTCTTCATCCCTTTTCAACTCTGAATGACCAAGGTGTGCGTGCACCAGCTGGGCGGATGGTGCTTTTCCCTGGTCCTGAAGACGTGGCTTCAAGAGCTGAGCCTCCCTCCGGGTGGACCCTCCTTCCTATGAGGATGGTCAGTGGGTCTCAGGGCCCTCGGGTGCTCCTGTCCCGGGTGAGAGCACGGGCTGAGGTGCCAGTGTGGCGCTCCAGAGGCGGTGGGGTGAGCCTGGAGGTGACCCCGGGGACCGGGAGAGCCGCAGCATGTGGCTGGGGCTGGGAGAGGAGCGGACCTGGAAGCCCACGTCCCCACGGCCAACTGCTTCTCAATTTGCAGTTTTCAACCCCGTCATCCCAATTCCAACAGACCAAGTGAAGCCATAAGCGAAATGCGAGCTTGTGGCTACGATGTGTGTCGGGGTCCTCGGTACGCCGACCTGTCTGGCTCTCGTGCTTCTGCAAAAAAACCCTGTTTCTGGCAAAAATCCTGTGCTACAAGCAGCGGTGAGAAAGAAACTTTTAAAACATGTGCTTGTATTAAGCAATGGCTTCATTTCAGGATTCCTTTATTGTTTCCCTTTTAGCCAAAATGGGCTTTTACAGGGGAAAACCCTTGTTTGATAGTCTTATCATTGAAATAGTTTCCATCTTCGAGGACAGAAGAAAAGCTGGTTGATAGGCTGATTACTAAATCTGATCCTATTTCCTTGAGGACTGAACAAGACAAATATATTCATAGAAGGGAAAGAAAAAAGAAGAGCAAGGTTAAAGGCGGCTTCCATTAGTCCCCGTCTGAATCGGCACACGGCTTCAACTGCTTTCTCCGAGAGCAGAGGAAGAAGAATCAGTGTCGGGCTGTGCGGGAGCTGCTTCTGGAGGGCATTCAAGGCACAGGAGCAGTGCACGGGAAACAGCCACGCCGCGCCAGCTTCATAATGGTATCTTTATTCTTGAGTTAAGAAGCAATAGATAAGAGGGAATAAGAGGAGTGGAGACAAAACTCTCTGCTCGTATGTGCTCAGATCCAAGCAGAGATGCCGTTCTCGCCATCCCCAATACCTGTTTGCCCAGCAGGTGGGCTGCGGGGGTGACTGTCTCAGCAGCATGCCCCACGCAGCGCTGCTTCGCCGCTGTGGGCTCCTGCTTTCCAGGCACAACAGCAAAACCATTTCTGCCGTTTTGTCAGCCCTTTTTGGGGGCACCGGTTCAAACCTCTTGCTTTTAACCTCAACCGCCCTTCTGCAAAGAGCCAGGTTAGATTTCTGTTGGTTTGGCTGGGATACGGGTTAATAAATAGCAGCGTCTGTAGGTGCTTCCCAGCCCCTGGACCTGGCTGTAACACGTGGCAACTCCTGGGCACCCTCCGTCTCTCCCTCTCTCCCCAGGGAGACCATGATGCAGCGCGAAGTGGAGCAAAAGCAGCTGAAGCAGAGCCGCGGCACGCTCTGTCTCCATCCCTGCTGCCACGCAGCGCACCGGGCACGACGCTGAGCGAGAGCATCCATGGCTGCCTCCTGACTTTGCGGGGAGGGAGTTAGAAATGGTTATTTAATGGATAAATAATACATTGTTTTACCCTTGCTGACACATCTGCAATCGGGCCCCGGTATCTTTGAGAATTTAGCATCTAAATCGGAGTGGAGCCGTTGGCATCCAGTCAGACTTCCTCCTCGAGAGGAATGGGTTTAACAGATGTTTATGCATATCAGTGGAAATCAAAATTAAGAAGTGATTAAGCGACTTGGGAGCAGAGCTGGTTTTGGAGGTGTTTGCAGTGACACTCTGGACTGGGATATGGTGCGGGGAGCATTCCCTGTCCTGATGCGGGATGCTGGCGGGGCACGGGGGCTGCGTGGCGCCGGCGGAGGGGCCATGGGTCCCTGCCCCACGGCGGGGGACGGGGCGGGCGTGGGGCGGCTGCGTCTGGCAGCATCCCTGGCAGGGCTGCTGAAATCCCTGCCGCTGCGCTCGGCATCTCGGAGCAGATGGATAGCTCGTCCACAGGAGTATAATTAAAAATCAAGGGTTACCAGCAAATTCCTACACTTCAGATGGTTTCGTCCTTTGAATAACATTATAAAAAAAAAAAAAAAACCAAACCCCTTCAGTGTACATTTGATATGGTATTTTCCTGCTAGAAAGAGCCACTTACTTAGAAATATTTATACAGTGGCTTGTTAAAGCAGCCATAAATAATACATTAGTGTTGCAGAGATGTCTGTTAATGTTACTTTATTTACCGGAGGTTTACTTTCTTCCTGAGACAGGGGTTTTTTTCTTAACTCTTTAATTCCCAAAATACTGCTGTGTGGACTGTAACATGTATCAGATATATAATGTAAGCTATAACATAGATCAAGCTATAATTTAGCAAAAACCCGTCCTGAGGCTTCTCGGATAGTACACGCAATGCTTTTTTTCCTTAATTATCTTGTCAAGATAATTCCCTTTAATTGCCTCCCCATAATAAATTCAATAGGTGAATTAATACAGGATAGTCACTGTGCAACACGGGTAATTTCAACAGCTTTGGATTTTCTGTCAGCGTTTTTGCTGACGCATCAGAATCCCTCTGCTTCCTCAAAGAGCGGCTCAATGTTAATAGTGCCCTATTTCCCCCATGTCCCGTATTTCTCTCTGACAAAGGGAGAAGGCTGAGAAGGGGGGAGTGTGCGATGAGAGGCGTAGCTGCAATTTGGCTCTGTGAGGGCTGTGGGAAAGAAAACTTGGTGGTCATTAAATGGATCAGAGAAGTTCTGCAGATTTTTGTTGAAATCGCTTTGCTGCTGCTATTTGTTATAAAGGGTTTTTTGGAGGCATTTTCGGGGATTAAAAAAACCACATCAGGATACTTCTCTTCAGTAGAAAGATTTAAAGGATTTAACATACACAGAGAGCAACTCAAGTTTAACAAAACAGAGCGCTCTGACAGCCCTTGTTTGTTGTGTTGGTGGAGCTTTAATTTGGTCTTTGCTTCCCAGCGGGGTTCGGAGGGAGAGAGAGGGAGAGACTGAAGCTGGGGGGGGTTGGAAATGCTTTTTCCCACCTTCCCCTCCGTGCTGGTGGGTCCAGGATGGATACGGCGGCCAACGCAGTGGCTCCGGCAGAGCCGGGCTTAACCCCCCCACTTTCCTTCACATGGGACACAGCCAAAGCATCTAGCAGTGATCCTAATTCTCTGGGACAGAGGAAAAAAAGACCTGTCTCTCTGTGATCTTGTTAGCTGAGAAGCGCACCTCAGCCTCGTTAGCTGGTGCTGCAGTGCAGTGTGTGCTGGCCCATCAATCAGCGGGCTGCAGCTCAGCATCCGCAACAGGGCTGAGGAGGCTTTTAACTACAGACAGCCTGCATAAGGCCTTAACACGGCCTGAATCAATAATTTTAATCTCTTTTTTTTCTTTTTTTTTTTTTTTTTTAATGAACTGGCTGATTTAGACAGGCACTGCCTCGTGTGCAAATTGTTGATGTCGCTTTGCTGCAGCTATTTGTTATAAAGGGTTTTTTGGAGGCTGTCGTGGTCATCCCTAGGAGCCCAAGGGTGTTTATGGTAGCGGCGTGGAAGCGCTGATGGAGGAGCTGTCAGTTCTTCGTGCACTGCCCCTTGCCTTTTTGCTGCATCCTTTGCCTCATCTTCCTCTGTAAGTCGTCCAAGCCGCGTGGCTGCGTTGTTGATGCCGTTCTCCAAAGCTGATACAGCTTAGAGGGTAACCAAGTGCCCTGGCATCTGCCAGAAGCGAAAAGAGGCAAAAAAAACCTCGCAGACCATCTCACTGCTTGAACAGACTTACTTCGTGCTATTGAGTGAAACCCTGCTCTCCTCTAAGACCCGTTTTGTTTCACACCTGAGCAGCGGCCAGCTCTCTGCTGAGCAGCTCTGTCCTACTGGAGCGTTCAGAGAGGAAGTTCTACCCTTGCCTTTGCTTTTACCAAAACGTGGGGTTTTGGTGCTTTGTTCTTGCAGCACACTCTTCTCTCTGCGTTCCAGTCGGGGCATTAAAAATTGATGGCTGATGGCATTCTGTTGTAAAGCTGGTAGTTATAATGACATTTACTCTCAGACAGCACAGCTCTCTGGGCGTGCAGGTGAAGAAAAGGTGGGAAAGAATAAATGGCTGGTGAGCCATCAGTTTGAGCCGTGAAGAAAAAGTAAGGCTTGTTTACGACAAATATCTAGATACAGTTTTTCATCACTTTTTGGTGATTAGCCTGTGGAAGAGCTCTGTTTTGATTTGGTTTCACATCTATCTATAGATGACGCTTCTAAGAAATTAGCTCTGAGCAACAACGCAGCGCCACACTGAAACAATAGGTTTCTTTTTAGGTATGGCTTTTGCAATGCATAATTTTTATTATTTTTGTTTTAAGGGGTCAGTGAAGCAGAGCTGATGTGCCGCTGGCAGAGGGGGTTTCCTATGAACTCGAGCTCTGGGAAAAATCTGTTGTAGTCTTCCTTTTTATTTTTGGTGCCTGTTGCAGGAGTAAGCCCAGCCCTTGGCAGGGCCCCGTCAGCAGGGCATGCCTTTCCTGGCCGGTAGCAACTGCACTGATGCCAGGTATGATACTGGGCAACCCCCGGTACCAGCACAGGCTGGGGATGAAGGGATGGAGAGCAGCCCCGAGGAGAAGGACTTGGGAACGCCTGTGGGTGAAAAGCTGGCCATAAGCAAGCAACGTGCGCTGGCAGCCCAGAAACCCCCTGCAGCCTGGGCTGAGAGAGCTGGGGGGGTTCAGCCTGGAGAAGAGAAGGCTCCGAGGAGACCTTAGAGCCCCTTTCAGTCCCTACTTGAAAGATGGGGACAGGCTTTTTAGCAGGGCCTCTTGCAACAGGACAAGGGGTAATGGCTTTAAATTAAAAGGGGGAAGATTTATTGTTAGGTATATGGAAGAAATTCTTGACTGTGAGGATGATGAGACCCTGGCCCAAGTTGCCCAGAGAGGTGGTGGCTGCCCCATCCCTGGAAACATCTGAGGCCAGGTTGGATGGGGCTTGGAGCAACCTGGTGTAGTTGTAGATGTCCCTGCTCATTTTAAGCAGTTGGACTAGATGGGCTTTAAAAGTCCTTTCCACCAGATCTATTGTATGATTCTATGTTTGTCACTGCAAGATTTCCACCTCCTAAAACGGACGTGACATCTCGGGCTGTGCCTTCTGCTGGCTTTGCTTGCTATTTTATTAAGTTATTTTTGCTAGACTGTTGTGCTGCCACGTGCCAGTGTTTCAGAGAGGACTTTGGTGTCTGCAGGGTTTGGAGCAGAGGCGTGAGGATGAGTGAGGGCCCGGAAAGCGCCGTGCAGAGAAGGGTTAGCCAGAGCTCATTTTCATCAGTTACTGCAGGAAAGAAAGGGTGCGACTGAGTGAGGATGACTTAAGTAATTATGTGGGAGTCTATGGAGCCTTCTGTATTGGATTTTAAGCAAGTACACATCTATACCTTCAAACTTTATTCACGTTTGGCACCAGCTTTTGTGGCACTCGCCCTTTGAAGCGCCCCACGCGTGTATCCCCGGTGCCAGCGCGGGTTTCCCTGGGGTTACAGAAAGCCAGAGTAACACTGTGATATTGCAATGATTGCTAGTCTTTTATTAGATAGTAGTAAAGAAAAAAAGTTGCCTGTGCTTCTCTTGGAAGCGGCAGGTTAGACTGCGGAGAAGTGAAGCTCTGAACAGCTTTGTAGCCTGTAGTGTGGAGATAAACCCCGGGGATGTCCCGGATTGCTGTTCTTCCCGAGCCACCCGTCTGTCCCTGGCACTTCTGTGCACGTGGCTCCTCCTCGCCCGTAGCTGATGTTAATGTGCACCAGTTGCTCAAATATAAGGTATTTCTACTTTGAACCGTGGGGAAAAGAAATAAAAATGTAAAGTGTCTGTATTCTAGCTCAGTACCCAAAGTGCAGACACATGTTCCCTCTCTGGCTGGTCTCATCTCAGAATATAATTAAAGCATTTATCCTGTTCTAGGTGAGAACGTTACAGAAGTATTCTCAACATTCATACGTGGTTTCACAGTTGTCTTTAAGTGAATGCATACAGCAACCTGATGAAATGCAGCAAAAGGCTGTGAGAAGCAGCTTTTATTAATTTCTGAGTCTTGTGGGGTCTAGCAGAATCCGCTTCTTGATTTGGTAGTGAAGTTGGGAATTTCCGAGAGGTCCCGTCCTTCCCTCCTGGGGCTTGTCACCAACTCTAGCAACAGCATCGCTTGCAATTAATTATTTGTGTTTTAATGGCTACAAAATTACAGTCGTGCAAGAATTTTTCATTGTTCAGTTTTCATTGCAGTTCCTGCGGGTTGGAAGGGAGCAGCAAAGGCAAAGGAGGATATTTTCTGCACTGAGAAAACACTGGTGACAGGGAGAGGGAACCCACGGACTCAGTGGGTCTGTTGTGCCTGGTTCCTGCAGCATCTGCAAACACTGCAGTTTATATTTAACGTGAACTACTCCCGTCTGCTAAGGCAAATTATTTCATTAGGAAACTTGCGTGTGCGTGTGCACGATGCCTTGTGCACGTACTCCCCAGGAGCCCACCCGCCCGCAGGCAGGGAGAGCCATCGAGCCACAGTGACGCCGCAGCTCTGGTGTCTTCTCTCCCCAGCGGGCAGTGAAACCCAACCCCGTTTTTCCTCCCCTCCTTGGCGTAATTTTGCCTGGATTTAGAACTTTTTGCTGCAGAAAATTGACTCAGGTCCTAGCCATGACTCCTTTCTGCCTGTATGTGTTTACAGCGTATCTTGTGTTCCTTGATTCCCATCACTTCCGCAATTCTGAAAAATAAGCTGTTATTATCAAGGCACCATTGTGGTAGTTTTGGGGTCTTTTTCTTTCCATTTTCATGACTTTGGAAAGTTGTTATATGCTTTTTGCCTCCATTTCCCCATAGGTGAAATGGATATAATACTTACCTGTCTAACAATGTTGTGAAGCTTTTATTTCTTTAAAGAGGTCGTTTGAATACCTTAGGATCAAGGTACAATTCAGTCCTAAATGCAGTGTTGTATTTCCTCCTTCGAGTAGCTTTGCAGCCCTGTTATTTCTTCAAGCTCACCAGTAAAGGAGGGATGCGATGGGTGCAGCAATAAGCAGTGTCTGTGCCCCGTGCTTGGCCCGTCTCTGAACACAGATCTCAGAGGGATCAGCAGAAAGGTCAGTTCAGGTCTCCATCTATCTCCGCTTCTGTCAACTAGAGGGTAATCAAGACTATGCCTCTGAAATCAGTAGTCTTATCAACGGATGAAGAACGGACACGAACCCAAAATGCATGAGCAATAGTAATGCAAAGTTGCGGGTTTTGCTAGTTATTCTAGAGGTACTTGGAGCTGGAAAGAAACAAATCACAGCAGAAAACATGTAGGTCGTGGCTAAATCATGACGCTGCCACTGAAAGTCTATTCTATGTTTCATTCTATGTTTTCTAAGGGCTAGAGGTCAAAACAATCTGAAGATTTCATTTTTTGCAAACAGGGTAAAGAAAAAAGAATTTATGCTTAGAATATAATGGTGGTAATAAAACTGTTGACATCTAGATCCTGATCCATCATCTGTTCTTGCTAATGGAAATGCTTTAATTCTTTGCATTAACCTCACTGACCATGAGATTCAGGCATATAAAGCTCCTGCTGTTCACACTCTCGTATCCTCACCAGAAGTAACAGTGGAAGAAATGTGTTTTGTGGTTTGGTTTTATTTTTACTTTCTCTATTTTAAATAAACCAAAACCCTCATCTACAGTGGTTTCTAAGCAACAAAGTACGGGGAAAAAGCAACCACCAAGTAATTTCAGTTTCCTTGTCTATGCCTTTTAATGTTAAACAATCACGCCGGTTTCTCATGACAGTGGTGAGGACGATCGGTGTAAGTCGGTGTGAGTTCCTCTTCGCAATCTGCAGCTTCTCAGAGTGATTGCAAAGTTACCGACTTCTCTGGCCCTTCAAAAGCATTGGAGAGAAGCGCTGGAATAGGGCTAATTTAGCCTCCTGCAGTCAACAATAGATCAAGAAAACATTCAACAAGTTATTGTCCAGGGAATACGGCTCCGAGTTATTTACAGACCAGGCATGAATGAGGCAGTAAGAGCCGCTAATGAACAGTGCGCTTAAACCCCGTGCGGCCGGATGGGGTGGGCGGCAGCGACTGCCCTTGGGCAACCAGCCTCTGGGTGGTTGGTCAGGAACAGCGTGGCCAGCAGGAGCAGGGAAGTGATGGTGCCTCTGTACTCGGCACTGGTGAGGCCTCATCTCGAGTGCTGTGTTCAGTTCTGGGCCCCTCTGTACAAGAGGGACATGGAAGTGCTGGAGCGTGTCCAGAGGAGAGCTACCAGGCTGGTGAGGGGTCTGGAGACCAGGTCATATGAGGAGAGGCTGAGGGAGCTGGGCATGTTTAGCTTGGAGAAGAGGAGGCTGAGGGGAGACCTCATTGCCCTCTACAACTACCTGAAAGGAGGGTGGAGAGAGGTGGGGGTTGGCCTCTTCTCCCAGGTGAATAATGACAGGACCAGAGGAAATGGCCTGAAGCTGCGGCAGGGGAGGTTTAGGTTAGATATTAGGAGGAATTACTTTACTGAAAGGGTGGTCAGGCACTGGAACAGCCTGCCCAGGGAGGTGGTTGAGTCACCATCCCTAGAGGTGTTTAAGAAACGTCTAGATGTGGCGCTTCAGGGCATGCTCTAGTGGCAGAGATTGTAGGGGTTTGTGTTTTTGTTTTGTTTTGGGTTTTTTTTTGTTTTGTTTTGGGGTTTTTTTTGTGTGTGTGTATGGTTGGACTCGATGATCTCAAAGTTTCTTTCCAACCACGAAGATTCTATGATTCTGTGATCTCAAAGGTCCTTTCCAACCACGAAGATTCTATGACTCTAGGTCACGGCTCTTTAAGGATTAATCATCTTCACCATATTGTTGTTGCCTACAGTGTTTATTCGAGACAAGAGAAAGTCTTCTACGAGAGCCTGAATTGATGTACACCTTTGACAACCCTGGAGAGACAAACCCAAAGATTTTTATTCTGTTTAAATCAGTGGTAGCATTTTAAGAGCTGGAGAGAGGCGCATCTGCCACGCTGCCCTGGCTGGGGAGTGGGTGGCAGTGGGTGCCGAAGGAGGAGTGCAGCATGTGCCAGCCCTCCTTCCCCAATCCGGTCTTTTTGCTTCCTGCTTTTTCTGGTTAAGCACATGAATTTTACTATCTTTTCCAGTGTATCAGTAGTTGAATGTTCAGGTTTTCATTTTCAGGGCTTTTAATGTGGCTTGCCCCACATGCCCAAATCGGGAGCAAGTATTTACTGAAAGATGTCACAAGCAGATGTTACCTCTGCTAATTTCCTCCATGTAATATTGAACCTGGTCAACATGCAGCGAAGCCCCCTCAGCCCAGGGTCTCGGTATAAAAATTGCGCTGTTGACGTCTTGACTCCAGGTTTGGTCCTGTGAAGCTAGAAGAAAACAACGCTTGGGTTGTTTTAATTTAAAACTATGTATTTTTTTTTGTTTGTTTTAAAAAATATTAAGAATTTTTTTTTCTTTAAAATAGTCAGTTAATTAGCTGCGGTTAAGCAGAGCACCCTACAGGCAGGGAATCCCACGAGACATCCCCGTGAGTCGCAGAAGCAGCAAAGCCCACTGTGAGCCTCAGCATCAGCAACTCCCCTCAAAGCGGGGGGCACACGCGTACCCTTGGCAACGGTTAAAATGCAGGAGGATTATTAGTTCGCATGTTCTAATAGATGCACAATTAAGCTGGGGAAAATGTTTGACATGCCAAGTAAAAGACAGGGAGAGGTGCAGGAAGAGGCATCCACGGGTCTCCCTCAGGGACAGGGGGAGATGAGCAGCCGCGCAGCCTATTTGAAGATAAGGTGGAAATGAGACGAGCATTGATGCCAAGCAGTTGCATGTCAAGCGAAACTTCTACTTATCCCCAGGACTCTGGAAAAACTCCTAAAATTTGATTCCACCAAGCTATAACTACGTCTGGAGTTGTTAATATTCTGGGACACGCTCATGGGAATTGTGTGGTTTTATTTTGCAGAAGTTAATTGCAGAAGTTAATTTCAAAATTCTGACTGGAATCATTTAGAAACAGAGGAAAGCTTACTAGGCATTCACTAATGACAGGCTTTCTCAAAATTCAACAAAGCAGCTGACATGTAGTCTTGGTTTTTCACTAGAATTAAAAAAAAAAATATTTACAAACTGCAAATCTGTGAACCCTGCTTAACTCCAGGCTGTGCACAGGAGCTACCCCAGGCATTTACAAAGCAATTTGGCTGTCCCTGTAAACTCACTTTTGTTTTGCTGGTGTTTAACAGCAGTAATTTATAGCTGCAAGCTGCTGAAAAGTAAAGAAAGTTTGTAAACAAAAGAAAGCTCCTATTTTAATGTAATCTGTTAGTTTAAAAAAGCATAATTATCCTTAATTTTATTGTAACTGTTCTTGGATGGGGATGGAAACAGCCTTCAGAGGATCAAGCCTCCTGATTAAACAGCAAGAAATATGCAAAGTTGATTTTATGATTAAATGCAGGAGAGTAAAGGCTTGCTTCTCTCATTTTGGGAGTGGGGTTTGCTTAACTTGTACAGACCTGGCAATGTGAAGCGCCTGGGTTGGGAAGGCTGCAGGGGGACAGTGAAAGCTGGAAGGACAGGCTGCCCAGGGCAGTGGTGGAGTCGCCATCCCTGGGGGTGTTTAAAAGCTGGGCAGACGTGATGCTGAGGGAGACGGGGTAGGGGGGGGGTTTGGGCAGTGTTGGGTTGACAACTGGACTCCATGATCTGAAGGGTCCCTTCCAACTGAGATTATTCTATGACATCGGGTCAGTCGGGACCTCTGCAGCAGCGGGAAGGTGGTCCTGATCCTGGCCAGAGAGGTGGCCAGCTGGGTGTCCTGCTCTGGCCGTGGCTGAAGTTGGGTGCTTGGGGAGGAGGGTGGGAGAAGTACACCTGCGGGGGATCTTGCTTTCATGCTCTTCCAGCTTCCCATCATTTGCAGCCCAGGGCTTCATCTTGTTTTCCAATGGACATCCTTTCATGAACTCACACTGTTTCCCTCTTCCAGTGATCATTTCTCATAGCAAATTCAGTAATACAGCTACACCTTCCCAAACTTCACCTTTCAAATCTCTTTAAATCACAGTGCCAACACCACCACCACTCCAAGGCCTTTGTGCAACAGCGTACTGCTACAAATAATAGAATTTATGGGAAGAATTTCTCATTTTTATTGAAAGCAATCATAAAAATATCTTTTGCTCTTGCTTTATTTGGTCACAAGGTGAGCACTGAGTAAAAGATTTTTCCTGCAGTCCAATGTATACTTGTTATTCCTGCGAATCTGGCCAGATGTTTAAAAGTGCAGGAAGGAATATTACTTAATTATCATGAGATCCCCATTGCATTAGTGAAATAAACTTTACTTATTTGCCACTGTTCCAATTCTGTTGTTTTCTGCAAATCTGCTCAGTGCTGGGTTTATGTTTTCTTCCAAGGCAATGATTAAAGCGCTCAGCAGCCTAGAGCTAACCATCAATTCCTGCAGAGCTGGGATTGCGTGGTGGGTTTTCTGTCCTGAGACCAATCACTGAGATAGCATTTAATTGTTTAAAGACCATTGTATTGATTTTGTATTTTTCTTCTTCCTTAGTTAAGAAACTGCACAGCATTGACTCCAATCTTAAGTAAGTTGTGTCAGTACTGTTTCATCTGTCACCAAAAGGTGTAAGTTTCCATGATCAAGCAAGCTGTTAGGTTATTTCTACTGTAGTTAATTACCACAAATTAGTGTTAGCTGTCATTCATTGTATTATTCAAATAATTATTTAGCTGCATTTTTAGTCTTTTCATACTTGAATCAATTTTACTCAGATCAACGAGAAACTCCATTTTCTAGATAATTTTTTTCATCCTTTTAAAATACTGATAGGTGGTCAGTTTTCTTTTTGTCTTTCGGATTTCCCTGCTATTCCATTTTTTCTCTTATTTCCTAACAGTTTAAAAGTACTTTATTTTCATAGATGCTGTTTAGCAGCCTTCTCAGCCGACTGTAGAAGAGGGTAAGTAGCCTCCCAGCTGCTGTGAGCACGTGCAACTTCCTTCAAATACAAAGGAGAAATACATGGCAATACTGGTTTTTGTCTTGCTGACAATCGTATGCTTTCTGACGGCGTATTGATGAGCGTAGTTTTCAAGATCCCTGACGAGCTCTTGAAAACAAGCACATGGTATTGCCTCTGCTGGCAGAGTACGATGCTTTCTCTTGTCAAAATTCCTCAGAATTCCTGGTTTTATACACATTTTTACATTTCCATTCTCTTCCCTGCGTATCCAGAGCGCAGGGCTGGTGTCTTGGCCAAGAGACTCTTTCGGGCACAAAGAGTAGTTCTTAAACAGCTCTTACTTGTCATTCTAATGTTGACGGTGAAGTCCTTTCTTCAAACCGTGCAGCTCCTTCTACTTGTGCATCACTGTGGTGTTCTTCCCTCTGTTTGCGTTTGAGAAATGCATCAGGCCTGGTTTCCCCTGCTGAGCCACCGCCTGACCTGAGAGCACTGCGCTGCGGTTCGGCGTTCCTCGGGCTTGGGAATTGAGGAGCTCTGCAGGTGCTCGGGCGTCTGTCGCCAGCTTTTGGCTGTGTGGTAGCACAGGGTTAATGTCGCATAGAAGCCTGTGCCTTTCCACCAGTTTTCAGGAAAGCGGCCAAAGCGAACGCAAGGACCTAAATTAAAAATATTTTTCTACCCAAATTTGGATGTTGCATCAAGTAAGGAGAAGGGGTGCTGGTGGGTGATTCTCAGTAAGGTATAGCAAAATTCCCTGCTTGTGTATGACCAAAAAACCTTCCAAGCAAGCCCTCCTAACCTAGACCAATCCCCCCCGCCCCGAGATTGTGTGCTTTCAGACCTGCCTCTGGTTGCTCTCTGTGCCTGCTCTTAGCAGCGGGCTGGGCAGAATTCCCTCTGGTTTGGGTCCTTTTACCCCTCTGTGTGGGATGGAGCGTGGCAGTGTCCCTGCCCATCACTGCCGGCCCATCACTGCCGGGAGGCTTTTGCTGTGGTGATCGGGACTCTTGATTGCCTGAATACACCTAAGGAGAGAGGTTTGCTTCTGAATGACAGCTGGGGAGCCTGGCTGCTTCTCTGTGGCCAGTGCACCCTGCCACCAGTTTGCCTGTAGGCAAAGCTGTGCGTCTGGGTGTCACCCATGCGCCTGAGCTCAGGGGTGACTTATGACGACTGACCTGACTCCTCTCTCTTCTCCCTCTAACGCCCTCTTGCTCCTCCTCTCCCCAGCTCCAGAGGTGCCCTTGGTAAATTTCAAAGTTGCACCTTTAAACATCATCCCATTCAGATACTGGAGAATAATATTTGCAACCTAAAATTAGGCATGTGAGTTTGGAAATCTTTTCCTTAGCAATTCCTGAGGGTGCCTGTGGAGAGATTTCAGGCTGGGACCGCAGAGCCGCCTGAGCAGCTTAGCTCTCACTGGGGCGTCAGCAGGAAACCTTTCTACAAGCCCCTGCGTGTCTGAGCGAGCCGTGGGGCTAACAGGGGAGGGAGGGGGACCCTGCACAGCCCATCTGAGGGGAACGATCAAAGAAACAGGGGTGGGAGGGATTAGGCTTGTTTCTGAACTACCTTTTCAAATTCTGTTTGGGTTTGGGTTCTTTTTTTTTTTCTGCTGAGTTTCCACTTTGTCTTTCTGAGCCATCCGCGTTTTCTACGGAAGGAATAACATTCTTGCTTTGTCGTCAAATTTTCCTGACATCAGTCTCCCGGAGCACTCGCAGCTGGGGATCAGAGAGTAGGAAAGTGACAGTCATGAAGAGAAGCTGGTGGCGTCCACATTAGATTGATGCGTATCGTTAGCGGCAGCGTAGGCTCCTCCTGAACTCGGAGGAAACCCAGAGGAAAGCCAGGAGCTTCGGGCACGTGCTCTCCTCCGCTGGCTGACGAGGTGCTCGTGGCACAGCGCAGCGTGCTGGGTTCCGACTCGAAAGTGTTTGTGTTACCGGAGACACCATTACTGCTGCCTGGCTTCTGCGACATGCGCTAGTCTAAGGTTAGCTATATTCTAAATACACGTAATTCCTCTCCAGGGTTTGTAGAAGACACCGGTTTCTTCATCTTGAGTTTCTTTTCACTGTCGGTGGTCCATACTTCTGCAGAAAGCACAGAGTGAAACAAATGGCACCAGATAACAAAGCACGTGTCAGTGCTCAGCTAACCGTGCTGGGACGGAGAGAGGACTGTCGGGAGTTTCCCGTTTCTAGGGCACAAAACAACCCCGTAGCTTTTCCAGGCATAATATTTAGATTTTTATTTTCCTCTTTCTTCCCTGTTTTCAGCGTGCTGCTGCACAGGTGGGCCTCAGAGCGGGTGCAGCGTTGTGTCAATTTCCTGCTGGTTCAGGGCAGCGGCGAGGCCCTGGGGGGCATGCAGGAAGAGGAGAGGGGGGTCTGCGGCGCGCAGGGCTGCTCCCGAATCGCCCCAACGGCACAAATGCTGAAGAAGTATTTGTAACTGCTGCTGAATGGGAGTTCGAAACCACCAAGCGTTTTGTAGGCTCTAATAATCTGGCCTGGCTCTTACCTAAAGGCGTTGTGGGTGAGGTAGCAGGGAGGGAGCTGCGCTCTGCCCTGCGCGCTCCAGCAGTAATTAGGCAGACCAAGATGTCAATACTCCCTTTTTTTTCGCTCCAGCGCTCCTCGGTGACATTTGATGAGAAGATGAACATCGCCGACCACTTAAGAATAACAGATACCCTCTGGGTTTTTGCTGACTGCTATGGAGAATGCAATTAATTAATTTTAGATGCAGGCTTGGAAGTTACAGGGTTTCCCAGATCAGGTTATTCAAACAAGTACTCCTTTTTTTTTTTTTTTTTTTTTTTTCCCTTTTACTTTCTTTCCTTTTCCTTGCTCCTTTTTTTTTTCCCAGTGATAGGCTGGGAGCTGGCTGTAGCGTTTCTAGACTAATTTAGCTAATTAATGGGCATTATGGAAAAGCAGCTGCCATCTCAGGCAGGTCATTGAAAACTGCAGTGACAATGAACTGGTGTCTTCCTTAGAGTGCCTTTCTCCTGAGAATGCATCAGACACTTGTTAGCAAAATACTCAAAGGCTCTGCACTGGAGACAGGAATCAGGTTCGTCTCTTGATTTTAAAAGATTAAATACTTGGTCTGTGCCGTAGGAAGTAAAGGTTTTCAAATCTTGTAATTTGGAAAAAACCCATACTGATGCTAAAAGAACCCATTCAAATCCCATGAATTCAAAGTGCTTCTCAATCTGACAACAATTCTAATGCATTATCAATCCTTGTGTACTCGTTAAGTGTTTTTAAGATGTTAAAATTTGTAGTTTGTAGTTTAAACTGCAATTTAAAGTTTTGAATGCAATTCCAAAAGTGAGAGCCTGGCAAGAAGAGGTGGTAGATGCAGGTAGGTACCTGTGAGACTTGTGGTCGCCTGTGTATCCGAGAGCCTGGACCTTACATCATAGTGTGGGAAGACTGAGACAAAAAATACGCTTTTAAAATGAAACAGAAATGAAATGAATGAAGCAGCCCAAATTATCCTCTTTAAAGCTAACTATAAAAGAAAACCAGTGAAATGTTTGTAATTGCAGTTATGGTAGAGCTTATCCCTACGTAATTTTTGAATACTGTCTTGTACAGAAAAAATTCACGATAGTAATGACGATAATAGACCTGCAGTGCAGTAAATGGGTTTCAGCGTCTATTTTCCACTAGTAAGGATGACCCTTAGAATTCAGCATCCCAAACACCCAGATTGCTGATTGGAAAAGAGAGGTAAGGAGGGGGTTTCTATTGCACGGCAGAAAGTAGATGATGATTTTCCAGTGGAGAGCTGCAGCCTGGGTGCCGGTGAAGCAGGTGAGGGGACCTGACCTGAGCTCACCTCTCCAGCTGCACCTGTGTGTTTTGTGTAATCAACCCTTAGGGCTCCCATGTTCATATTTACTCCATTTTAAATGTTCTTTTCTAACATGATGCTCAGGACATTCCTTATTTCCACGTTTGTGGACGTGTCAAAATACTGCCCCTCTTGCTTATTTTAACCGTGGTGTGCTCCGTGAGTATTTGGGCTTGGTTTTGCATGTTTTAATTTAACTCTATTTAATATAGACATCACTAAGAGATGTTAAGCATGAGGCAACACGACTAAACAGTTGCATTTCTGTCTCTAGTCATACTCTTTTTATATCTCTCTTCACTTTTCCCACTCTATTCTCACTTTAATATGTACTGAAAATACATCAGTAGCGTGCTTCACTTCTGGGAAAGGTGCAATAATTATGTCTCATTAGTTGAGTACCTTTTACTCTTTCTTTGCCTACAAACAGCTTCCTAGCAGTATTCCCAGAATGGCACAAAGCAGTGCTAATATAAATAATATAAAATTATGCATAAAGTAGCTGAAACCGAAGGTTTTTTGGGGAAAAAAAATGGAGGTGGAAATTAGTCTGTTGTTAATTTGTCAAACTGTTAACAACAGAATGAGATGCCATCTATTTTTACTTTTAATCCAAAATACAAAGTTTTGGGGAAAAGCAGGTGCCAGGTCAGTGTGATTATTGCTGTTGCTGGTAGACTGTCTGTGGTGGGATCCAACATCAGCTGTGATTCCTCATGTTCCCATCACTCAGTTACCTCCTGGCTGTGGAAAGACAAAAGATGCACACAAATGGTTCTTCTGTGGCCACAGGGAGAAGTGACTGCAGTGTGGTACCAGCAGTGCTTCCAGCTGCACACGTTTGTGTGTTGGAGGTTGCCCACGGTGCATCTTCCCTTTGTCATGGAAACAGGTGGCTGGGAGAGGTCATCGTGGGCCATCCCTTTGCAGGCACTCAAGCTCAGCAGTGCAGGTGCCTGGGTCAGGTCACCCTGCTTGGACAACAGCAGAAGTTCAGGCACGTGTCATGGACCCTCAGAAGGGCAAAGCCACTAACTTAGCTTAGCCCCACCTAAATGGATTAAGGTCAACTGCCAAAGGCTAGGAAGGGACCCATGAAAAGTTCCTATTTGACATCTTTGGTAATTTATTAAACTGTGAAATTGTGCCTGTGCAGCTGAGCCCCCCTGGCTGATATTAGTCTAATCTGCACAAAAAAATGAACAAACAAACACCAGCACAAAACAAACCAACCCCCTGCAGAAAACAGATAAGGATTTTGACGTTTCCTTGGCCAGCCTGCTCTAGCACTCCACTGGCCCTAGAATTATCCCTGAAATCAGCCCTAAATTACCTTTGCTGTTATTCAACCCTATGTCACTTTGTCGTTTCCCGGAGGATGCGGAGGTGGATTTGTCCTCTACACAATAACCTTTTGCGATGGAACAAGCACAGTCCCAGACGCGGAGGTCCCCCGCCTGCCCCCAGCCCAGCTGCTGTTATACGTGTCCACCCCTGGCACGGGAACCCCCCGTGCCCTTTCCCTGCTGTGCCCCTGGTTCAGAGCTGCAGCACCTTCCTGCTCCCACCGGCAGAGATGAGGGGCTCAAGCGTGGCTGGAGGTGCCTGTTTTAAGAAGAGGGTTTGCCCAACGCCGGTACTCTCAGCAGGGAAGAAGTCTTCTAAGGTGAGGTCACCGCTGGGCAGCACACCTCCTTGGAGGGAATGAAGTTCTGATAGTTGGATTCTCCATCCAGACTCCCAGAGGGACCTCCTCACTGCTGCCACTCTGGCCTGTTGACCCTCAGACTCAAATTAGACAAAAGCAGGAGGGAAATTGCATCAGTGTAACACCCGCTTTAAAACAATAATAATAATACGCATCAGGATCCACTTGATTATCGGGAAACTAGTTCAAAGATCTTCTTCTACCCCAACAATATTATTTTGACAAAAATCAGAGCTTTCCATGAAGATACTTGTTTCAGTAGTTTGGCAGAAACAAACCGAAATGCCTGTAGCACGTATGAGTGCCAGTATCCCTCCTCTTCCTCCCCGACTGGCTTCCTCCATCGCTTCCATGCTGTGAGGAAGGCCGACCTTGGTGTTTTGGGGCAGCAGCAGAGGATGCGTCTCATTACTGGAATATCTCCATTCCGGCACGTTGCAGGTGACGCAAAGCAGCGAGGAGTCACAAAGTGACACAAAGGTGCTCAGAGGGATGCAGGGGGCGAGGGGAGCTCACCTGGGGCAGGGCAAAGTGCCACCAGCGTCCCCCGGGCAGGAGCACAGTTCCACTTTCCCTCCTGTCGCGGCGGAAGGGAGAATGGCAAACACTTGTAGCAGGAGGATGTTAGTTCTGAGCTGTTAGGTCCTTAGATGGAGGGGATTTTGTTTTTAAAAACTTGCGTTGGTTATTTCAGCTGTGTTGGTGAGTGGATACGAGACTTCTCCAGCGCCCAGCAGCAGCACCATGCGCAGGAGAACAGGAACCGGCTCTGCAGGCGAAGGCTGATCAGTCACCCAAAGGGCTTGTCTTTGGAAGTGCTCATTGCTGCTTTCTCTTGGAGGTGAGCTCCTATGTGAAAGATGTCTTTATGCTGCTGTTTGTGGTCAGGAAATATTTAGTATGATAATTATTAGGTTAAAACAGCAGCAGCTCTGTTTACGCTCAGGCTAAAGTGCTTTGGTTGAAACCTGTGGGAACAAACGCAAACGACTGGAGAGGACATTTATTTTTAAAATGGAATGTGTAGAGGCAGTAATTTCACTCGCTAACAACTAGCAAGTAAGATTTCTATAAAGATTTTTTTGAATAAAAGCAACAACTCTGAAAGGACATTTTGATCTATAGGGAAAACAGAACTGCAAACGCTACCTCCACCAAAACTAATGCAGGAAGAAGTGCCCACTTAATTCCAGCAACGAGGCTGAGTTACAGAAGCAATGTTCCTCTCCTTTCCACTAAAGGGAGTTCTGGGAGGGTGAGAAAGTACTCTGCTTAGCACTAGTTTTAAAAAGACTTTCAAAATGACAATAAGTTTAGAGGCCTTGATGGACTACTCGGTGATGAATTGAGCTCCTCGATGAACCTTGAGTACCGTCAGCGAGAACCGCCGCGCCAAGCAGGAGGGGTTCGTGCTGTTCAGAGCATTTCAGGACTGATGTAAACAATGTAATGTCTAACACAATGTACTTTAGGCTTTTTTTCTGGTGTATTCTTTATTACATTAGTGAAGTTTTAACGTATTATCTCAAAAGGTTTTATTCTAAATTATACTGAGAACTCCTTGGCTCTGCAGGAATCTTATTCTGCTTTCCTAGTTTTTACAACTATTTGTGCTTCCTGAGGCAGACGTACTTAAGGAATTATGTTCACTTTCTCTCCATGAAGACCATGGGAATTTGGGAATTCTTTGGTTTAGAGCTTTGAATTAAAAGGTTATGTCTGATAATTTTTACAAGCTTAAGTTTTGCTTCCATTCCTTTTCAGTTCCTTTTCTGTTACTTTGCAGGGGGGCATTAAATGTCCCGGGTAAGGCATTATTTTGACCTTCTGAGCGAAGCTGTGTTCTTGTTCTCCGAGATCTGGCAACAGCTTCGCTCTTGAGCTTTTCCCGCTCTTCCTTCCAGGAACTCTCAGCGTGGGGAGGACACCCCGTGCGTGGCTCCGTCCCTCAGGAGGGAGCTCGAGGCTGCGTGAGTACAACCACTCTCCTCCCCGGCACGGACCGCGCTGATGTGATGCTACGATGGACGTTACATGCTCTTCCGTGATTTACAGCTCAGGGTAAAGAGCAATATTCTGTCGTAGGTGGAGAAGAGGAGGGGTGCTGGCGGGGTGTGCCTGGTGAGGGCATGGGGGGGTTTGAAGGGTTTCTCTGCCGCGCAGGTGGTTCCTATGCTGTTTCCCACCCCCAAGGTGCTCAGGGTGCTACAGAACAAGCCTTCCCGTACCCTTCCCTCGCTTTGGGGGGTGCTGCCTGTGTGCACCGCTCCAGACCATCACAGGCTTTAATTTACCTGGCCCTCCCCATGAAGTAAAATGTACCTGCAATGTGGTAAAGACAGAATGAAGGAACACTGGGGAGAGCATGCTAGCGGTTTCTTTAAGACTGGAGCAGCCCAAAGCCAGAATCCTGGACATTCCCAACCCCAAATCCCTGCTGTCCTGCGTTACAGAGACGTTGTTGCCTGGCTCAGCACCGCAGGTCGAGCAGCCCCATCCTCTGCGGCCAGGTTCAGACTGGGATTAGAGCCTTATTTTCCATTGCAAAGTGCAACCGCTTGATTAAAGGAGCTGCGGCGCAAACCCCTGTCTTCTTGCTGGTACGGGAAGGCACTGACCTTGTGGAAGGATAATTACGGGTAGCCAATTGAGACTGGGAGCAATTAGAGCACTGACTGAAAGATTACAAGATATAAGCTTTCCATATTAAAGTGCATCTAGGCCATTCAGAATGCTTTATTCTGGACATTTTATGATACTGTTTAGCGCCTGGGCTGCAGCTGAACACAGCTGTTGCCTGTGTGGGGAAGGTGCTGGGGGTTACGGGTGCCCAGCAGCCCTTGAGGTCTGGGCTGAGGCCACTCCGCGCTCCAGCCCTGCGGTTTAATTGTTCTTCAATGAAAAAGATACTGCAAAGAGCCATAATTAATGCTGGGTGTAAAACTCACAAATATTTATTTCTCATTTAGGTTACTGAAAAAAGGTGTATCTTAGAAAATGGTATTTCTATATTACATTATAATCTCCTTTCAGAGTATGCCACAGATATATGTAGGAGGATCACTACATATTCAGTTAAAATCAGGGCTACCTCAAGTAAAACAAAAGTATACGAGTAATGTATGCATAACATTTCTATGAGGCACAAGGATTTTTTTAGGCAAATTTCCTCATTTATAATAATTCTATTCCGCCTCCCCCTACAAGGCTGTGCATGAAGCGTGCAGCTTTTCAGGCTCCAGAATGGTTTGTTTGAAAATTCCACTTTTCAAAATGATCAATAAAACCCCCAAACCCTGAATTACAAATCAGGAAGAAGAGATGCAACAGCTTTTGATATTTAATTTTTTTGCTCATGTGTTTGATCATGCACATTCCCTTCACTTCCCTCCAGCTCATGGCTTCTGCTTTCTTGTCTCATCATGTGGCACGTGTCTTTAAAATACACCTATGAGTATGAAAGGCTTGTCAGTAATTAGCTTGGCATTAAATGCTAATGTGTCCGTGTCACCAGGGTCGCTTCCACATGCATTAACCAGGCAAGGCACTAGTAAGGGGTTTTTAAGGCTGTTTGAAATGGGTGCGTAGGGTGCCAGTTCTTGCAGTGAGGGAAGTCTCCTCCCTGGGGACAGCCCCCAGCTGGGGCTGCTCCTTCCCACCCTGAAGGACAGGGTTGTCCCGCACTGGAGGGTCCCCCTGCCCTCGGAAAGGGGCTGTGGGCAGAGATGCTCCTGGAGGAGTTTGCCTCCCGGTGCAGTTCGGCTTCTTTGCTCGGGGAAGGACCGAGCCCTTGAGCAGTTTTGCTCTGGGACATTGTGCTGCTGAGACCCAGCTCCCGTGCTGTCGGAGCGCAGATTTTCAGTGCATCTCAAACGTTCCGAGCATGTCATTCCCTTTGACCGGCCTGTTTTCATGTTGTCCTTGGAGATGGCAGCATCTCCGTTCCTCCAAGGCAGGGAGCGAGCTATGATTATAGTTCTTGGCTCCAGATTAATTCAGCACTTGCCCCCTCCCTCTTGACTGTTGCTGCTTTTTCTCATGTTTTGAGATTCTCTTTGAAATCCGCTGCAAACTAAACCGGGAAGGTTGTGATCCCTGGCTTGCAGTGCACTGCTCTGGGCGCTGACAGCTCTCTGGCTGGAGTACAAATATAAAATCTCAAGACACTGAGTAGCAATGATAGCCCTTACATGTCAGGGTCCTTCTCTATCTAAGTAGATAGCCAGAGGCAAGGTGTATGCGAGTATGGGTGTTAGATATATATAGAGATATATATATAATGCCCCAGTGTTTCCACTGTCCGGCTCTAGAGAGGAATGTATTTCAGTCTGTGAGCTATGTCTGGTTTCTTGTATTAGACTGTTTTCCCTTCCAAGACGTTGGAAGGTGTAAAACAAACGAGGAGGGAGTTTTCTCCTTGGACGACTATCCCCAGTGCAGACAAGGCTGTTGTCCCCGCTGTGCAGAGCCCTCTGGCCGCAGACCCCGCAGCCGGGGTGCTCAGGGACATGAGGCTGGCAACCAGGTCGTGACAACTCACTTCCTCAGTGTGAAAGTGATAAAACCACGTGTGCACTTCATTGACCTCTGAGGTGACATTTTCCAGTGGCGATGCACCAGCTAGTGGGAAACACAGAGCTTAATCCTAGTTTTACAGTAACTTATTGCATGACCTTTCGAGCAACTGCTTAAGTTATCAGAGCCTCCGTTCCCCGCTGGAGATAACAGTGTATCAGAGAGCTTTACAGATTAAATGGCTCATTGACTTGAAAATCGCCTTTCTTCCTGAAAATTGCTTGCTTACCGTTTTTTTCCAAATGACAGCGGGGGTAACCCTTGCTCCCTTGGATGGTGGGTGACCCCAAGCTGTTCCTCCTCCTGCCTGCTCAGTGAAGGACTGGGCAAGCCCGGGTGGCTGAGATGTGTGCTGGGATTTGGGCATCGCCGGCAGACGCTGACAGCTCCATGGAAACCTGGAGTCAGGACTCGGGGTATCAGTCGCCCAGTGTCTGAGGGCAGTGAAGGCCTGGGATGAGCAGAGAAATAAGACTCGGAAGCTCAGGGATGGACAAGTCCTGGTGGACCGTGAGCCTTGGGCTGGAGAGACTTTGTGCTGCAGTGCTGGGCTACTGGCACTGCCTGGCCAGTGCCAACGCTGCGCCTGGGGCATCTGCTCTGCTTGCGCTGGCAGACCTACCCCATTTCCTGAAGAATTAGTGTTCATAACTCCCAAGGCTGTAAGTCCCTTAATGAGGTCATTGATTTAAAACAGCCGAAGAATTAAAATGGTAGAAAAAATGAGGGTTAAAAACCAACCAACCAACCAAACAAAAAGGAAATAAATTTATTGTAACTTCTGCATGATAAACACCCAGAGTTTAAATTCCTGTTGTTGTGCATCATACGTAGAGATTGTAAAGCAGAATAGCACTTGACTCAGATTCAGGTCCTGAAGTGTTTACACAGTTTTTTAACCTTCCTTGTGCAAGAAAATAGTATCATGGCTGCAGTTATTACAGAAGTTTGTAAAAGTGAAGAAGACGAGTGACCTGTGTAATGCACAGAGACTTTTTGAAAGCTTTAACTTCAACATAAAATCCTCCAATGTATTGAGTAAGAAGTTATGAAAGCAGAAGTTAAATGGATTAAGAGCGATGAAAGGGAATAACTGCGTGTTAGAAATCATTGCTGTGTAGAAATGTTTGTGCTGAGGCTCTGCAGGGCCTCTCCAGCATTTGAATCAATCATTCTGAAGGATATTACTGTTGATTAATATGAATAGAAAATAGAAAACTGTGGTAGGTAACACTGAACCAATGCTGACTAGGAGTCAGTAAGACGGAGCAATGTGGATCGTGGATGGGCCCGTTCAAAAAAACCACGGGTGTAGGTATGTCCATGCGAGGGCCGATGTTGGAGCAGAACAGGCAGGCTGGGTGGACAGGACAAGTGGCTGTAGCTCCGTTTGGGGGACAGGGGACAAACTGCGGGTTTGATGCTGTGGGAAACGTGGCCATTGCTTGGAAATGATGGGCAGTGGGGCAGCAGCTGCCCTCCTTCTGCTCCCTCTGTGAGTTGGCCTGGTGAGACCAACCCCATGCGGGTTTAATGTCCACCTGCTCAGAAGGGAAGGAGAAGGTGCAGTGCCCGGCCACAAAATGCTTTGGGGTCGGAAGAATATGTCTTAAATGAGCACATTAAGGAACTCAGTCCTGTAATTTATTAAGAAGAAGACTGAGATAGCCTGAATATATCTCAGAGGGACTTTTGTGGGAAGAAGATCTTGATGATCTTATCTTTAAGAGAGTGCTTTGCTCTGGCAGGGAAAGGCAGAGAGGAACCGGTGGTTTAGTGAGGAAGCTGGTAAGTTCAACCTGCAAATAAGACCTGCTTCAACAGCGAGTGTGGCTGCACTTGATTGTCCCTGCCAAGGGAACAGCTGGGCGCTTCCTCTCCAGATGCCTTCAGGTTCAGAACGAGCGTGGCATCCATGGAGAGCTACGCTGCAGCGAGAGGTTAATGGTCTCAGCAATACATAAGTGGGTGAACACTGACCTCTCTGTACCCGCGCAGGTTAAATGAGTTACACGTGCCCCTTACCTTAAAGTCTATGCATTTACCATCTAATTGACATGTGTTTCTGACGCAGTGTAGGAATTGGCCTCAGAGGGACAAGCCAGGAGTCCCGCGGTGCTGGAAGGGCAGTGATGTGAACTCCGGAAAGGTGTGAGACCTCAGCTCCAGAGTCACCCTCCAGAGGTAAACACAGCCGGTTGCGCTCAGTTCAGCTTGAAACAATGGATAGGGAGTTTCAGTAAAGATCTTATCTGACAGTTCGTTAGGCTGAGAATTAATGGACTGTCCGTATCTGGGTCAGAACAATTCAAAGGGGATCTTTATTTCTGTAATTGTGACAATATCTGCAAATATTTCCAAATCGTACTGCGTGCGTGCATGCGTCTGGCTTCAAAGGACGCTGCTGATGCTGGGCACGGGGCGGTGGCAGGCGGTGGGTCTGTGGTGCAGAAAGCCAAAGGCCTTTCTCCATGGTCCAGGCGGGGTGGAGCTGGTCTGGGTGCAGATCTGCCAGGGTGTGTGAGTACCTCTGTCCCAGTGCTCTCCTGGCACCTGGGACCACGTCAGGCTCCTGGGCCATCACCCGGCCCCTACGACTTGCACGTGGCTTCAGGGAAAGGCCAGCCAAGCTGCTGCCCAGCTGCTGGTGTGGCTGTAATTCTGGGGTTTAGTGCTTGAAAAAAAAAAATACGGTATCCAAAAAAGGCTTCTTTGTTTGGCTTGCTCCGTCTTGGGTTAACTGGCACAGGGCTCTTAGGACACAGGCACTAATCGCACCAACTAACACCCACGTTCACACTGTAATGCGCATTAATAAATCACACATCCTAATTGTTAGGAGGAGGCTGGTCTGCCTCTGCTGAACTCTTTCCCTTGCTATATTTGTTTCGGTAATTAAATATTTTTTCCCCCTTGGATTATGGCTAATTTAAAGGCACAAATATTCAAATGTATAGAAGTAAGTTCTATTAAAGTTCCAAAATGTCAAAATCATTCACGCCAAAAGTAAATGAAAACCTTGATATAAAGCCATGAACATGGAAACGTTCCATTTCTGTGATGCAGAGTAAGCTGAAACTCATGACTGGTCTTCCTCCACACGACATGCTGAAAAGCAAAACACAACTTGTAGCTAATATTGACAGTGAATTCATAAAATCAGGGAGGTTTCAAACCCTTTTTGAAAACCTTTTCCCTTATTAAAGCATCAGCATGCACCATGGCCACCACCAGGCGTTCAGGTGCGGTTCACACCAGGCCCTGCCCTGTCTCGCTGGGTGGGTTCTCAGCACCCTCCCCTCTGCTTGCGGTGACATCTCCTGCTGGCACCTGCGAAAAGAGAGATTTCCCCTCTCCTTGCCCAGCTGGAATGCTTTTAAATGTTTAATTTTTCATTGCCACCCCATTATCCTGTACGTGCTAATGTCAGGAATAGGGGTATTTCTCACCTTGCTCCCCAAGGGTTTTTCATTTATGTATGTCTAAATAATTTGATGTCCCTAACTACAGTAGGCTAGCTACAGCTTTTGAATTAGCTGCCTCAAGAAGCAGTCCTGACACACGCTTCCCTAGGAGCCTTACACAAAGACCAAACGGGACAGCATTGTCCATGGAGCTGGGACGGACGGGTTTTGACTGACTGGCCTTTTCCCACATTTGTCCCTGGTTTTGGCATGATGGCTTCAGAATCCTCATCACACTGCTTCCCTCAGGGTCCCCTAACACAGTACATGAGACTCGAGGGAAAGCATGGGCGAGTTCCTTATTGCCAGCTTTTTTATTAGGCAGAAACTCTGATGCAGAAAGGGTAGAGCAGTGCAAATTCACAGGTGGCTGTTAAGGATGGTCCAGGCATACCATGGCACCGAAGACACTGTCATGCCCTGCAACGAGCTTGTTTGGTTTCAGTGGTAAGGGGACACGGCAGCAGAGCTGCGGCATCTCTTCCAGTACAAAGCTCTGCCGAAAGTGCCTGTCCCAGCCTGGGTAAAAGTGCCAGGGAGGCATCGGCAGTGCCGGCGGCTCATCGCTCCAGCCGAACATCTTTGCCCTGCTGCCGGTGCAGTGCTCCTGCCTGTGGATTGCGGGCAAAGCACTTCAATGCCTTTGTCCGGGGGACAGCTGTGAATGGCGCTAACCCCAATCAAAGCCCCTCCTGCGTGCCTGGTCTGCAGGCCATTCCCTGAGGCTGCCGGGGTGGGGGAGCGCTGGCACGGCGTTCAAGGCTTTGGAGAATGAGCATTGCCTCCGGGGTACCGCTTGCAACTCAGCTCACGTTGGGGCACTCTTCTGTCTTTCAGCACAGCTTCGTCTCTGTCATTGGGTTTCTTGTCTGAGGCATCTGGTTTTCTCTTTCAATCAAGCACCCTGTTTAAAAGATAGGTGCTTTTCCTTGTCACATGTATTCTGACTGTAATAGGATTAGTGATGTATCTTGTGTGGCTGCTCATCTTCATGGTATTACCCGGGTCAGTTTATCACATACTTGTCTCGTTATTCATTACTGTTACATCTGTGACAGTCATTTCATTCTTCTCCTGTGTTTTTCTAATCCCAGAGCCTGAACAGCCCGAGGCCCAGCTCCGTTGCTTGCATCAGCTCTGGGGCAACCTTTATGGCTGCAGAGATCCAAGAGAAGGATGAGGGACTGAAAGCCCCGTACACACACTGAGGCACAATGGGATGGTGAGGAAGCGGCAGGTTTCACAGAAATGGCCCCTTCTCTCCTGCATTGCCTGAGCACTCTAGCCATCATGGGAAGGTGTACGGACAGGCAGGCCAGTGAGATAGCAGGCTGAATAAATAAATATAAGCCAGTGCTGCCTTTGGCTAGCTTTGGCCAGCTTGGATGCACTCGGTGTCCAAGTAGTGGTTGCGTTTGCTTTCTTCTTGCTATTTCTCCAGGTAAGGTGTTCATGGCAAATTAAAAGTATACCCACTTGAAAGCATGAGTTGGGATGAGCATTCCTGGTGCCCCAGTCCCCAGCTGGCATTGCTGTGTTTTGGATGCTGTTAAGGATGGAGCAGGGGCTTTTGTGGAGTTCCAGGTGCTGGGCAGTGGGAGCTTTGCATGCCCTTTGCTGGGGCCAGGACTTCAGGATGGTGCTGTTAGTCCCTGCTGGTATGTGAGTTTCCAGGAGGTGTTACTTTGGTTTCTTGGTCCAGAGCTCAACTGTCTTGTGAAGTTGATTTGGATTGTGTGAATCCAGAACAAGGACTACCGTGGTGGTGGTGGTGGTGAGATAGGATATATTTCAAGATCAACTACTGATGTCCTCTGAGCAGAGGCGATGAGAATGGTGAGGACGAAACCTCCATGAGCGCTCTGGGAAGATGATTGAACCATGGATTGAGCGTCCTCGGTGACTGTGAGGACAGATCAGTGCTGACTTTCTAAAGAGGCCTATGAACGTGTCATCTTGTCGCATGTAACATTTTACAGATGTTCTTTCACTTCTGACTTGTGCCTTCACAGAGCTGAAGGACGAGGGGATGGCCAGAGAGTTCCTGTAACTTACAGTGAGCAGGCAGGACTCGGACTACTCTGGATGAGGACATTTTCAGACTAATTTCTCATTCAAGTTAGCATGTTTGAAACTAACAGGTTTTGCATTTTGCCCCTTGTTTTTGCTCTTCAATACAAATCTGACAAGTATAATCTCAGAGGCTAGGGAACATGAGAAAATCAAAGAAGGTAAGACACATGGTTATCCGTCCACAGGAGGAGGAAATAAATGTGGCTGTGTCATCTCTCTCTGTGGCCATGACACACCTTTCCAAGTCTCCTGTTCATCACCTGGAGAGTGGCTTTCCTAGGGCATTTGTTTGCAAATAGTTTCCCTGCAGTAGAATTACTGTTCAGGAGAGAAATCATCTTGGCTGGCGTTGTGGAGTTGTTTATTCTTTAAAAGAAAAAAAGTTTCCACATGGTTGCAGTGAGGGGCTGCCAAACTTACCTCTTGGTACAAGACACCGTGCTCAGAGGAGCAGCAATAATTGTTTTGCATTTTCTTTACAGGAATTAAAAAGGAGGCCAGATTTCGCTTTGTTTGGAATTTCCCTGTTTGTCTTAGCTGGCTGCGATGATGCTATGTTGGGAACGATGGGGCTTTTCAGTGCCTCCCATGCGTATTAATTATGTGAGGGGGAGTGGGTACAGCCTTCAAGTCACAATAGAAAAGTCCATTTTTCAAAGCTGTTATTCTTTTTTCCCGGTCAACTTGTAGAGTATTTATGGTGTTCTTTGTAAGACTTTTGTTTGTTTTAGCAACACAGACTACATTTCACCGGGACCTACCTTTAGAGTAGAGTTCATCTCCATGGGAGATGAACAGTGCAGAATAACTCATAACTTCTGTGAAAATAGCCGCTGCAGTAAAGCACCAAGAAATCCTGAAGGATGGAAAGAAAACATACAGGTCTGTCTGCAAGGCAGGCCAAAATAAATGGTAAAATTTGTGCAACTGAGAAAATAGGAAATAAAAGAGCAGTGTTATGCGGTAGTGCTGATATCTGCAGCCTGGAAAAAAACATCCGGGAAATAGCCCTGCAAAACTTGGGGGCTGAGGGTCCATTTGGAAAACACGGATTCTTCACTACAGTAGAGCTGATTTGATACAGGATTTGTGCTGACGCACTAACCTATGTAGAGTTTGAAAGAGTAGAGCTATTATTTGTAGTATTTGAAATGAACTGTCTGTGTCGATGCAGGAGTCACTGAACGTTGCCCACATCCAGTGAATTCAACAGAGTCATCTCAGGCACAGGTCTCTGCAGGGTGAGACCGAAAGCCAAACAGTTTACATCTGCTGAGAATAAGATTACTCTTTTAATCAACCTCCGAAGGGAAGGAAAGGGGCAAGAGGGAAGGGAAGGTTAGGTTCCTTGATAACAGGTGTAGTTCTAATAATTAGCATTATATTAACGGGAAACTGCAAGGCTCTGTATATAGGAAGAACGGATGTGGTTGAGGCTGACAAAGTGGGGATAACATTTTGAAAAGACCCATACTGCCTTCTACTTGGAGGTTTTCAGCATCTCCCCCACCCTTGGACACCGAAGGAATTGTGAATTTCAGGTGCAGGAGTCACAGTGCACAAATACATGTTTTGGTTTTGCAGCCTGGGAGGCGTGATGGCAGAACAGGGATTTGCAGGTGTCCTACACAACTGTGATTAAGGGAGATAATGTTTGGTGTATAAATAAATATTGAATGATACCACAGAGGTAACCATTTCCTTTGAGTACCACTTCAATAGTTGTAATTTGCTGCTGCAGCTGTGATGATATAAAGCTATGAAAGAGGCGAGGTTTGTAGGGGAAGGTGGTATCTTATTAGTCTCAAATCTGTTACAAAGATGGGAAAAAAGGTTTGGATACCCAAAAGCTTTTCTGATTTTTCCAGCTACGTCATTTGGCCTAACAAAACAAGCTACCTCTCCCTGCAGCGTTTCCTCCCACTGACACCCCAGCTGTAACCACACATTGTGGGGATGTGCAGAGGGGCTTGTGTCGGCTCGTCTGGCAGAAGGTGCTGCTCCTCCTTAAAAGCGCTGTTGTTAAATTGGACAGGGCCCATAAAAGCGCTAGCCTCTGACGTCATCTTGGAAGGAGAGAGACTCACAAAGTCTGACCAGCCTCGTTTGTCTGAGGGATATTTAATATGTAGTTTGTTCGCAGCATACCGGTAGCTGCACGGGGAACAGCTTTTCAGTGGTAGGAAAACCCTTAGTCCATACAAAAATGCAGAACAAGAGGGAATCCATGAAAAGATTAAACCACAAATGGAGAATGGACCCCAGCGAAGAGCCCTGTGGTTGGGTTGGGCATGGTGGTGAGTGGTCCTGCGCAGCCACAGCTCTGCCTTGTCCCCCGCTCTCCTGGGAAATGCCAGGGAAAGGCTCCTGCTGCGGCTGCCAAGTGATGGGAGAAGCTTGTAGGGCAGTAATTATGCCAATGTGCTTTCACTTGGGGCAGCTCAAAGTAATTTTTTTTTTTTTCCCATTGGCCAGAAATACAAAGTGATTTGCAATAGTCTAGTGTTGATGCATGTAAACTGTTAAAGGAACAGTGGTTTTTGTTAGTGTAAGGAGATACCACTCCCCGTGTGCTCCATACCTGTGCTAGCCATGCTGGGCACCTTCAGGTTCCCCAAAGCTCTCAGCCAAGACACAGAGCACTCTCACTGCAGCTACATCCTACTCATCACCTAACGAAGCTCCCAACACAAGGGCCTCTGGGGCCATTGATGCAGCCAAAGATGAGCAGATCCAAGCCCATCTCGAGCATGCTTTGTGCAGGGGACCCTGGAGGAACTCACTTGGCCAATTAATTTGAGGTTGTGCTGTGCATTATAGGAGAAGAATAGAGGTCAGAGTTTGTTTTGGGCAAGCCTTGTATTTCTATTTCTGTATTTTGTTGGAAAGTTTCTTCCCTTTCCTTTTTGAAGTTTTTAGTGGTGGCGCGATGTCACTCAACTCACAGCAGTTCTTTCAGTGTCCCCGTAGCTGTGGTCACCCTGACGGTGTAGCTGTACCTCTGTCCAAAAGGCCGCTTCAGCACACTCCGGCACTCTGGCTCTTTCATCCACGAGGCTCGTGAGCTGGCGGTGAGCTGTGCCGGTGATGAACCATGCCAGGGTTCTGCTGCTGAGGTGTTTCACTGACCTTTTGTCAGCGGCATAAAGGCAGCTGGTGCCAAAAAAGTCTCTCCTGTCTTGGACCATTTTATGGCCTTAGAGTTACAACCTTTCATCGCTGGTGTGTGCTCCTCATCTTGCCAAAAGTCACAGAAAATGCCAACGCTGCTAAAATGCAGCTAATCTGAGGTTGTTAACATTTTCTTTGTCTTTGGCCTAGGTGGAGGAGCACAAGGTCTAAATTCCTCTGCCATCCAGAGAAAGGCGGTTTTTCATGACGACAGCTGGCACAGAACGCACTGGACTGGCAGGCTTGGATGCAGACCCCTGGAAGAGCGGCTCGGGGCCCTGCCAGCTGGGTGACATGTATTGCCTCTTGCAGTGAGCAGGAGGAACCTTATTATTAGCACTTTGTTGACTGTGCTTAGTATTCCTTGCAAATGTTGGTATTTTTAACAGCAAAGCGCTGACAGCAAACTGCAGCTTCCAGCCTAGGAACTTTAAAATTTAGAAACAAAATGAGCAACAATAAAAATCTTTCCTGATAATTGTATTGTTTGGCTTTCGACTGCTCTGATTTTGACATGATTGTGTCTGTGTCTCCCCACAGCACGACTGTCCTGCAGGTCTGAGTTATTTCCTCTCCCAGAGGTGCTGGATACCTTGTCCTGGAGCCAGTCGGTGCTCTCAAAGCAGCACAGTGAGCGGCAGCTTGGAGCGTCTATCCCGAATTCGGAGAAAGGGCTTTGAATAACTGGCCACGCTTCACTGCATCCAAACTAGGGTTAAGCAGGGATTATTTAACGGCACTAGAAAACACTTCTGCACAGCCGGTGAGTAAAAGAAGAGGCCAGTTCGTGCTGAGTGTTTAATGCTGCCTTGAAGGCAGAGATGGGAGACAGATGGAATCGACAATTTTCTACCCCGGCCTGCAAGGTGGATCTGAATATATACACGTCCTAGATACAAATCCTGTAGAGATGCCGTTGGGGTTTCCAGGCAGA
Organism: Rynchops niger; assembly: GCA_013400035.1. Lineage (NCBI taxonomy): Eukaryota > Metazoa > Chordata > Aves > Charadriiformes > Laridae > Rynchops > Rynchops niger. The sequence continues at coordinate 154,918 of VXBH01005633.1, read as the reverse complement.
GATAACCGCCCCAGTGTGCCTTCCTCCCATGCACAGCATTTACTGGGAACCCAGCTCCAGAGGACAGGTGTTACTGGTGTTACTGGCCGCTGCCAGCAGCCCGCGCCCCAGGAGCACTCACCCCTGCCCGCACCTGCTGGGCTGGAGCTACAGTGGGAGGCAGGGGGATTTCCAAGAGGGTTTTGGGTTTTTTGGGGCATTCAGTTTGGGTTGCTGCATCCTCCTTCAGGGTAGGGGACCTGAAGATCCTGGCAGTGTGGTGGCCAGGGGTCTCATCTGTCATGAGGTTTGGTGTCCCCAGCATCTGTTTGGTAGATTGAAGGAAACCAGACACATCTCTTTTTTTTTTTTTTTGCCTTCCTATTTCACAGGAGACCTCCAAGGGTGCAAGGGGACTAAAACCAGCTGAGGCATTTCTAAGTTCTGAAATTCTATTCTAAATATTTTCAGAACTCAAAAAAACTTTCTAGTCTTCCAGAGGGTTCATTTTATATGCTTTGTGTTATTCATGCATTATTTTATGAGACAGCAGTCAAACCAATGACTTGTCATAATATGACATTATTACTGAAACATTCTCTTATTTTAATGTCATTTATAAAAATCAACAACTACAACTGATCAGTGCTGATTAAAATACATAATCTTTTCTAGATCCAGATGCCTGTGCCATATGAAGCAGTGATGGAAGGGATGGGTGTTTTGTTTGTGTGTTCAAAATTCCCTCTGCAGTGGACAGTCTTAGAAAGCCACAGCCAGGTAATGTTGGTTTTCTGCAGCTAGCATAAAGCCTGTGCATATTCCACATTGTGTGGCCTGGGAAATTTTCCATAAATTAAATTCAGTGCCCATTTTGGATATGGGTCAGTGTAGATTTGCTGAGTGACCTGATAGTGGCATGGGGCTGGATGCTCTGCCTGCTCCTTGCATTCATGGTACATGTGGGGTGTCCTGCACAGCTACGTGCTCTTGGCTCTGCCACTTCTTTGAGGTGAATGACAGCGGGAATGAGATGAACACACATTCATGGTTTTAGGGTCCAGAGGAGGCCCCGGAGATGCTGGGAGGACTGGAGCCCCTCTGCTGGGAGGACAGGCTGAGAGAGCTGAGGGGGTTCAGCCTGGAGAAGAGAAGGCTCCGGGGAGACCTTCCAGCCCCCTCCAGTCCCTAAAGGGGCTCCAGGAAAACTGGGGAGGGGCTCTGGAGCAGGGAGGGGAGCCATGGGATGAGGGGGAACGGTTTTAAACTGAAAGAGGGGAGACTGAGATGAGATCTGAGGAAGAAACTCTATACTGTGAGGGTGGTGAGCCCCTGGCTCAGGTTGCCCAGAGAAGCTGTGGCTGCCCCATCCCTGGAGGGGTTCGAGGCCAGGTTGGACGGGGCTTGGAGCAACCTGGTCTGGTGGGAGGTGTCCCTGCTCAGGGCAGGAGGGTGGCACTGGGTGGGTTTTAAGGTCCCTTCCAACCCAAACCATTCTGTGATTCTATGGTTCTTTTTGAGGTTGCACCATGCTGAGATTCTGAGCTGTTCAAAAGCATCTAAATGAGAGCTACATAATTGATCCTGACAGTTCTGTTCCCTCTCTTAGCAATGCCCCTCTTGTCTCTTGACTTGTTGGCTTGCTTTGATTTTGTGCAAATCTGTCACCTGTTTCTGTGATCCATTTCCTCATTTGCAAAAAGAGGTCTTGCTGCTACACTAATCTGCTTCCAGTCCTCTCAATCTGCAGTTTTTAGCCATTTTTGCTGTTTCATTGCTCCATAGATGGAGTGCTAGGCACTGCTCTCCTTGGAGCAAGGTCAAAACATGACACCAGTTCCACTTCTTGTACCTTCTCCAAGAGAGCCCTTCTGGGGCTTATTCTGTCCCGCCTTGGGTTACGAAAAACAATGCACTTTTTGTCTTTAAAAAGCAAAACTGGGCACTACTTTTTGTCTTCTAAGACAAGAAATATGCGTGTTCTGATTTAAAAATGCCCTTGTGTCACAATTTACGCCCCCTTGAGCGCAGCTCTTTATGAGTTTTTCATATTAGAATATTGCTGTTATTTATTAAATCCCTGATAAAGCTACACTTAATGCTCCCATAATAGAACGTGCATCTTTAAATCTGCTGAATATGTGGTTTGTCACTGATGCAAAGTGTACTGATTAATTAAATAAGACTTAGAGATTCATAAAGCAATTGCTCCAAAATTAAGTGTTATTTACATGTAAGTATATTAACAGTTATGGAAACTTAATTTTTCCTGTGTACAATCTGTGTTGAAATTCCATTGATATTTTAGCAGTCTCATGATTTAATGATTTAAAATTAATTTTCAGTATTAAACACATTTGCAAAAAAAAATCAGGAATATTTTTCAAAATAAATACGGCTGACATTTTGCATAATGGCAATTTTACAATTCTTAGGGGGGGAAGAGAACAAGGAAATTAAAACCATATGTGAATATTTGTCCAGTTTTTAAAGTAAATATTTTATCTGCCGTAACTGTAGTGTATGAGTCTTAAAATGTCCTTGTATCATGACGAATTTTTGGTAACAAAAAGATTGCCTATCTTGCTCTTGTGGGTACTGTCTTCTGGGTTGCCTCGAGTTCTGCTGCCACTTGCTTATTATCTATCAACAGTTTACTGGGCAGTTAATCAGCCAGCACCAGACAAATTCAGTCCTTTATCAAGCGCTTTATCAAGGGCTCATCAAACGGCCGGCCGGGAGACTGCTCAGTTAGTCCACCGAGACCTTACTGCCACAGCTGTATTAATTCAGCTATAAAAGACAAAACCTTATTCGCTCGCTTCCTCTTGCTTTCTCTTTTTCATGTAAATGGGAAGATGAATGATGCATCAGATATCCGAGTCTCTCCTTCACCAAGGTCTTTGTCCGTATGCTTCCTTTTACATGTAATTACTGTTTTAATAGGTAAAGGGGTGAAGGTCTGGGAAAAGTTCAGGATTTCTAAGAGCGGATGAGAGTTGCTGGGTGGTGTCACTTAGAAAAACATTAACCCAAGATTTGGTCACTAGCAGGAGTTTTCCTCACTCCTTTGGTACCGCTTTTGTTATTGAATGGTTCCCAACGACATCTCCTTCTGCTGAATCTCTTACCCAATTATCACTTACAGCTCAGAAGTTCATTAGCAGCCTAGTTCCCAGGGCCCGGCTTACAGACATCAGTGAAAGCCCGTAGGAGCTGTTCTCATTAAGCCTTTAGTGTAAAGGTACTACACTCCAGCCATACATAACGTTTTTTCATTAAATTATTTGTTTATTAAATTAATCAATATGGCAGAGTTCTGTTTGCTTCTAACCTGTCCCAGCAGTGCTGGTGCCCTTGTCCTTCAGACCTTCTGTTGTTACCACTCTCTGTGTGGGGACCTGGGGATGTCTTAGTTTGCTTTTTCTTCTTTCTTGGTACCACCCTTGGGGCTCATCCCCTACCCTGAAAATATTTCCCCACTTGGCTCAGGAGTGGCTGCCCTGTGTGTTGCCCCATTGTCCCCCCTTACAGCAGGTTGTGTCGTTAGCATGTTCCAAATGAGTCCAGCGCTCTCCAGACAAACACCCTCGACCTGCTGTGAAGGCGACACAGCTCCACCCACAAGGGTAGGACAGGACAGGATATTTTGAGTTAGAAGTGACCTATAATGATCATCTAGTCCAACTGTCCAAGAAGTTTAAAATTAGTTTTGCTGCTGTGCCTCACTGCCGACTGTCAGTGAGTTGGCAGGCCAAGAGACTGATGACCACCTGGTTTTTGGTTTTTTAAAGCTAGCTAAACCGACTGTGAGCTCTGATCCCAAATTCCCTGGGGAGGTGCTGGTCTCCCCCAGCCTTGCCCCGGGGGCTGCCGGCAGCCCAGGCTTGTGGTCCATGGGGACCTCTGCCCCACACCTCCATGGGTAGAGTGTGGGTGTGTTTCTGCCTCTGAAACTTTTTCCCCAAAGCCCTTAATCCTTCTTTGCTGGACCTTGTTGTGAGATGATACCGGTTCTCCATGGGAGTGAGCTGCAAGGCTTGAGCGTTCTTGAATTTCACTTTCCTGTTTTCTTTGTTAGAGAGAAGAATTTTCCGTAGAAGAGGTGAAAATTTAGAGTGGTTCAAAATCGTTGTGTCTCGGTTTAATGGTGTAAAAAATATTTGGAAAGCGTTTTAATTTCTCTGAATGTGCGTAACATGAAGCACTCGAGATTTAAACCACTTTATTTTAATACCTCGACCTTTTTAAAAAGGACTTACCTAATCCTTGGGTCATGTTTGCTTGGCCCCGTTCAAGCAGCACGTTGTGCCAAAGGCACGTGCTGTGGACGCTCTCCTCCATAGTAAGACAAGGCTCTCCTGCTGTGCGAGGTGGCAGGGAGCGGGCAGCACTCGCCAGCGTTCGCGGGACCTGCTGGAGCGGCAGCGGTGGAGGGTTTGCACGTGGAAGGTGCTGAGCACCTCCGCGATCTGCTCATCTCCCCGTGCTCCCTCCTCCACACCTGCCTCTCCAGCATCCCAGCCCTTTTACATCTCCTCTCTCTTGTGTGGAACATGGTGCTGCGAGTGTGTATGAAGTAAATCTGTCATAAGGATTTTTATTATGCAATTCTGATGTGCAAGAATTGTGTCTAAGCTGTTTAGAGTCATTGATTGCTATTGAGCTAATGAGCCAAGTGCTAATCAATTCTCTAGGAACTGCCATGAGAAGCTATTACACCTCCCACAGTGCCTGCATTGACTGCTTATTGGCAGAGTGATTGTGTTATCTGCCTCAAATTTCACCAGACAGACTATAATAATCTAGGAAAATAATTTACCATCAATGATTCCATAAGGCATGTCTGAGAATGATGAAGGAGGACGATGCCAATAACCTGCTGCGTGGAGCCTTCTTTAATTGTAGATGTGTATTTACACACTGCGTATTGCGTTGCCTCCGCCTCACGCGTACCAGGGCACAGCAGCAGGGTGGAATATCTTTACCTAATTGATTTTCTCGCATGGGAAACACCATAGATCTACTCTAAGGCTTCAGAACAGCGTTTGGTACTACTGTGTTCCAAGGGAAACGGGGTACGCAACCTGGGGGACGTGTGACTTGGTACAGGAGGTGGAAGGGACTGCGGGGTAAAATGACATGAGGTTGTTCCTGTGGTGGAAACGCTGGGCGGACTGGGGGAGGCTGGGCTGGGCCGGGCTCTCCAGCAGGGACTTGAGCACCTAACCATTACAGGTGGGAAAACTGAGAGGTTTCACCAGCGTGAGGGAAGGGAGTGTGTAGAAGGAAGGGATTAGAAAAAGCTGAGGACTGTGCAATTTAGGAGTCATAATATATTGATGCCACCGGATGAGAGTAGATTAGTTAGATACAAGTGGAAGAGAAAACAAGAAGAAACCTCAGTGGATCTCAGGGTAACTACGAACCAGCAGTCTGATCCACGAATGCATTGCGTGTGGCATTCCCAGGCTGACAGGATGTAAGTAGTAGTCAAAAAACAGTTCTCTGGGATTCTGCGTTCATGAAAAAATAGTTCCAATCCAAACTGGCTTTGGCAGGTGCTCCCAAGACATCTTGGCATAGGCTGTCAGAGAGCAGAGGGTCTTCGCAGGTCTGCTGGAGCAATGGGCCGTGAGGCATGTACAGAGCCACCGGGAATGGTAGGCAGTGGTGTAAGAGGATAATGTTTGAAAAGAGGATTATAAAGTGGTAAAAAATAAACATAGGCTGAAAATTACAAGACACAGAAGCAATTCTGCTTTTTTATCAGTATCCCAAGAGATGTCAGGGTGGCTTTCTCTTCTCCTTCCTCCAGTGCTGCCTCCTGACCGAGAGTATTTTTGAGGCTGGCTTTGCCTCTAGCCCTGCTGAAGACCGGTGCCCTGCAGTGTGTCTGTGTGTCTCTGCCCATCCTCTTCCTCCTCCCTGCTTTTCCTTGCTCTTCCGTCCTTTGGGATGAGGCGTTACGGCACAGAACTCCCTGGGATCACACACTTCTCCCTGCCTTGCTCTCGGGGACAGGATCACCCTTGTGAAGTGTCCCTTGATGAGCTCTCTCCCTCTAGCTGAAGTGCTTTTCACATCACTTACAAAATTTATGAGATTCTCACTATATTTAATAAGCCACATACACTAAGATGTATGATCGGTACACACTTAACTCCACGCCTAACCTTGTTGCAGCTTTCCATAGGGGCCATGCGTGGGGCGGCTCACACAGAGGACATACGGACTTGGCAGCGTCTGTTTCCTGCGTGCCTTCCTTCGGCCCTCACTCCTCAGGCTTCTCCTACGCCGTGAAAGCAGCTGAGGAACTCCCCCTCCGTGCTACAGCATCCATCGTGAGCTAAAGTCTCTGCTACAGCGTCCATCGTGAGCTAAAGTCTCTGCTGATAAACTGCTAAATCAAACCCAGCTGCAATTGTAACATCATCCCTCTTCTACCCTTTTCTCTTCATTAGCCAGGATCATTAAAACCAAAACAAATTGATAGTGCATTTTCATTGATAAATATATTTATATTTCTCTTGGCATCCAAAACACCGATGAAGCTTTACAGAGTTTTGTACCTCAGAGCTTAATTTTACTAAACATTGATATAACAAAACTGAAATATAATGTCATTTCTTTGCTAAGACAACCAAGTGTTCCCATGCACAGTTAATTGCATTGTGCTGGTGTTTACTTTTTTTTTTTTTTTTTTTTTTTTTAACAGAAGCGGAAAAAATACACAGGCTTGACTGAAATGACCTTGTGCTATTCATCTCACCAGCTGATAAATCCTAGGACAGTTGCAGACATTTTCGCATGTCTTCTCAGCAGCCAGAAGGATGATTCCTGGCTGGAGAGCACACGCCTGGGCTTCTTGCTGGTGGGAAAGAAGGAGCCTCGTTGAGATGGCAGTGGTTGTCCTGGGATGCTGCCGCGGGATGCTGCTGCAGGATACTGCTGCAGCTCGTTGGCCAGTCATGCCTTCAGACCACCTGCGTTGGGAGGCAGCACTTTGTTCAGTTATCTGCCAACACAAAGATTAATTAGCACTCCAGATATATTGTTCAACTAGTGAGTTATAATTCTAATTTAAAAGCAGGATAGAAGAATGGCACGGTCGGTCGGAGCGGGATTACGGGCAGATCTCTGCTGAGCCTGGGTGCAGGGCTGAGCAAAAGCCCACCTTCCTTCAGCCGGTGCAGGAGGTCCCCGAGCTGCAGGACCCGACTCACTCTCAGGTCCTGGCACCGACATCGTCTGAGAGGTGAGAGAGTCCCAAATTATGCATTTTAGCTACTTCTTCCTCAAAGCAGAGCTGTAGAAACAATCCATGTCATGATGCTTCCCTGCAGTAAGATTCAAGGAACCAAGGCAGTTTCTGTGACACCAGGTACTGATCTTTCAGAAACTATTCCTGCTACTCACAGAGAATTTTCCAATTGGAAGAAAACAAATTCCAAACACATTTGCTGAATGAAAACAGAGCCAACGTAGTTGTATTGTAGCTGTGAACGCTGCAAGAATTCCACCATATCCTTATGGAAGCCCCTGATTTAAGCCATTGCCCACCCATTGCTGCAGGATAAAAGTTAAAAGATAATTTATGAATGCGTTGGAAACTTTGCTGTTTGTGAGTAGATAGGCTGGGGTTTGTCGTACATTCCCTCAGAGGCTGAAGAAGCTCGGTGATGGCCGGCTGTGAAGAGACATGCTCCTGGGTCCCTGGCCATGATGTCCCCGAGCTGCTCCTGGGCACAGAGGTGGTGCGGGCTGGAGCGGAGCCTCCGAGCGCTCCTGGTCAGAGGTGAGCAGGGCCTGAGGGCTTGCTTTCTGCTGAAGGCCAAGGGGCTGTACGGAGGAGGCAGCTCTGCCCCGGGGCAGGTCTCCTGGGGGAACGGGGACCCTCCACAGGGTCTGGAGAAGAACCGGCCATGGGCCTGGAGAAATGGCATCCAAACAGCAGGAGGGTTTTGTAACTCCCCAGATGTACTTTTGCTAGCTGCGTTAGGAAAGGTGGATGCTGGACATTCTGGGTTTTTTTATCTGGAGATTTCTTCTAAGGAAGAGGAAAAGGTAAATTTGCTGTTTTCTTTTATGTTTGCTTTGCAGTGATTAATCACACCAGCTCCTCAGGCTGCGTGCTGGCCTTCTTGGAATTTGCCTGGCTTCAACTCCTGCCCATAGCTTCTTGTTATGTCTGCCTCACTTAGATTAGAGGGACTTTAATACCTGTTGTTTTCTCCCTGTGAAGGTACTTACGCACTGTAATCAAGGCTTCTCCTAATCGTCTTTCTGATGAACCAAGCAGATTAAACTCTTTAAATCTCTCCGGGTAAGGAACTCTCTCTAATAGTCAAATTATTTTTGTCGTTCTTTTCTGCCCTCTCTCTAATTTGTCGAAGGCTTTTTAATATGGAGGGAGGGGGATCGTGTGGTTTAGCAGTGAGCCTCGGCTGTGCTGCACACCCCACTGCCATCTCGCTGATGCTCGGCCCGTGTTGGAGTCCCCCTGGGCGGCAGCGCCGTCGTCCCGCACCGGTCGCCCCCCAAAGCGTAGAGAGAAGGGCTGGCAGCTCCCTGTGGAGCAGCAGGGTGATTTCAGGTGTTCAGCTGGAAGTGTTCAAGGCCAGGCCGGACGGGGCTTGGAGCAACCTGGGCTGGTGGGAGGTGTCTCTGCCCAGGGCAGGGGGGTGGAACGAGGTGGTCTTTAAGGTCCCTTCCAACCCAAACCATTCTATGATCTTCTCCCACTGGCATGAGTTTCAGTTCCTCAGGCTTTTTTTTTTTTTTTTTTACAGGCAATTAAGGAAAGGGGGTTTACAGGCAATTAAGGAAAGGGGGAGCAAAACCGCAAACTTCTCTTTGCTCCTGGCTGCAATGTTTAAACTTATTTATGGTTTGCTGAGTTTGAATTTAAACTGTGTTGGCCTTGTTAGTGCCCAACCTTCTGGTGTTAAATTGAGTGCTTTGCTGGATGTGCCAGCCAGCCTCTAACCCAGCCCATTAGCTCCCTGGCCTGGGAGAAGTGGTTTGGCTCGTTTATACACAACCTCCCTCCTGCAATGTGCTGCAAAACTGATTTTTTATTTTTGTTTTCGTTGTTATGCCAATCATATATCAAGTGGTTCAGCTTCAGTGTGTTCTGCCATCTCCCTGCGGGACCAGGAAGGTCCCTGAGAAGACACCTTGGAAATGTCTTTTCTGCATTTCTTTTCCAGAATTGGAGACATTTGTTAATTTGCTCTTCTTTTCACTTCTCTCAGGAAGTTTCTAGTAGTATGGGTTGAAAATCAGATGAGCCAAGTCTTTAGAGTGTTTTGAACTGTTTTGCTTCACACAATCCATTTGGTGATATTGGCAATAGTGAAAAATGGCCCAAGCATATTAGCATAATTCATGTGATGCCTGTTACTCGTTGGATGACGGCGTGTTTATAGTGCAGCTTCTCACTTGGTCCTGATTGAAGCTGGCATCCCCTGGAACGCAGGTGCAGCTCCTGGGCAGGGGAAGAGAGGAAATATTTTGCAAAAAGTTAAAGGGAAAAAGCTTCTATCTCAATCAGATTTCAGACACTTCTTTTTTCTTGTGTATTTTATATTGGTATCGGGATCAGTACTGGTTCTTTAGTGTCACTAATGTTAATTATCTAGTCTTACTCTGTTAAATCTGTTTATGTTTCAGTCCTCAGGTTTCCTTGTTTTTTTTTGCTGATTCCCCTTCCCAGGTGGGGAGGGGTCATCGGCTGAGAGAGTAATTGTCTAAACGACAATAAATTGTTGTGGGTTCCTCAAACCATAACAGTTACAGCTGCGGTGCACCCTCGTGCCGGATCCTGGGGATGCTGAGGGCTCGTCATGCTGCCAAATGCCTGTGGGAGGTCCATGTCCAGTGGTGCCTCCCAGTCGCTCCCGGCACCCGATCGCTGTTTTCCCCACGTCAGGTTGCCACCTGACTTTGGTTTCCTCTGTCGCTTTAACGCTGTTTTCCACATGGTGAAACAGCCAGTTGTGTTAATAGGATATTAATGAGAACAGCAACAAAACTCCCCTGTTACTTGGAGCTATGTAAATAGTGATTATTTTGTTGTTAACGATTTTGTTCTACAAAGATAGCTCTACACCATTGTATTGTCTCCTTCGGGTATCACTTTCCAGCAAGAGCTGACTCACATGAGTACGCTTCAGTTAACTTCTTTTTTTCCTTTTGCCATAGGAAATTCTGAAGAAAAATTCTGGACAACAGGGTTCAGGGGAAGAGAACATTTTAGTTCTGTGTTCAGGTGACATTGCCGATATTGGTAAAACAGGCACCTCAACTTAGAAGGCCACGTTGGGTTTTCATCCTTCTACCTCTTTCTGTTTACGGTGGTAATGATACATGATGCACTTTAAAAAAAGACAAGTAAAATTACTAAAGAAAATAAGTTTGTTTTCAAATTATGAGGCATCCTCTGACCTTAATTTTTAGGAAGTGCTGAAATGTTTGTTTTCTTTATTAACAAAACTGCAGACAATGGTAGCATTTTTTAAGCCACAAGAAATTAGAAGATGAGAAAATGGGAGGAAGAATAGGGACATTTTTCATGATAAAGGAGGAGGTATTTAGAAATCAAGGGACTGAACCATGACTGATGAGTTTAGGTTAAGTTCTTGTCTCTACCAAGGGCTTGTTGTGCAGCTCAGATAATTAAGTTTCTGTGTCTCATTTTGTCTATCCACAGTTTTTTCCTTCTGAGTTTGTATTTGTTGAATCTGCCCCGCTATTAAAGGCTGGATCACCTTCCTCAGCGTCACCTTTGTGCTTCCTCTTTTGCTGGCAGTAGCAAAGCACGTCTGAAGCAGGTTGGAAAAAGCTGTTGTGGAATGTATCTAACCCAAACTGGGAATCTGACCCATTCTGGGTGACTGGTGGAAAACTTGGCGCTCCTCCAGTGAAAGTCAGCTTTTATTTAAGTGCATGCTAATAAACATGCAACATTATGAGTCCCAAGAGTCTGCTGCAGATATCGTTTGTCTTTCACAGGTAAAAAAATTGATTATCATCGAAGTAGCCTTACTTTCCAACAGTTCTCCATGTTTTACTTCTAGGACCTCATTCTCCACTAGTCCGTGTTTCATTTCTTTGTGATCGTAGGCAACATGCTGCTACAAAAAAACATTTTCTCATTGTTACTGAAAGTGGAACTTATTTTTGATGTGCATGGCGATTCTTTAGAGGAGGAAAAAAGAAGAGTTAAAATACGAGATCACTGCAGGATGGGGGAAGCTGTTTATCATGAGAAGTTGGGAATGGGAAGAGGATGGCTCTTCAGATCTGCGTGCCAGCGCGTGCAGGAGCAGTGAGTTGAGAGCAGGTAATCATGGCAAGAGGTTCTGTGGCCCCTGTTCTGCAGGAGGCTGGAGCAGATGGTTGGGATGGTCCCTCATGGCCCTGTGATCTGTGCATCCGTGGGAGCTTTATGAATACGCAAAGTTCACGTACCTCAAGTTTTGGTGGTTTTTACATTAGCTTGGAATAATGCATGATACCGGTACTGAATCATGTTTTCAAAGACTTAGTAATATTATACAAATTAATTATTTTGGGCAAAAGAAGAAATATAGCTTAATATTCCTATTTTATCCTCATTAGTTCCTTTTTTCTATAAATAGTAACCATACAGCATATATTACATTCTCTTGTGTCAGAATTTATCAGGGACATGCTTTGGCTGGGCAATTGCTGTGTGAAAAATTAAGGGTTTTGCCTCATTCTATCAACATGCTTTGGTTTCACTGTTAAATAAAAATAGATTTTTTAAAATAACAGAGACATAAAGTAAAAAAATCCAGAACAGAGCCCTTTTTCATTTCAGAGGCAGAATCAGCGTTTTTTGATGAGACTGGAATAGATCACTTGGTAACTCTAATTACTAAGGACCGTTATTACAAATGCACCCAAAAAAACTAATGAACGTTGTGGTAATGCTAATTTATATCAGCCAACTGTGAGACATCAGCCAGCTTTCCTGTGCCAACATGTTGGAGGGAAGAGGGTAAAACAGAGTTACTTTCCATTCTGGAAACGCAGCGGCTGTTCCTGGGTACTGTGTAAATCCAAAGTGACTGAGACCAGACAATTGAATTTGTCTATTTGTCTAGAAAACAGTCTGCAGTTCAGAGTTTCAGTGCCTTTTTTTTTTTTCTTTTGTCTTTGGGGTGGGAGGTTGCGTTTGGTTTAATGTTTAATGTTTGCTGGTTAAAGCAGGGCTTTATTTTTTATTGTTTTTGTGTTAAAAGGGGGTTTTTTTTTTTTTTTTTTTTTTTTTAGCCCGTTTCTCCTGGCAGAACTCCGCAATGGGATCGTTGGCGTGCTGAGATGATTCGGTCCAAACCAGCCATATGAACTAATCTCTTCTAAATGAGTACCCAGCATCCATTCCCCTGGCACGTTCAAGTGCTGTGTAGTCAGGCCGGTCTGACTACCTGGAAAATTCAATCGTATTTGACCCCTGTGCTCCCAGGAGACCCTTTGCAACTCTTTCGGACACAGGAGGCTCCTCTGCTTCGATAAGGAAAGCAACTGACCCCTGAGGAGGGGTTATAGGCACAGATGTTGCCGTTACACTGATCTAATCTATGTATTTATTAGTTTTCCGGCGTGCACGGTTGATTTCTGGCAGCAGAGAGGCCAGTTTATCTGGAGAGCCGAAGTGCTCGGCAGGGGGCTGATGGAGCTGGTGCAGGAGAAGATGAGCAATCACGGGCAGACAAACCCGTATTAGTCAGATGCGCCTGCGACAAGACGTGATCGATGCCATTAGCATCACCTGGCAGAGCCCTGGGAGAAAGCGCTATTTCTGGCAGGCACCTTGATTTCTTGAGAATGGAGATGATTTATGATTAGGAAAGGCTGCCGCTGGACTGGCTCGGCGCTGGAGAAGTTAATCATTTGGTGCGAGGGTACCGTGATTTGTTTGACATTCCCGACTTGTGTTGTAAAGATTTTGTGTTGGGCGGCATTTATAGAGGAGCAAAATGAGTCTTATTCTCATTTCACTTTATTTGTACCCCACAGGGAGACGTCTTAAAATGCCTTTGGCGGTTGAAAGCAAGTGAGGCTTTGGGGTCCTCTTGGCGCTGGCTGGCAAGGGAGCATGTGTTCAGGCAGGTAATTCTATGGATGCCCACAGAGCAAAGGGGAAAGACATCTTGACACTGTGCTTCTGGACACAGGGGCCATTCTCACGGCAGTAGATTACTCTCTGCTTCAGGCTGGCGGAGTTTGCTCCTTCCCGAGCATCCTGCACACCATCTCCTGGGCGTGAGGGCTGGGAAGTGAGCACAGTCCATGGTGCTGTCGGAGGTGAGATGTGCCCTGCAAGGAGGCAACAGCCAGAGCTGGTTGGGATGGTCCAACCTTTGCACCACAGAGCCACCCCAACATGCCTCCTGCACACTCGGTGACATTGGCCACGGCAACAGACCCAGTCCCTTGGTAAAGGTATTTGTTGAAATGTGGTATAACAGGGCTCCTGTATTTTTTAAGGGTCTCAAACTGACACAGCTGGGAGGGAAAAGTGATGGTGTGCGACTTGCCTTCCTGGGCTCTGGTTTCTCCAACATGGCAGTGTGGTGAGGAGTCACCATGGCTATGATTTACTTGGAGTACAAGTTCCTTAGCGTCCCTGAAAAACACTGAATTTCAAAACTGTTTCCTTCCCTAAAAACTGTTTTTACAAACAGGTTCACTGTACATCAAAACCCAGGGTGATTTGAAAATGGATCTGGAGATACTTCGTATTTAACATTGGAAAACAGTGGCACAACTGAAAGCTGCTCACACAGAACGACAACTTTTCGATCTGATTTGCAGTGTATCAGTGTAGTGGAAGGAGACTAGATGGAAGGCAATGTAAATTAATTAATTAAATCCACACTCCCCTGAACAGGAAAAGACTGGGATGCTGTGTACTTTGTGTGTTTTATTTTACAGAGTCTCCATCCAACGCCGTGCTTGAGCACACGGTGAAGGTCATCTTTCTGCAGTTAAGAACTTTAGAACAAGCTGAACATCAAGAGACGTATGTCCGAACGGCTGAGTGACTGTTGTTTAAACATTTTAAATTAATCAAGAAATCTGTCCGTCCAAAATTAGGAGCAACAGTTAAGTGTTAGCCTGTCCCGCCTGGGAGCCGAACCAGGGAATGTGGAGTACAAGGCAATTAAAGCTGGTGAAAAATCCTGAGCTAAGTTGACTGAGAGGCTGCTTTTGAACTTGTCAGGTGAGTGCTAACAAGGTCTGCAGGTCACCTCTGATTGCCAAAGCTGGAACCGTACCTGCAGAGCATGCTCTGAGAGGGGAGAAAACACTTTGATATGAGTAAGGATGAGTTTATGGGAGTGATGTACATCCCTTACAGAGAGCATGGAGAGCCGGAAGAGATCATAGAGAATGCATGGACTTGAAAAATGAGTGAAAACACGTAGGTGTTTTTCTGGCACTGGGAGTCGATGGATGAATTTGGGAAGGCCGGATTTGCTCTGTTCCCACACACACTTGTGCTCTCATCTCCCGGCTCTGTCGACCGGGTGACCACAGGTCTTCAGGGGGCTGGGGCTGATGGTGCCACCCGCACTCCAGTCCCAGTTACACAGGTAATCCCACATGGTGGTATTCAGCTCCGTGGACGTATGTTGACTTATCTCAGTTAAGGAAAATGGCCTGAAGGCCTATTGGAAAAGTATTATGAAAGGGCACAGACAGCTGCTTTAGATTTGATATTTACTGAAAGAAAGGCTACTGGAGAAACTGAAGGCAGAAAGTAATTTGTGTGATAATGACCATAAAACAATACAAAATGATGGACTTTGTTGGTCTAAAGAAAGGAAGGAAGGAGAGCAATGGAATAATGATAACAGAGTTCAAAAAAGCAGACTGCAATGAAGTCAGGGAAGCAGCTGCAAGGGGCTCCTGGGAGGATATTCAAAGGCAAAACGAACTGCGGCAGAACTGGCTGTTACCGAACGAAGCTGCTTTAAAGGCACAACAGCAACCTCTTCTCGCAAAGGGAAGACCGGCATTCCTGAGGCTGCTTCTTGGCCCTCGGAGGACATGGAGAAATAAAACGAATCCTCCAGAAAACCAGAAATAAGGACAGATGACTGAGGATGAATACAAAGGAGTAAACTTCTGCCTATAAGGATAAAATCCGAAAGCAGAAGGTGTGAAATGGGCCCAACTTGTACTGGTGCAGATGGAGTTCGAGTAGTGCATATCGTACAACACCTACTCTTGCACCAAAATTTAAAGAGAAACCACCCCTGCACCCCATGCAGGAAAATCGACACCAAAAGCATGATTTTAGGAACGTAACTGTCATTCATGGTACCCAAAGGAGATCCCTTTCCTGGCTGTGATGGTGACAATTTGACATAGGAAGTAAAGGGCGAAGTAAACATATCCATGGTAAAATTCAAAGTATAATTAGTGTAAGTAGTAACACAATCCATTACATAATGCCCAAGGTATGAAGGTAAAGCAGCTCTACGTTCAATCGCAGCCTGAATCACAATCAGAAACAGCAGCAAAATAGCACGTTTGAACCACCGCATACAGATAGAAAGAGCAAGCAAGCAATACAGCACATAAAGCAAACTAAGTGTTGTTGTATCAATTAACTTTAAAGTAATCGCTACAAAGAGATGATACAATAATCTGTTTAGCAGTGACGTGATGTGAGCTGTCTGTATCAATCTCTGAGTAAAGAGCCTCTGTGCATGCCGTTCCTTGGTATAATCAGGTCTTATCGCTCTGAGAGTGAACAGCGTCTGAACAATATGCTGTTCATTTCAGACTCTAGTCAGTTAGAAGAGGCCCAGCTAAAAAGTAAAATTACAAATCAGAAAATTGGTTCTGTTTTACCTCAAACCAGGACAGCACATAAAAGGAAAAAAGGCAGGTGTCTACAAATGCATCAGAAATACGAGGAAGACAAAGGCACGTATAGCCACGGTAACGAGCAGCGAAGGGAAGCGAATGAAAGCTAAACTATTCAATGCCTTATTGTTTCAGCCTCAGAAAAAGGTTAATTGTGACCAGACGCTTACTGCAATAAATTTGAACAAGGGGCTAACAGATTAGATTAAGAAAAGATTAAAGTATACTTAGACAAATTAGATGTTTTCAAGCTATGGGAGACTGAAAAAATCCACCCTTGAATACTTGTTGAATTGCCCCAGAAAACCCCTGAATTGAGTGGTGATTACCCGTGGGGAGGTGGGGTGGGGAGGAGTGCACGGAGAGGGCCAGCGGGTGGCAAACAGCCACCTCTCCCGCAAACGCACGCGGGAAATCACGGAGCTGGAAGCCTAAATTAGGCACCTGAGAAGTTACCAGGGCAAATGATTAAATAATCAGTGTGTGGGTATGTAGAGGATATTAAGGTAATAAGAAAGAGCCAACAGGGATCCCACAAGTCAGAAGATTTTCTTCTGATCTCAGCCTCTAGACACTTGTAGAGCCATAGGTAATCACGGTATGTGTAGTACCTTTGTACACATATACTATACCACTGAAAATATACTTCTGTTCCTATCATATATGAAAGAAATATTTTAAAATTAAAAAAAGAATACTATAAGTATTTTCAGTTTAATTTTTACATTTAGAATTCATGAAATTGGTTTGTGAAACCCTGTATTTCAGGTAATGGGAACATCTTGGCTTGAGTCTCTTTCTGTCGGGTTTATGAAATTCCTTCTGAAAATGTCTTTCCATGCACAGGCATTGTGGCACTAGAGCCAAGAAAGTCTTTCGTGGTGTTATATTTATTTGGAGCAGTTTTCACAGAGTTTTTTAAGCTCTGAATCAGCGCATGCTGGAAACAGGTGAATATTGCTGTGCTTTGGTTGTGTTAGGTACTTTCCTATAGAGCCCAAATATCAAATCCTTGAGATGTATCTTGAATGCCTGTAACCAACAACTACATTGGGGAAGAATATGCTTATACTGTAATTTTCCCTTTTGCAGAATCCCTTTAATAGAAAAGCAAGCAAGACATCTGAATTAATTTTATATGTTCTCTGAACTGCTCAAGCCTTTGAAATAACTCAGGTTGAGGTTTTAGTCAATATGAATGGAGACATTTAAAAAATATGTGTGCTCTTCTGTCAATAAAAGATGGCAAAAGGCTAAAGAGATGAAAATAGACAGTAGAGTCAGAGATGCAGCCAGTACTGAGCAACCTCCACAGGGTACAAGCCATTAGTAACTGTAATAGACAAATTTGATACGAATTTTTAGCAGTGTTGATAACTAAACACCTTTCTTGTATTCCTTTGATAAAAAATTAGAGCTTCACCTCTCCAAAACCTAGCCTAATTTAATTTTTGTAATAGGCATATGTAAAAACTATATAATTATGAGCATTTACAAGTATCATTAATAGAAGTGACTTCTGCTGGCAAGTGGCTTCACTCCCTTATATGATAAATGTATGTATCAACATAGGTTTAAAATATGTGTTTTAATTTAAACTTTAGGTAAAATTTTAGTTAAATCAACAAGCCTTCCATACATCAGAGCAGCTTGGACCTAGGGACTGTGTTGCTCTGGGACACGTGACTGGAGGCAACCCTGGCCCATGCAGCAGAAAGCAGGGTCGGGGTTGTTGTGGACCGCTGACCTGTTCTCTTCTAGCCCAGGCGTCACTTCATCACAGTCCATCGCACGATGTGGGAACGGCCCATGCCTGATGCCAGTAGTAGAAGTCACTGAAAACCAGCCCATTGATGCATAATTTAGTGCCTGAGAAATCTTAAATTCCCGCCTTTCCCAACTCACTTTGCAAATTCTGTGTTCTCCGGAAAGGAGAGGAATCAGGCTCTGTTAAACAGCAGCGAGCCGTCGGGCTTACGTGAACCGCCAGGAGTCACACGTAGCCTTCGTGACTGGGGAATGGAGAAGTGACTCCACGGGCAGGCATTTTAGGACCATTCAGAAAGTTCCAAAGCTGGAGGAGTTTTGGATCACCAACTTTTTCTGCTGTGGGGTCATGGTGCTTTCTAAACATCAGCTGTGTAGCACGGCATTCCTGGTGCCAAGCGGTGAGTAAGATGCCTTTTGAAAAGAATGTCAGATGAGATGATGTTGTGCTAGTCAAGTTTGCTAGCCCTCATGCTTCACCTAGATGTAGAGGATGCTCCAGAGGTTGGCACAATGACTTGTGCCAATATATGCCTCTTGACTTGATTGGACTTGATCATTATGAGTTGTGCGAGGCTGGAATACCGGAGTGCTTTGTATACAGATGTAGTAGGGAAATTTTGATGGGGAGCTTCTGAGCAACTTGTGAGCACAGTCCTTAGCCTGGTCAGTGTTAAGTAGTACTGCAGGGGAATTTAAATCGCCCTTGGTACTTCTTATACTCTGCACCAACATAGCAAAATACTGGGTCTAGCAATGTTGCTCTCGATGATTTGTTTTGACTTTTTAGCAGATTTTTCAGGCTTGTGAGGAAAATGTAGCTTTGTTCCCCCACCTCTCCTCTTATCAAAAACACTTGCCAGGTGGGGACCTGGACTGGGGAAGGCTGGAACTTTAAATGGCCCGGACTTCAGAGAATGCCTGGTATGCAGATGTGTGTGCTGTTTAGCTCGCTTGTGGTATTCCTGTTGTCAGCTGGGCTTCACTGTGTGAAAAACAAGTTTGGGTTCAATGATGCTTGGAAGAAAAGAGTTATTCATGATATAGAGGTTATTAGTCATTCATCAGAGCATTAAGTCTTGTATATCTCAGTGAGGTTACCTTACTGGAACGCTTTCACTTTTCATGTTCTCTTTCATCCCTCAGGAGCCCATTCTCAAAGAACTTGATCATCAATGCATCTCATCTTAAACTAAACTTTGGCATGAGAGGTATCTATGGGAAACACATCGCTATGAAGATAGGAGAAAAGCACCTGTGTTTCCTTCAGTGGGCAATAGGCAGTGGATCACTCTAATAGTGCTGTTTGCAAATATCAAATAATAATGGAAAGTATGACAATAATGAAGTAAGTAATCAGATGAACTGTTGAGTACAGGTGCCTACGTTTACAACTCTTTCATCAAAGAGAAAATTAAGCGCTCTCAGAATATTATGGCAAATTGCTTGCTGTTATACGACTACTAATCAGGTGGAGTACATAAATGCATCAGGAAAAATCTTCTTGAGCAATTATGGCAGTAGATGATTAAGGCACAGAGCACATCATGGGACAGTGAATGGGCTCCTTTTCTCTGCCTACAGATGTAAATGCTTTTCGCAAAAACAATCAACAAAAGCCCAGAGTTACCCGAACCTCTGCTGCAGTTTGGCTGATGGTACAGGGCATGGGAGAACGTGACTCCTGCATCCAGGCGGTGGTGTCAGGCAGCCCTCTCGGTGCCCTGAGGCCAGCTCTCCTCCTCGGGGGCTGGAGTTTGTGCAGGGCTTTAGGCAAATGGTCTGTTAGCAGGCGGGATGCGCGGCAGATGTGACATTACCTCACCTCACTGGCACCCTTCTGTGTGACACCACTCCCGACGCTCAGGTGCAGCCCAGAAGAGTCTGTGCTCCCAGCCAAGCCCCGGAGAGCAGAACGTGGTGCCATGCTCCGGCACCTTTTCCGCATGCTCTGCCTCTGCAGCCACCCTTGGGCACAGAGAGGGCCCATATGGCTGCTCCTAGTGCCCCACCGGCTCCCAGCTACTGCTGGGGGATCCCCAGTGGACACGGGCCGTGAGCACATCCATGCCTAGAGCTGGGTTTATCCACCTCAACAGCCTCCCAGGGAAAACAGCATGGCTACTGCATCATCTCCTGCCTTTCTCCTCCTCCCACGGCTTTCAGAGACAATGTGCTTTCCTGCCTGCTCTTTCCAGCATCTCAGGCAGCTGGTCAAGCCCTGCATTTTCTGCTTGCTTCCTCCGTGTCTTCTGGAGCTTCTTCGAGAGGCACCGAGGCTACCTCCTGAGTCAGTATAGGAGGCCTCCAGCTGGGCTCCTGCCTCTCAGCCTAGACTTGCCTCTTACTGGTACTGCTGCAGACAAGCCTTGGGCTATGCTTGGCTCTTCTGAGTCTTTCAGCTGAGTTCTTCACGTGGTAAAGATTTGAGAGCGAGCTTCGCCTTGGAAAGCAAGCTGAAGGCCACTCTGGTGCTGCGAGGTGGGGGCTCAGCCTGGGGGCTGACGTGGCCGTCCCTCGCATCCTTGTCTCCGAGGGGAAGCCGGGCTGCCCTGGCAGGATGGAGCAAGCTGTTGCCCACGCTCCTCCTTTCCCAAAAATGCTCTAACCTACTGATAAAACATGTGATAAAACCGGTCTCTTGGCAGGGCCCCTTCTGCAAGATGGCTTCCTGGGCCCCTTATCTACGAGCTGAGGAGGAAGAAATAATTTAGTGTTACAGGATGCAACTGTTGATCTTGACTACAACACTGAGCACATGCTCGTGCTGAATCAAAGGACAATTTTGGAGGAGTGCTGTGCCGTGCCAGGCTCCTGTGGGCAGCGGAGCTGGTATGAGGTTTCTGGTAAGGTGCTTTCAGCATGGCAGGGTTGCTGTGCGGAATTCGTGATAGCATTTCCCAAACCCAGCGTATTAATTGCAGGGATGCGAAGTAGGAAATAGCTAACTGCTGTGTCAGTGCCTTGTGTCACATTTGAATCCCTGATCAGCAACCAAAACCTGCTGTTTGCTATTTAGAGACTAAAAATAGCTTATTCCTCCAAGGCATGGAAAGTATCCTTTCATTTAAGCAGCACATATGCATCCTTTCAGTTTATCATGGCACCAGTGTTACCAAGGAAGCATCCTTCCATATTTTGCCTTACTGACTGAGCTTTCTCTTGCCCAAGCCCTTTCCTCACGTTGCACCTTAGCAAAGATCCTTGTGTTGTGAGAGCATGCAGGCTCTCCGGCAGCCTCAGTGAGGCACGATTAGTATGGCAAGCCATACAAAAAAAAGGAACTGAGTTTTTGGTATCTCAGGACAGAAGATAATATAATCGCATTATAAAAAAAATGGTATGTTCATCTGTTCTCTGCTAGCTTCCAATTCTCTGTTACTGGGCTTTACAAATCCTTCGTATTTCCTTTCCTTTAATTTCTGGCGAGTTTGGGATTGTGAAGCTATTCCTGTGCTGACTCTTGAATAGCAGATGTACTAATATCTGCATGTATTCACTTAATCCATGCATAAAAAAGTTTTTTATTGTGTGATAGTCCACAGTGATGTAGGTCCTGTCATCCACTGCTTCACACACGTAGCTCACGGTGGAAAAGAGCAGGAGCTCGGACAGAGAGCTGTTGAGGTGGTCATAGCTTTTGGGTTGTGTCTTGCAGGGGACGGAGCGGGGGCATCTGACTGGTTCCCTGGAAAAGGGGCAATGGATGTCTGGAAAGGTGACTAAAGATGTCCTGGATGGGAAAGTCAACTGTGCAGGTTAACCTTGCCAAAAATCGTGATGCGCTGGGAGGGCAGAGCCCTCCCTCGAGGTTTGCTTTCCAAAGGGTGTGGGAAGCATCCCCCTCTTAGCCCCCGCCTGCACAGCAAATTCTCCTAACGCTGCCTTCAACGTGTCTCTGCTTGCTCCTGCACAGCAGTCACCGTGTGAAGGACGCACTGGCATGGAGACATGCTGCCCGTAGGGCTCTAGGGCTGCTAACGGGTACCCTGAACCTTCCCCTGCTGTTAAGGTCCATAGCATAAAGCTTTCCAAAACCTTGGCAGGCAACCCCTTCCCTCCCCTTGCCGCTCTGCATACAAGGACCTCGCTGAGGGCACTCCTCAGGAATCAGTCTTGCTCTTTGCCCCCATCCAGGATGAATGTCAGTAGCAGACGCACGGATGGATGAAGGTGCCCACAGGCTGCCTCCCCCAGCGCTCCCAGTAAGCAGGCACCGGGGCTCGGCTCTGCCAGGACCCTGACTCCCTGAAAGGGGGACAGAGGAGCCTCTGCCAGCCTGGCCTGGCAGCATGCACCCGTTTGTGGGGCTACCGCAAATACCTGGGCGGTGTGAAAAGATGAGCTTCAGGAACAGCCCCCCAGGTGTTCAGTGGAGCCGGTGGGCAGTACTTCCAGTACTGAATTCCTCTGATTCTTAGCAATAAACATCTGCAGCGCTCTGAGTATGCTGCCGAACAGTTACGTAGGGTGACGCTTATCAGTCCGATGTATTTTAAGGCTGAGCACGGCAGCATGCTGAGAGCCCGGCACACCCCTGCAATTTATGAGAGCGCTTTCCCTGGGCACGTTATCCCCCACATCCCTGCCGCTGGCTTCCTCGTGGGACCACTTCTGTGCTGGAAGGTTTGCGAATCTATATCCTTAATTTGATACCAGCTGCTAGCAATATAGCTTTGACACCCCTATATCATTCCTCCTCTTAGGCTACAAGCTGCATCTCACAGGCACTTAAAAGTTTCTCTAAACATATTTAGGGAAAAAATAGATCTGATTATATAACCTTTGTTAGACCACGAGGGGTGTTTGTAATCTTCAGGGTTTTGAGCCTCACAAGGAAGATGGTTGCTGCTCTAATTTCTACGTCTTGTATTTTTAGAAGCGGGAAGCTCGGCACTTGTGCGGCTGCGCTGCGGAGGAGGAGCCGGAGACCTCCCTGTGGCTCTCCTGCACTACGGGAACAGAAGGTTCCTCTGGCTGGAGCCCAGCGGTCGGGGATCCCAGTTATCCACCACCTCCCGTCCGGAGCTGGCACGTCTCAGGAGGATGCGGGCGGAACTGTTAGCCGTTCCTGGAGCCTGCGAGAGCGCCCTGCTCAGGTGAGCGAGCGGGAGGGCACGGCAGCAGGCATCTGACGCGGGTGCATCAGGCCGTGCACCCGGCTGCCCCTGCCACAGGGGCTTCTCCTGCCAGCTTTGCTCTGGGCACCTGCAGGAGCCCAGCAAGAGAAACAGAAAACTTGCCCTCAGAAGGGAAATTTGTAATCTGCTCACATCCTTGCAAAATTATGACCCACAGAACACCAGCAAACCCACTGGCTCCACAGATTAATCTGTTTGCTTCTGGCACTAAAGCTACTAAATCAAAAGAGACAGCTAGGAAAATCTGCCTGTAGTTATTCACAAGCACAACACGTGTAACTCTCAATGATTTCCATCACTAATATTCGTGCTCTTACGCTTCCCCTGCACCCAGTGTCACCCATCGTTAACGCTGCGCCTGTGCACACACCTGCCCAGTTACGTGTCTGTGCTGGTCTGTAACTGCGACAGTCTCTGCACGAGCAAAGGGCAGGCTCACCAGAGCTGTGCACGTTCCTTTGCAGGATAAAAGCTCAGAATATGTGTTTTTGGAACCAGGAAAACATTCAGGCTCCTAAATGAGTCGTCTTCTGCCCCTTTCCCACTGCAAAAGGGCTCAAGTGTTGCACTGCAGAAATAGCCTCTGTCTGCTGTTTGAGATGTGCGGGGCATACCCAAAACTTACTGTTATTCTCAAATAAGCGCACCATTGTATTCCACACATAACCAAAGGATCCCTCTGTACACCAATATGGTGATATTATTAAAAAATGGTTCGTAAAGCCAAACACGGCCTTGGAGCCGGCGTGGTGCACAGATGTTGGAGTTACAGTTCTCATACACGCTTTTGAAAACTGTCCTTTCTGGGAGAATATTGACGAGCTATAAACTTGCTTTACATTGGAAGACTAAACAGGCTCACTCTAGTTTACCCAGTGAAAAAAGTGGTTTCACCCCTACCTGAGTACTTGTGGGGGAGAAGCTGGGGAGGGACTCTTTATGAGGGAGTGGAGTGGTAGGACAAGGGGTGATGGCTTTAAACTGGAAGAGGGGAGATTCAGACTAGATCTGAGGAAGAAATGTTTTACCCTGAGTGTGGTGAGCCCCTGGCCCAGGTTTCCCAGAGAGGTGGGAGATGCCCCATCCCTGGAGGTGTTCAAGGTCAGGTTGGACGGGGCTCTGAGCAACCTGGTCTGGTGGGAGGTGTCCCTGCTCATGGTGGGGGGGTTGAATTAGATGGGCTTTAAAGCAAGCTCCCTTCCCACCCAAACTGTTTTATGATTAACGTGTATCATTTTCCAGCAAACCCTCCAAGATATGTCCGTGTGGGTACATATATAGGTGCAGCACGAGTGCCTTGTGCGCATAAAAACGTACCGTGGGTGAGCTGCCAAAAGCTGAGCCACCCACATTAAACCATCTCTCTGCTGAACCTCCGCACCACAGGTCAGCTCAGGAGGGCCCAGGGGACACCAGTGGTGACGATGCCACGGCTGCGGAAGCTGCTGGACACCCCTGGGCAGCTCCGTCCGCAGGCCACGCTGCTCACCCCCTTCCCCCAGAGATGGGCACGGCTGGACCTCAGCGCCCTCGCTGGAAAAGTATGTATTTAAAAAGGTACTCTTGACTTTAACCGGGCTGTTTGTGCATAACAACATTTCAAATATCTTTTGGTTTTGCTCTTGGTAAAATCTGAATGTGAAAACTTAATCATCTTGTGTTTATTTATTTGTTTACTTGTTTATTTATTTACTCAGTTTCCTTCTTGCTTCCCTCTGGCTCTTTGTTTTTCTGTGGAAAAACAGAGATAAATTAATCTGAACAAAACATGGTAATACTTGAAAAATTCCTTCCCATCAAATTATAGGGAACGACATTTACTTTTCATCTATGTTCCATATTTTCTTGTCGGCTCTAATCACAGTCTACGTCAGGCAGCATATGCCACGAAGGATTTGTTGTCCTAAATCACTTGGCTGCATTTCCCCAGAGATGACCAAGTAGCAGAACCTGACAGGCTTTGGACTCGGGGAACCAATGGTGATCAAAGGCACAATAAACTATTCATGTGAAAAAAAAATCAGTGGGAGTGGCTTTTTTCCCCCAAGGTTCTACCTAAGTATAAAAATCGCGTTGGATTATTTATACCCAGTTTTATTTTTAATTTTAAAGAATTTTTTTCTCTCCTTAAAACTATTAGTGACATCCATTTCATCCTAGCACTGCATTATATTTTTAAAGACAACTTGCATTTTAATTCACTGTCTTTTCTAAATGGCGGTGGTGGCCGTGCATGGCCCTGCTTCTACACCAGAGGGCAATAAAGGGAAGGTAAAATTAGGTTTTCTTCTATTAAATGAGTGGTTCATAGGACAAAAGTAACTTACATTATTATTTATGAGTTGATAATTGAATATATTATTTACCTGCCAAATCTTTTATACATTTGAGAAACAGAACTCTGTGTGTTGTGAATACTTTGAACCAAGATTTTGTTTTTCCACACAATTATATTTTATAAAGCTGCAGTTGTACCGACCTTGAGATTTTACCATGACAGAGATATATATTTCTATTTTTGTTTTTGTTTTTGAACAATAGATAACTTTGTAGTATTACCTGTCATGTGTTCAAATATTTATAACCACCCATGGAAAGAAATAAAGTGATTATTTCTCTCAGGAAATTAGGATGCCGGCTGCAAACCTGAAATGCTTTGGATTTTGCAGATAAATCAAACACTCTCTGCCATTGCATGGGCTGCCCCTGGAATGCTGTGTAGCAGCCAGGTGGTATTTTTAAAGCTGAAAGCACTTGACTTCCCAGACCTTTCGTGCAGGTAGGAGAGAGGGAGGAATTATCTTAAGCATTCTGCCACAGACTTTACAGAGAGAGTCCCACCACCCATTGCCAGTGATGCAGAAGGAAATACAGAGCAGTAAGGAAGGAGCGCTTGGGGCTCACGAGAAGGGTGAGCTAAAAATAATTGCAACAAAAAGGAGATTCCGGGATCTGCTTTGTCTGACAGTGATTGCGGTGTTTTCTTGTCATTCCGTGCGAGCAGAGGCACAGGCAGCGCCAGGGTCTCCGCAGCTCTGCCACCGCAGCGGCCGCTCGGCATCGCTGGGAAACTGCAGCTCCTGGCAGGGATGAAGAGAACGAGGTCTGTGCTAAATCCGGCTGGAAAGCAAGGAGGCTTGAATCATCAGAGAACGCACAGATGGTTTTTAAAATGCTGATGATCAAAATATCAAGCAATGAATTTGTGTCTGTAGGAGCCCGACCGGCACCGATAGCCTGGGATGGATGCCCTGGTGAATGGCGTGCCTGGCGGCGGGCTCTGGGGCTGCGGCTCCTGCCTGGGATGATCCACATCTGGGATGCGCCTGCTCTCAGGAGCCTGGCATCCACCATCCTACTGCTCCCAGAAACGGGAGAAGCGGGCAGTGAAGGGCTGGGAATGGCAGACGAGCAGCGTGCAGGCTGTTTTCTTCTGACATAGGCCTTCGTTTGTGCACTCGGTAACTGCACTTGAGATCATGTCAAGAGCTAAATGGGATTTCCTCCATGGCAGGATGGGTCTGGAGTGTTCGTTCTTCCCCTTTGGTGTTCACGGACGAATCATGCCGAGCACTGGATCATCAGCACCCCTGAACCCTCGAGGCTCATGTTTGCTTGTGTGACCACTTCTCAGAGCCAGCCCTAAGATCTGTGTTGTGGTTCTGGTCCAGATTTGACCAGAAAAAGAGAGGTTTATTTTCTGCCTGTTGTTTCAGGATGCTCACAGAATTGAATCATAGAATCATTTAGGTTGGAAAAGAGCCTTAAGAACATCGAGTCCAATTATTAACCTAGCACTACCAAGTCCACCACTAAACCATGTTCCTCAGCACCACGTTTACATCTTTGTAGTCCTCCCAAGTTGCTTGCCCCCTCTTCAAAAGGTCATAAACTCTTTTTCCCCCCGAGTTCCAGCCGAAGTTCTGTTCAGCCAAGCCAGCCTTCTTCCCTGCCGGCTGCTATTTTGGCACATGGGGACGGCGCGCACCTGCACCTTTAATATCATTAATATCATCACTATCCTCAATAGTAGTGCTTTGATCTCAGAAAAGTGTTTTAATGAGAAAACACCAGAGTGGGTGTGAACTATGGAAGCTTTGACTGGGGGTCACCTGGCAAAGGTTATTCTTAAATTAAAGCACAACCTTGCTCGGCTTGGGCTAGAGCAGTGGTTTGTTCATGTTGTAGAAGATGCTCCTCAAGTGGATCCTTATGCACCCCAGGCTGGTGTCCCTGCTGCCTGTGACTATCAGACCGTCTTGTTCTCTTGCATGAAAATGCCAAAGTCAATATAGAGCAGAACAATATACTGGTGGCACAATGAGATAGACTGTAGTTGACCTTTGTGACAAAAAAGTGCTCTGGTCCTCTGTTGCTCCTGCCTTATCCTGACACATGGGAAGCAGCATGACTCAGGTCTGGGACCCTAGGACACTGTCCAGGTGACTTTTTCTGCTCCTGCTTGTATTTGCTGGTACAAAGCGGGTGAACTGGGGAGCCTGGGCTGCCGGCTGCGCTCCTCAGGACTCACCTCCACCGTATCATCCCTTCTGGTGGAGGTCTGCTGGGCTTCAACAAAAGTGTCATTTTATTCTGTAAGTTCCTAAACAACTCCTTTGGATCTCTTATGCCTTAAATTTCTGAAGTTTTACAGCTTTTGCCTTGTTCAGCCCACCTTCTCCCGGGAAGATAACGACCTTGGTCCAAGCGGTTAAACATTCTAGGCAAAATGAGCTCTGAATGCAGGCAGTGCCTGCTAGAATACGGTCCCTGGTGGAGGTTGCCCAAGGATCTGGGGAAGGGGGAGACTGGGCAGGCCTGGCAGAGACCTGACAACCTGCTGGCCTTGCTCGCTAACCCCCATGCACCGAAGCACAGCCACCACCTAGGCCATCGAGGTGATAATTGGGACAGATCGGGCTGGGTCAATGCAAAGCTTCTCTGAACCATTTTAATCTTGCCTTTGTGCAGTTTGCAAGAGTGAGCCTATGTGGAGGCAGTGGAGAGGCAGGAGCCAGGCGCCAGCAGCACCACATGCACATGATGCCCAAGTGTCTCTGCAGCGGCCTTGGCTGATGCTCTTGGAGGGAGAGGGGAGATGGGACAGACGTGGGAACCAGCATCAGGGAGCCCTCAAGCCTCACCTGCAACGCTTCCCCGGCAAATCCTGCATGTCAGACCCTTCCTGAGAGCAGGTAATAGGTGTCTGCTCCACCTTGGTTAAACCCAGACCTTGCCAGTTGGCTCCCGGTCCTGCCCAGACCCTGCTTCACTCAGTACGACCCTGCGTTTCCGCAGGGGGTGCCCCTGTGCTGCTCAGTACCAGCCCCTTTTAACACCAGCAAATTCTCAACGGCAAGGATAACCGAAGTCGATGATAACCTCTGCCCAGTGATCCTCAGGTTATATTTTCTATTTATCAGTATTTCCTCTTTCAAAAGGGTTTATAAGTTCAGAAAGTGCTTTCTGGTTTAAATGGAAGATTATCTGTGATGACTATAATTTGAAATTTTGAATCTACTCAGAAGTTAAGTAATATTGACAGCTCTCCAACTGATAAACTCATATTACCCTTTGTTTGATATACCCGTATTTGAGCTAAGTGTACACTCTTTTTAATGCAAACTGAGACCTTGAGGATCGTTTCTGAACAGCAGATGATCTTATGTTGTTTGCGGTGCTCTGCGGCAGAGGGATGGCTGAACCAGCAGCGCCGCGCACCCGTGCTGCTTGATAGCACTTTAAATGACTTTGTCTTTTTTTGTAAAGGTTACTCAGATAATATAGTTGAGAAGGAAAGCAAAGGCCAGTGCTTAAAACTCCCTGCACTGTGAAGCCATAGTGAAACCCGTGTTCCTGCATCGCCCAGCACAGCATTGCCAGCCATGGGCGTGGGATTTATACCTGCGGGGAGGGAACTGGAAATTAGGGGTGCTTTCTGCTTGAAAGGACGAGAGTTCAGCAAAAGGGGCTGCACGCGTTACTTGGGACAAGTAAACAGCATCTTCCCCTCCGGCGATGCTTGAGATTAGCAGGTTCAGTTAAGAAGAAGCTGTAGCTTGGTCATTAAAAAATGAAGGCAGCAAAGCTGGGCAGAGCGAGGAATAATTGTCCTGGCATTTTAGAGATTACCTGAAAACACCCAGGATATTATGACTGTCTGCTGACAGGAGGCTTGTTTTCCTTCCGTCTCCTCCGCCTTTTTGCATCCACAGGCTGGTTTGCTGCCTGCGTCCCTGCTAGCGCCGATTCATCAGGTCCTTGAACATCAAAATGGCACTTCGTTATCATTAAATTAATTGTAGGCACAAGAAAGGAAGGTTGGATCTGAGATGACTAGTGTGGGGAGGAGCCCAGGTTACTGTGGCATCTTCTCTTTCCAAGTTTATCATGAACCCTGAAAAATTGTTCATAACACTGAGATTTGGCAGGCTGCTTGTGACTGGGGAGGTATTTTTTGAGAGAGTAACTGAACAGCAGCCAAAGGAGGGTACAAGAAGATCTGAACAACGTTGCTCATGAATATTTAGCAACATTGCCCTTTAAAAATTGGGTTGGACTCAATGCTGCTCTTTTATATTTCTGTCACCCAAAGATAATCTGGAGATCTGGGCTTCTGGCTTTTGTGCCTGTGATATCAAACGGAGCTGAGTGTTAAAAATGAGTTTCTTCAATAAATCAGGACCAGGTTAAGAATGCCTGTTTTGCAGAACTTTGAGAAGCCCAGGATAGCTGTACCGGTGCTGGTCACCACAATGCTAACGTCTGCCTCCCAGCACACTTTGTGCTCTGTTGGCATAACCTGTGGCTGCTCTTACACATACCTGCTGAATCCGTCAGCGTACCGCGCTTCGCATTAGTGATTGCCCCTGGGAAGGGGATCAGCCATGGTAATGTGGAAATGCAAGTTGCTGTTCTTCCCATCGTAGCTCTTTCGATAGTTTGAAAAAAATATTTTGTAAAAATGGTTTTTTTTTTTTTTTGGTTTTTTTTTTTTTTTTTTTTTTCCTGTGGAACTGTGGAAAATATTGATGCTTTGCAGTTATTTTGTCCTGAGCTGGGCAGAGAGCATTGATAACAAAAACTTCTACCCTGGTGCCCTATGTACCACTATAATCTGACTTCTCAGGAACCCTCCATTAACTGGTTATGCAAAATGTCAGTGGTGAGCTTGTTAAGTTGCAAAAAACCTCATTTGCATCTACAAGGTGGCAGCAGGTCCCGCTGTATTCAAGGGCGAGGGAGCGGTTGGGGGCTGGCTGTTCCCCGTGTGTGGATGCCAGGCAGAGGAGGCGGTTCGGGCTCTCGGCTTGGCGCCGCGATCCCACGCTGCAGCAGCAGGCTACAGCTCGCGCAGGGAGTCAGGATGCTTGTAAGGGTCTCGCGTCCCTGGAAGATGAGATTTTTGGCAGATCCTTTGCTCATCGTGATCGTGTCCCGATTGCTTCACGTCACCAGGAGCAGGAGAAGCCTCCACATAAACACCTGGGTCTGTTGGCTCCTTCCCTAGGGACCCATGGGAGGGGACCGATGTGGCGCTGGCACAAAGGGTCCCTGCTCTCGCAGCCTGGCCTCAGCCCACGCTCCCCATCGAGCTGGGATTGGCCCAGTTCAAAGTTCAAAGCTTCTCAAATGAGCCATCAAATTCATTCCTGAAGCCACGGCAGCATGCAGTGCGTTGCTAGGAATTTTTGAATAAATGTGCGTTTCTCCTTTTTGCTTCGTATCTGCTCAGCAATAAAATGAGAAATTCATTCTGAAGACAGAGTTCTTCTAGCAAAAGCACTTCAAAGTCTACCTGGAGACAAATGGGGATGCATAATTTAAGCAATAAGTGGTTTTTCTCCATGTTGTTGCGCGGAGCCTGCTGAGAGCACCTAAAGAATGTCTCCCACTCCAGCTTCTCTTTGAGGTTTTACCTTGTTTCCCCACAACTTTCTATAAACTGACAGAGGGCCTTCACTGATAAGAAGGCAAAGCCCTTCCCAGAGCCTTGGAAATGACCCAGAAGCTCAGGTTTTCAAAGTTTGTCTACGCTGCTGTCTCCTTTGAGGCTGTCCTCATTACCATCAATTTACGTCCACAGCAAATGCAAGGGAACTGCAAACACCGCCTTTGGACTTTCCCGATTGTCTTCTGCTGTGTTTCCTCTTTCCCCTTCCCTATCACGCACCCCATTCAACAGGCCGTTATTTTCAGCAGAACTGGCTGGATTCAGCGTCTGGTCCTGGGTTATTCCTGACCTGTTCTTGATTTCATTTTTAAACGCATTTTGCTGTCTCATGTTAGAAAGAATGTTAAAGAACTTGTGGACTGTGTTTCTAGACAAGAATAATCTAATTTCTACAAGATCCTCATTTTAAATCTCTCATATTACATTTCTGATACTCTTAGTTTTAATAGCAGCTTTTTATTTTAATGCTTGAATCCTCTATGGCTAGAATCCACTAAAACAGTTGAAGATTTTCAACACGAGCTAATGGTTTACCTACTAAGTATCTTAAAAGCTGATAAATTTGGCTGTTCATTACTAGCTACTCATGGCAGAGCGGTGCTATAATCTGATATCTCGTAGGCTAATGATCCTTTTTTTTTACACAGAAAACTAATCGGCAACAGCAACAATTTGGAAGTTCCTGGACTTGCAAGTGAACATGGGTATTTTCATAAAATGTTCATGTTTTTTCAGTATCTGTGAAATTAAATAGCAAGAACACTTTGGAATTGTGGGGAATACCCAGTTTAGTTTGCTGGAATTAGTAGATGAAAGAAACAGTGGAAAATAGCAGTTGGGCAGCTTGTTCTCAGAATAACATGATAGAAGTTAATAAAGCCATTGCAAAAATCAATTGACCCTAATAAGCCATAACTATATAGACTTTTTAACATTATTTTCAGACTGAGGGAAATGTATGATTAATGGATCAAATATCATGAGCCAGACCTGAAATGTCTATTTGAAAATACGGTATGTTAAATGCAGCTGCACATTTTCGTACTGGCTGCCAATTAATAAAACTCACAGGGGAAGAGAAACTCTAGGGAACTGTCTTCTCTCTACACATAACACCTTGTGTTTTAGAATAATGCATTTTGGAGGGCTCTGCTGCAGTCTCAGATGAACACACTGAGGACGCTGATTTTAAAGGCAGCGCAGATAAACCTGCTGCCAAATCTCCGCTCTGGAACGCTAATATTTAGTTCCTGGACAAACCAGCTAATAGCGTATCTGCTTTGGTGGCGTACAACTCTTCTGAGCTCCTGCAAGGACAGAAAAAGCCCAAAGAACAGAAAACAAGGACAGATTTAATGAGAGTTTTTTCTTTGTAAAGCCTGCGGCACCAGATCCAGACTAATGGAGGAGGAATGGGCTGTTTTGCAGGAGGTGAGCACTGTGCTGCAGCACCGCGTCGTCCTGCTAAAGCTGTAAAATAGGATTCTGCTGAAACCTGGATGATGCCAAGCTCTGTTCTGGCTTCCTGCACAAAGACAAATGTTGTGCTACCCTCAGCTGTGCCCAGAATGTAATTCTGCTGCCTTGCTACTCCTTTATCATACCTTTGTATATTTGTGCTAATGACTGGGTTTGGGTTTTTGTGGTTTGGGGTTTTTTTGCAAAATCTTGAAAAATAAAAACAATCCAGGAAAAAACACCCCGAAAGCTCAACTTGGATGATGTCCATTCTGTGAAACCGCATTCATTTAGGCTTTGGAAAGATTTACATTGTTTTGTGATTTTTGCTTTGAAAAACAAAGCTGAGTATTTTGGTATTGGCTGGTGGGATGGGCGACAGAAGGGAAAGGGCCGCTCCTGCAGCATGTCGGTGTGGTAAAAACCAGGGAGTGTTGGGAGCTCTTGGAAAGTTTATTTTCCCAAGGGGTCCACTTCAGTTTTCGTGTTGCAGCTCATTTCAAAGGACGCCGGGGCTCATCCTTTTTCCATCAGCCGCTGCCCCTGCCTTCTGGACCGGGGCAGGGCATCTCCTGCAGTGCCTGAGTGAGAGCGCAGCAGCATTCGGATGGTCACGTCGTGTCCTGCTGCCGCCCTCGCCAGCTGCCAGCCCCTTGGAGCAGTGCAGGTGCCGAGGGCACCCTCTGGGTAACTCACCTCCGCTTTGGCGGAGTCCTACGTCTTCCTCCTTTCCGTTGTGGGGACCAGGGCTGTTGCAGGCATCAGCTCAGCAGAGTGGAAGCAGAAACGATCTGAGAAAAATAAAGAAAGAATACCTTGTAGTCAGAGCTGAGAGTGGGGAAAAAACCCAAACCATGCAAGGCTTCCTGGAGCTATACAATCTCTTGAAAATAAATGAACAGATTGCCATGAATGAATAAACTGCTTAAGACACTAATTCACATTCAGGAGGCCGCAGAGCTGAGGGTACCGGTGAAGATGACAGAAACGTTTCCCTGTGATTGCTCCTGCATCGTGCAATTTCATTTCTGAAGGTAGCAAACAGAAGGTAGCCGTGTTCTGCAAACAAACTGCTCGGCGCAGATGGCACCAAGATCCTGATGATGCTCCTGCCCAGGGAAATTGTCCATGCGTGCAGCAGCCTGTCCTGCTTACTCTGGGAAAGAAGAAAAGACGGCAAACCCAGTCCCTTGCAATCCCGGGACAATCAAACCCGCAGCCCGGAGAGGAATGCTGTGGCCACAGCGCACGTAGGGGATGGTGATGGGAGAATATGGTGCCCTTTTACTTTCTGTGTGTTTCTGTGCAGCTGCGGCACCTGGGGCCCCACTGTCCTGCAGAGCCGTGGTGGGCTGCCATGGCACCTGGTGTCTGGAGGTGCCATCGGCAGGGCTAAGGACCGTCGCTTGGATGCTGGGTGGAAGTTTACACAGCTGACATGCTAACTGGTCCCTCTGGCCAGGGAGGCCCCGAGCTGGGACATCTGCATCGCAGGGCAGCATCCTCCACATCCCGGTCTCCCCATCCTGAACCTCCCCTCCGGAGCATCACGTCTGGGTCTCACCCAGTGCATTCACCCTCCCCAGGGCCTGGGTAGAATACATCACTGGATACTGCGTATGTTTGGAGCTTATGATAATGTGAAACCTCATTTCAAAGAGCTCCTTATTTGATCTGGACAGGGGTGGTTTGGAGGGCTTGGGGTTTTTTTAGGATAAACTGGTGCTTTTAGCACTAGAAACAGCTGTTTCACAGCACTTACAAATGGTGATTTGATGAATTCCTTGACTTGTCAAAATGGACTGAAGATAAAAATCTGTGTGAGAGAAACAACTTGTTAGGGAAATATTGGAGTTAAATTGCATTCAGCTGAGTGAATTATGGATGTGCTACTCAGACGGTACCTACTGGGCACACAGGTCGCTGCTGCTGTTAGCTTTCATGTGTAGACACTCTGATCCAGCAGAATAGCTTCCTGACATACAGAAAAGAAATTACTACATTTTACCATTTAATAACAGTTCAAGCCAAATTTTGGTATAACATAAGCCCTTGCAAAATCTAACACTTTGCTTGGTGATAATCAAGGGGAGGAGAGCTGCTCCTGGGGCCATTTTGTCGTGAATGTTGGTTACTCATGGATTAATAATCTCTGTGTTCAGCAGCTCATTAACACCGCAGCTGACAGGGATGGGAGTTTAGGGGCTGCAGAGGAGATGCCCATCTCATTGTCTTTATAATGCTGACCCTCCAGTTCAGCCTTAAAGCTGGTGCTGAGGGGATGCCTTGGGGTGCTCTGTGTTACAGGGGATTATGGCAAACCTGGACTGCGAGCAAGGGTACGGTGCTAAGTGTGGTGATCCCCAGTGCTCCCTGGTGTGACCCTGGCCTGGGCCACGTTTGCTAAAGCATGGAACTGAGGTTTATGTTATGAGCTCCAGCTCAACATCAGCAAAGCAGCGGCGCCCCATCCAGTGCAGTGTTAGCAGTTGCTGCCTATGGAGAGGAGTGAGTTGTGGCTGGTGCTCTGGGGATTCTTGGGCTCCATCGCCTCTGCTCTCTGGTACTGTGCATGCTGTGCTGTTCCCTAAGCAAACAGTTTTGCAAAACAGGTGAGTCGGTTTTGTTTTTTTATCTTTCTTTAGACAGGCTCGTGTTAGTTAAGTACAGAACGCAGATTACTTATTCCTGTGGCTTTCACTGTCTTCCCTAGTTGCCTGAACAATGGCTTCTCTTTTAGCTGTAACACGGAGCAGTTACTGAGACCCTGGCAATGGTCTTACTGATAATGTCAGATTTGGGAAGGCCTCACCCAGCAGCAGGATGGGGGAGATTACTGAAATCCCGGGGGTTCAGGATTACAAACCAAGGCTTTCTCATGGTGCACACACAAGGTGTGCTGCTGCTGCAGCTTGTCTTAGTCCTGTGGAGGCAGGAGCAAGCCCACGGCACGTGAAGGTGTGGGTTGGAGTTAGACCACTTGGGTAATGAGGGAGGAATCCAGTCCTAGAAGTAATCCTGAAAAGCCTTTGAGTTTAGCAAAAGCAAACGGGCTGTTCTCTGTGTAGCTGAGTTGCTTTACTTTGGACTGGTGGAGAGCATTTCTCCTCTGCTGAAAAGCCAGCACAGCTAACAAACTCCAGAGGCTGTGGAACCTCTTTTGAACAAAATTCAAGAGCTGCTGCAATGCACAGTTCCTCCTGTCGTGATCGAAATACATGATCCCTTGCTCTGAGAAGGAGCTGCTGGGGCTTAGGGGCTTCCTTCTGGGTGGACACCATGCTGAAAGGCACAGGATGAGGCAGATGTGATGTCCCCTCCTAAATGGGGACAGAGTATGGTGTGGGCACTCAGCACTGCCAGGGGAGAAAATCAAAGGGAAACCCACTGCTCAAGGGTATCCCCTCTGCCTGGGCAATGCTATCAGGAGCACAGCCGCCTTCTGCTCTTACTCTTTGAGGCTCTCTGGTCAAGCTCACATATGTGCTTTCAAACACCACGCGAAGACTTTGTTCTGAGACTTCGGGACTTGGTTTCTCTTGGTGACCTAGACACTGAATGGCTGCCTGGGGTTTTTCTCAAATAAAAACACTATTTCATATTAAAATGAAATTAATGCCACAAAATTTCATATTAAAGACTTAGTTGAGACCAGTGACTGGTTGACAGCAGGTGACTTAGACACAGTGTGAGAAATAGTTTGCATAGGGTAGTCTTTCTTCTGTCTCTTACTCCTATCATTCAGCAGTTACTTGTATGGAGGTTTCTTGGCCACCAGCGGGCCAGCCTTACACTTTTGAATCCACATATCTCTGTGATATCTGATGTCAGCAAGTTGCACAGATTTTGTTATGCATTAGCTGAAAAAAAAGCGTTTGATTTGTGTTAAACTTCTTTGAAGATCTTTCTGCTATTTGATCTCCTTGAGAGTGGAAGACATTGTGTGTAACTGCAATACTGAGGTCACTGGAGAGTGGGAGAGGAGAGAGAAACATGGTCCTGAAAGAGATGGTGAGTGGGACCTGTGCCTTTTTTCTTAAGTCAAGCATGTACGTAGCTTTCCAGCTTGACTCTAGAGGATATCCAAGCAGCAGAGTAGCTATTTTTGTTAAACTGTTTTCCTGAACAGCTGCCTACTCATGAGTGTCCCTCTGCATTTACTTTCTATCTCAATATTCCTTTGGTAATAGAACACAGTCATTTACTCTTGGATAAAAAAAGGAATTAAGAACCTAGCACATACGCAGGTCTGGGCTTTCTCAGTACTTTTCTGTTGTTGCTGTGGGTAGCTGAATTTAACTCCTAATTATATGGTGCAATTTTGCAGACTAGGCAGTGTTGATACTTAAAAGTAAATTCTAAATGGCAATTCTTAAACTAGGCTGTAGAACTGCTTCAGATACGGAAAATGTTTGGTGTCTTGTGCCGGCTGCCTTATCAGACTAGCTGCACTTGAATTTCAGCACGCTGTTCTGTGCCCAAGATGTTAATATTTCTGTGTGCCTGATTATCTCCGTGAGATTTGTACTCGTGCACAGGTGTTAGAACATTAAATGCCCTTCTATAATATCTGAGGATCTGTTCATTATGGCAAGATTAACACATAATAAAATTCAGAATTTACCTAGCACTTACAAACACAGTCTGTTTCTTCTCATCACGTGGATGTGAGTATTTTTAGCTTTCCAGTTTGAAACTTTGCCGGCTCCAAAGAAAGGGCAGTTCAAGACACCCTTAAACTAAGCAAAACCGCTCTTCTCACTGAAGTTTATCCGGGGAGAGGCAGGTCTGTTTCCTAACCCGCATTGTCCCGTACCATTCTATGTCCTTATCCAAGGCAGGGCCTGGGTTAGGATGTATCCAGGGGGATCCCTAATTGAGGAAGGCTATTTTGAATCTTAATGAGAGTCAGAGGGATGCTTGTTGGCTTCAGGACCCGGAGCTTCATCTGCGAAGAGACCCAAGGCGCTGCTGCTCAGCTGCGCGCTCTGCCCAGCACCTCCGCCGCTGGAAACTGGGGGCAGGTGCACGGCTGAAAGAGTCCGTAATTGTTCCAAATAAGCTTGAAAACTATTTCAATATAATTCCTTGTGGAAAGCTAACAGCAGTAGATGAAAGTGTTGATGAAAGGCCTACAAAAACCGCCACCATTGCACCCTGGCGGGTGACTAGTGGAGTCTGTTGCCACAAAGTGCTGGTCTGTAGCCTTAAAGGCTCATTACCTGGATTTTGCCCCAAAGCAAGGTGGGAAGAGGGTGGTGGCGTTACTGTGACTGCACAAGTGTGTGTATCTGTATGTTCCCTGAGTCGGCGTTAGCGCTGGTGCGGGCTGGGGCTGCCCTGCGGGGCCTGTGCGGCTCTGTCCGCCAGCGGCGCTGGGAGGCGGACATCTGCCACCCTCCGGAGACCCGTCATTCCCTCCGGCGGAGGTGCCTCCCCTGTACCTCACAGAAGGAGGACGGGTGTCTGTCCCGGCTGCTCCAGCTGCTGGCTCATTGCAGAGCGCGGGGTTGGTTTGGCAGGCCCTGCGCCTCACAAATCTGGTTTGGCTACCGCTCGTCGCCTTGCGAGTTCCTGGTGCTTGCCGGCTCTCATTTGCCTGTCCCTTCCGAATTTCTGGTGNCCCCCAACATATTCATGTTTTAATGGGATCTCAATTACACAAACATACACTTGCTGGTAACTATTATTCCTGGCAAAAATCCATTAAATGTGTCTGTTGGCTGCGTTATTTTCTTATTTAGCAGAAGACGCAGACTGTTGCAGTAATGCGAAAAGGGGAATACGGCGTGTGCACAGCTCAAGAGAGACACTTGGTCCTGTTTCTTCAGTTTATGGCCACAGGAGATGTGCAAGGTGTAAGCTGAGGGTGGAACAGAGCCCACAGTTTATGACACAAGGATCCAATCTCTCCGTATAAATGGCCTGTCAAGTTAGTTACGTGATCAGCTATTCTAATATGGATGAGATGTTTTTTCACTCCTCTTCTCAGCTAGGTAAGTGCTGAGCTTAAGCAGATCACTTTGTCATGCCACTTGGAACTGCACGTTATTTTCTCACTTCCTTTTGAGTAATTTCTTATAAGTTTCCTGCTTACCTTTGAATAGAATAGCAGCTACTTTGGTCATCCATCAAAGCAGAGCCCGATGACAGTAAGTTTTACAGTAATGCTGGCTGATTCCTGGACAGAATAGACATCAGCACTCCACAAAGATAGAGTTGTCATCACAGATCAAAAACCTTGGGAAAACTTAAGTGATCCTTTCTCCTGCTGTCAAAGCCAGAATTAAGAAGACAGTAGGAGAGATGTAGCGGTATAAATAGCATACAGATACAGTGGCTTAATCTTTGGGATACTGAAAGCCTAAAAACTCAGGATACTGCTCCCCAAATACTCTGCAAAACTAGAGCTTTCTCAGTATGATTTGCATACAAGGGAAAAATACATTTTTCTTTTTTTAAGAATTAATAATTTGTCTAACTCTGTCAGACTAATTTTTTTGGAAGATGTTATTTTAGACTGTCGACATATATTCCAAGTAATTTTTTGCATTCAGGTAAAAAAAGAAGATAGAAAGATAGGAAAAAAAGGGAGAAAATGGCCACCCTTGAAACTCCTGGTTTTCCATCAACGTGTATCACTTCTCTTCTTGCTTGGCAATGAGTGCTTCTGTTAGCAGAATGAAATGCATGCCCATTGCAGGTGTGACAGCGGCTCTCCAGCACTGTTATGCCATGGCTCTGGGTTAACAGGAGTGAAACCGACTGTTGATGCCACCCAAATGCCCTGCAAGCCTTCCCCAACC
The DNA here is from genome assembly GCA_013400035.1 of Rynchops niger. Lineage (NCBI taxonomy): Eukaryota > Metazoa > Chordata > Aves > Charadriiformes > Laridae > Rynchops > Rynchops niger. The sequence continues at coordinate 115,901 of VXBH01005633.1, read as the reverse complement.
CGGCTTGCTCTGCAGATAACGCAGAACAACAGCTTCCCCCAGTTTCCCGCAGTGGAACAAGCGGAGCAGACAGCGTGCGTCCCCTCGGGGGGCAGCAGGCAGTGCTGGTGTCCCCATTCCTCCCCGGTGCTCGCACGGACAAAGGATGCTCTTCCCGATGGCTACAGCCCCATGCTGCTGTCAGAGTCGCGCAGCAGGTCAGACGTGTCCTGCCAAGAGAGCTTATTGTCAGAAACCTGCCACTTCGTCAGCAGTGATGTGTTGAGCAGAAATCTGTCAGTTCTGAGAGATTTAAGAGGGAGCAGGCAGGATGACGGCAAGGCTCGGGGAGGGAGGAAGCATAAGGTCACTGTGGTGAGCCTATTTTGTCACAAGCGACCCGAGTGTGTATGTACAGCTCAGTTCAACTTGCATCCTAAAAATAGTTTGACTGTTTGTCCCCCACATCCCCAGTTATGCATGTGTCCCAAAAGCTCACTGTATTTTAGCTTTCAGCCTTATATATTCATGCTCACTGATTCTAACCTTGCTTTTCAAACTAAATGCAACTGTTCTCTCCCTGATGATATATTTATACAGAGCCATCACACACACTGCCAGGCCATGTGTTGCTCATCCATATGAGCCTCCTCTTGTATGAGCAGGTCTCCACTCCCTGACCACCACAGTAACTATTTCACCCTGAAATTTTTAATTCGTCTTTCCACATGGATTCTGGTAAACTGGATGTTAAGCCTTCTGCACACACAGTAGACTACATAGCCTATCTGTGAATTCACGTACAAATGTAACACCTTGTTCAGAGGAGATTTGGGGCTTTTAGAGGATACGACTAGACTTAAAAAATCAGCTTGTCAAATACAATACGTTTGGGGTAAAAGTAAGATGAAATTCAAGATAATTGGAAAACTGCTTTTTGGCTGGAGCAATCAGCTTCACAAACTGAGGATGGGAGGTAGGCGTAATGCACTAGATATATGGAAGAGTATGTATATCTCCATGTACAGCGTTTGATGTGATTTCAGGTATCTTGGAGCTCATATGAGGTCCCAGCGACTATCAGGTTCCCTTGTGCTGGATGACAAACTGGGTTGCAAGACAGCTTTCTGACAGCTGTGGAGTCAAAAGGGACCACGAGCATCAGTTACGAAGCTGATGGTGCTCCAGCGATTGTGCACCGTCTGGAAGAGGGGACCCTTTTCAAGCTGGAGTTCTGCTCAGCAAGGAAGTTTCAGAGACCAGAATTCTGCACCATGGTTTCTCTAGCTGTAGGGAAATGCTGAATGACTTCATCAAAATACCCCAAGTAGCTAGCATAGCTGTAAGGAAAACCATTTTGGTTTCTTACGCCCCAAGAGTTGAGGGTAAGAAAAAGTAATTTGCCATCTCATGGGAAACAAAGCATTTTGTGAAGGTGAAATGGAACCTAAAGGAGGATCCAGCAAAGCACAACTTCCCTGGTAATCAATCAAAAGACCCCAACAAACGTCAGAAACTTACTACTTTTTTTTCCCCACTCTTCCAAGTTTTTCTGTGATTCACAGGTAGCTTTCCCAGTTTGTTCCAGAGAGGCTGTTTTCCGTTTCTGTCTAAACACACTTTTTCTAGCAGAAACAGTCACCAGTTCCATTTGTCGGTTCCCGTCTGTATCTGAGCAGGTAAGCGTGTGCTGGGCAGCTGCGGAGAAGCTTTCTCACATACTTATACTGTGAGATTTAAATGATTTGGGCAACAAATTTTCAAAGCAGCATATCTTTGAAGATTTGTAGCTCTCTAATAAACGGAGCACTCCAGACTCAAGATGTTACTCAGAATTCACTTGCAATATGTGCTTATACTGGAACTCTTGGAGTCGCCCCCAAAGTGTTTGACAAGGATATTCGTGGTGTATAACCTGCTTTTTCTCCAAGTGAATGAAATTCACAAACATTAGGTTGTATATTCTGCTTTGACTTAAAGGAACTGAATAACAGAAGCTGCTTTTTCCACGTCTCTGCATCCTTTCTTGCACCTCACAAGAGAATAAAGCAGAGAAGGGAAATACCAAGCAAGAAAAATCCTTGGAGCCGGAGGACTCTGGGTAAAGTTTTTAGAATATCCTGTTTGCAGATACAGTTAAAATGGAAAAATTTCTCTTTTCCAGAGACNATAAGGAAGGAAAAAATCAGTATTAAAAGCATAAACCAGAACTGTATTGAAGACAGATCTGCAGAACACTCTCACTCTTCTCAGTTTTAAGTTAAGCTGTTCAAAAGGCACATTCTTGGATGTAAAGAGGGACTGAGGAAACTTGTGATAAGCAGTGATAATCTGCTTAAACTCTTGATAATTCAGAAATCTGTGTTGTACATTGACCAGAACTTACCATCAGCAAGACCTAGGGAGGGAGGTAATATTTAGAATGAAAAAATGAAAATTCTCATGTGAAGAGAGGAAAAAAACTATTTGAAAACAGTGGAAATATGGGGTTTTTTTTGCTTAACATTATGAAGCAGGTTTGGCACGATCAAAGTGTGGAAGATGCCATTTTGGGAATGAATTGTGACTGTAGCAAAGCCAGGACAGGGTTTGATACTGAGGTCAAGAGCTGAAGATTTGTGTTTTACAAACACAATAGTTTTGGTGTTGGGGCCAGAGCCAGGGGTGGTGACAGCTGCTAGCCCAGCGGCACCGTGTGGGTGCCAGGGATCCGTGAGAGAGTAGCCGTTTCCCTTGGGAAAGTGATGATGATGCTGGGTAGGAGGCGAGAAGCTGCCCTGCCACCTTCCCAGGGTGGAAAACACCCCTCAGATCTCTCAGGATCAAAGTTTTGCCTCTCCAGCTCTCTATCTGACCTGTATGTTCAGAAATCATCACTCAACTTTTTTTTTTTTTAATATAAAAAAGGACAACAAGCAGTTTTCATGGTAGAAAAAACCACCCACACAACTTAGATGTCTTTCAGTTTGTTTCTGTTTGTAGTACTCTGGAAGTTGTGCTTCAGTCGTGCTGGCAGTGCTGCTGTTTGGCATTTAATCCCTCTACTCCAGAATACTCAGTAAATAGTCTGATGGCCGCAGGTACCCAGGAAAAGCTGCTCTTGGCAATGCCATAGTGCGTATCATTCATTTTTATATATTTAAAAAAAAAAACCAAACTACTTAAGAGATTAATTATTCCTGTGATACGCTGATGATATCGGTGAAAGCTGAGGATGTTTGATCCAGTTGGATAGAAGAACATTTGAAACCTAAAATTGTGGGCTCCGTAAAGATAAGTTTTACAACGCCAATAAAAGTTGCTATAGACTTTATACAGGCTCTTGATGAGCTAGGAGGAAGTACATATTGCAGTCAAGATAAAAAAATTTTCTATTTTAAAATTAGTTTACAGCAATAATTGTATGTTGTCAAAGTTAATGATATTCTCACCCACATATCGCCTTAACAGTGGCCAGCTTCAAATGCACGTGGCTAATGCCCGGGGAAGCAAAACAACAATAAAATAAGTTTTAATCAAAAATGTGATCCTACCACTGAGAAGGCATGAAGCTGCAACAAGTGATTGCTGTCAGTAAAAATATACCTCCAGAAAGGACTTTACAACCTCTATTTGTAGAAAACTCTGGCATGCGTTTCTCTCGCCTGGTTTGTTTTTCCCATGCTAATGTTTTAGAAACTGAATTTGCTGCAATCATGCTCAGGGTATTGAGACCCTCGGTATCAGGTGTTTGAAAGGGTGGTCCTGCAGGTACAGCGGGGATGTTCTTCATGCTCAAGACTCATGTCCGGGCTCAAGCGCACTCTGCCAGAAAACAGAGGTTTTTAAAATGATGGCTTGAAAGGTTTGAGTGTAGCAGGCTCCGTTTGCTGGGGAACCTTTCTGAATGAACAAACGTACTGGTGAAACTTTCAGGTGCAGTGAAACTTTCATTGAAAACTATTATTTGTGCAAGGTGACCTGGCCGGTGGGGTGAATAAGGAGAAGAGGGGACGGGGAAGCCAGGACAGTAGACTGCCAAGCAGTGAGGAGAGTCAGGGCGAGTCCTTGTGTTTCACGATCAACTCTCCAACACTCCTGGATACAAAAGGCATTTTTATGGTGTCACGTGAAGCGGAACAGCCCAGGCCCCACAGTTTTCTCCCAGGCGTTGGGGTCTGTCTGGCGCGAGGGCAGTGACTCCAGCCAGGAGTACCTGTAACCGGAGTAGCTCCTGCTTTGGGAGTGATGCTGCTTCTCTTCCCTCTCTCTGGGTCTTTTTTCCTCCTTGCTCCTGTGCAAAATTCTCATTTTCATCTAATGTATTGAAGGGGAAAAAAGAAATATCTAAACCGTGAACGATTTTGCAAAGAAAAGGATTTGCTCTTTGCCTGCCAGCTCTGTCACTTAGTGCAGTGCTGGGTGTCACTGAGGTCTATGTTATCCCCAGGAACTGAATGAAGGAACAAACCCATCACAGCTTCATAATTTTATACAGACAGGGAGGAGGGGGTTTTGCCTCTCAGACTTCCTGAATATATCTTATTTTTCACAAAGGCTGATGTTCCCCTATGAACATTGGTGACCAGAGGGAACACCTGCCCAGCATGGGTCCTCGTCACAGTCCAACGCCCCATGCCCACAGAAGTGCAGGAGCCAAGGAAGCATGCAGTGGGTTGTTTTTTCTCCAGATTATAACCTCCAAAAGCCTGCAGCACTGTGACCGAGGGCTTCAAGGGCCATCAGTTCATCTCTCCTCATTAGTGTGTTCTTCCAAAAATGTACCCACCTGAAAATGCACCCTGTGAGCCAGAGCGGGCTCTGCCTCCAGTATTGGGAGAAGACAGAGGACTGGTCCCAGTTAATCTCACCAGCCCTTCGCTGTTGTGGTGACCTATGTCGTATTGCCCTCTATGCTCTTCTCCATGCTGGGGGAGCATAGTTTATTCAGGGAATTAAAAAAAAACCCCAAACAACAACCCTGAAAACATAGTCCCTGACAATATTTCAAGCTGATGGCCCGCGCGTTACAGGCGCCTTTAATCTTCCTTGGGTTAAAGTCAAACCTAAATTACCAGCTGGCTGGGGAGCGTGGTGATGCCGAGCACAATGCCAGCGCGGCTGGGCCCCGGGCACGCAGCCAGGGGATTATTTGCAGGACAGAATGAAGTCCCTGAAAATGTTTAGCCTCTGCCTTTCCCCCCAGATCTCTCTATGCGTAGTTTTATAGGCCTGATTTGCAAATATTTAGAATGGGGGTTAGGATTTGCAAGAAAATATTACTTGTTTTCTTGCTGAAAAATTAATAATATAACTGAAGAGCACTGCTTGAAAAGATAATACTATCACTCCAATCCCTGAAAATACTTCTTGGGCTAACGCTTATTTCAGTGTAGATGCTCCCAGTTTCAGAATGGTAAATATTAAACAGCTGCAGTTTGTGTACTGCACATCCATATGTTGTGAGTGCAATTGTAACTGGTGCTTGTATTGTGCCATACCCGCTATATTGTAACGAAATTCTATAGAAAAAAACACTTATAATTTGCCAAGCTTTTCCCTAAATGGGTGTTCTTCTGTATCAGAATTTCAGTCACATTTGCCCTCTGAGTTTTAAAATGTAACTTTCTTTTTGCTTACAAATCAACAGAACTTATTCTATTTTTACCTTCCTAAATTGTTCACGTTTCAGAATTGTCAACAGCCGAAACCACAACTGCCACGTGTGTACACAGTGCAGCTCTGCTGCAGCACTAAGTACCTTTGTTATTCCTAAGTGAAGAATTTATATCAAATATATCTGTAGCAATATTTTCTAAGTATTAACTGATTGCATGTATTTCTAACATTGAAAGAAAATAAGGACTGATTCCTGTAAAGGAGCGACTACTTCAGCTGCTCCAGGTTTTGCTAGAGCTGCTGCTTCTGCTGTTGGATTAAAAAAGACCCTAAAACCCTTTTTTGCATACCTTTGAAATTTATGACCAGTGCTGCAGCTGTGCCTGGCCTACGGGAGGCTGAAGGACTGGCTCCGGAAATGATCTGACACCTTGATTTTCTGTGACCTCCTTGGTTTCAGTAACTGAAATGTACCTTTATCTCTATGTAGTGATACTTTCCTTAATTTTTATGCTCTCCACCTCCCCTCAGGAGATGAGCTGCAAAACCTGCAGTTGCCGGCAGTCTGGATGCAGGGGTGCAGAGCAGCAGCAGTTCTCGCTCCGCTTGTGTGGCTGCTGAGAGCTCTCCCAAAAACGGGAGGCGAAGGGAACCTGAGAAGCACAATCAGTCTGCAGCAAAGAAGGCTCTTTCGCTGAGTTGTGATTCTTCATCTGCAGTTCTTCAGGGGCTTAAATCCTGAGTGGCAGGCCAGGGTAAGTACCGCTTAATTTTCTGTAGTTATTGCTGTATAATGTATCTTTCCCAAAAGAGCGTGTCGCCAGGAAAAAGAAATTCAGAATGATTGTGCTCAATTTATAGTGGGCAGGGGCTGTGTGGCTGTGTCTCTGGAAGGAAGCGGCTGAAACGCAGCAAACCCAGGCAGCAATAAGCGGTGTGTGAGTTTACACCCATCTCCGGGCGCTGCTGCCGCCGCCGCCATCCAGAGCGACCAGGACAGGCTGGGGAGGTGGGCCCGTGCCAGCCACAGGAAGTTCAACCAGGCCAAGAAGTTCAAGCAGTCACCTTCGCACTCGCTGTCCCGAGTGTGACCTGGGGCTCGGCTGTGATGCAGCTCGCGGGAGCTGAGGAGGGGCACGGAGCCATGCAGGATGGCACGACGGCCGTGCTGCGAGTGCCGTCTGCGCGTGATATCTTCAGCTTGTGTTGCGAACCCTGGCAAAGCGGTGGTCCTTTGTAGGCAGCCTGCAACCCCGGTGATTGCCATGAGCACGTGGAGTATAAAATCCAGTCCTTTTCTCTTTAAAAAAATAAAAAAATAAAAAATTGAAAAATATCGCTACATTGGCTTGTTAATTTTTTGATGCCACTTCACTACTTGGTCATTTTATTTTTCACCATTTAAAACTTTAGTGTCTGTTTAAGGAGGAAAATCAGGACATAGAGCCTTTCAGAGGCTGAAGAATGATTTCTATGTCCTTCCATCACATTCAGCCCACTTGAAATATCCGCGTGAATGGCTTATGCTTTAAGTGTAGTGCCTTAAGATCTCACAAATGCTGCTTTTTGGGAAGGATGGGCTGGGAACTTTGGAGACAGGCTGTGGGTATGGCAACCACACGAAATAAAAGTGGCTTTCGCTTGTGTCATACATAATACAGGACTGAGGAAGGAAACAGCGACTCCAGATCGCAAAACTGCTTCCCCATCCCAAAACTCAGGGGATGCAATGCTGATATGGAAAGCAGGGAATCATACCTAATGAGGAAATCAAGTGGAGACACTGATTTTTCTTCTTTTAATCACTGTTTTTCTCTATGCAGATTTTACATGGTTTTCCTCCTTGAAACTGTAGTCACCCGTCCAGCTAAACACTACATTTTCTTCCCCCTGCTCTGCGTTGCGAGGTCTGGCTGCTGCCGTTAGGTGTGGAACAGCTTCAGCTGAGCAAAGGCGTGAGCAGGGGCCAGCGGCGGCACCCATCAAAGGCCCTGGCTGCAGCCCAGTGAGAAACGGTGTAAATGATCACAAGGAAATAGATACCAAACATCTCTGCATCACAGAGCTTTGTGTTAAATATATTCATGAGTAAAAATGTTTATGAAGCTTAGGTGTTTTTATAAGCGTTTTTAATGTTTTTTTTTTACTCTCAGAGAAGTGGCTGGGCCTGGGGTGGATCTGCACCTTGTGAAAACGGGGCCATCAGCTGGGTCTGGCAAACAGAAGGTGGGGACGGGTCTTCTGCTCCCCAGGTGAAGTGATGCTTTGCCGGGCTGGACCGGGTGAGCGTGACCTGTGGGACTGTCAGAGCATGGAAATGGTAGCCAGGAAATCACCGTCCTGCTGTGATACTCACTTTAGTAAATACATTTTGGATTATATGTGTGTGTTTTGGTTCTTGCAGCCATTCCACATAAATCCCCCCCATCATGCACACTGTAAGTGAATACATTATTTCATCAATGAAAATAAAAGGCTGTGCTACATAAAATAAAGACAATCAACAGCAGAGCAAAACATACAATTCTCGTTTCCATCTTCTGTTGGGCTATTATCAATATCAAAATACTCCATCTGCGTGCATGGGTATTGAATAATTCAGGAAAAAAAAAAAAGGTTAAGAACGTTAACAAGCCTAGCTCTTCAGTAGAAATGTATTTTAGGTGCTTTACTTTCTTCTTTCTCTCTATTGATGTTCTAACTTCACAGAGTACAGCTTCCAGGAGGCATCGCAGAGTCCCTTGGGGCACTTCTGGTCCGAGGGCAGCCTGGAGGGGTGTCTAGCGTGTGGGCAGCAGAGGCAGCTCTGGATGCAGCAGCTGAGGCTTCTTCCATGCTAATAATTCAGGCAGAGAACTTCTAGTTTTGCTAAATTGAATCAAAATCTTTACCATACCGTTCAATAACCACTTTTACAGGAGATGCACCTTAAAATGAACAAATCATTTTGACAGAAAACTCTGAGAAGCTAAAGAAAGATAAACTCATGCAATTTCTTTTTAAAGCTCCAATATATCATATGCTATGATTGACCATTAATAACATATATTCAAAGTACCTTTACTGAACCTTTCTTTTTTGTGTTGTTTAATTCCTGTTTAATAAAATGTTGATGGGGGATGAGTAATAAGTTGTCTTTGGGCATCTCAACAGCGATCATTATTTTCCACTTAAAATTAAATTACGTTTAGATTTTGGTTATGTACATTTTAATAGCAACAAACGTTACACCATTATCTTAATATACTGCAATTTATCACCTCTGAAAATAAATAAATAAATCTGTCTACTAAAGACAGGCAGTAAGCTATCAGGACACAGAGATCAAAGGAAAATATTGATTTGGGTGGCATTAAAGGTGCCACGCAGTTGTGTGTCGCAGACCTGCCATTCCCTTCAAAACACAGCTCTCAATTTTTCAGAAACCTGAAATTCTGATTAGTTTGATAAGAACTTCCTCACTAGTAAAAACACATTCTGGGAGTCCGGCTGTGTGAGAGTTTCCATGCTGACTGTCCCCTCACCTTCTAGGAGAGGACCACCCATCTTCTTTCCAGGCTTGACACCTCCAAACTTTTCCTCTGTCACAAGCAGGGGCTTCTTTTGTAGGTGGAGGAGGTCACCTGGGTGTACTGAAGCCAGGGGCTCCTGCAGCCCCAGCAGAGGCGTGGGATGGAGAAGCCTCCTGAGAAGATGCATCAGGATGAATTTGGGCCCAGCAAAGCACACACTGGTCTTTCCGCTGAGGAGTGATACCTCGTTAGGGCTGCTGCGAAGGAGACATTTGTCTGATAAACGTTAACATCTGATGAAAATGATCCAAATAGCTTGTTTTCCCACTGCCAACTTCCTATGGACTTTGGGCTGTAATGGAAGATCCCAGAGCCAGATGTCTGGAGATCTGCCATCTGGGTCCCTGCGGCGCGGGGTGCTGTTGGGAGGAAGCTCCTTCTGCACGGTTCCTCAGTGACTCAGGGAACTGGAAAGACGGTGTTCAGCTGAACACCACGGTAAGTACCGCGACACGGGCATTTTACTGACCGATGCAAAATATTCTGGGAATCCTGCCCAGAGTGATAAGCCACTGCCAGAACAACAATTTTTTGTGAGGAATTGCAGGCAAAGGAAAGCATCAGGCTGATATTTATGTCCGGAAAGTGCTACTGATATAAACTTTTTAGAAGCTAACTTTCAATTCAATAAATCTGTCCCCTCAAACTAATTTTATTCTAATCTTTGAGAGGAGAGAACCTTTTAAGTACACGGAAAATGTCAATAAACTTTCATGTTGTGGGTTCTTTTTCCTAATTCAGTAATAGCTGTCAGCACCTTTCTTTCCCCACTTGAACCTTAACAAGTTCACGCGCTGCACCACCTCCAGTCTGTGCTGTGATTATTAATTAACAGACCCTTCAGAATGGATTCTTGTTCCTCTTTTTTGTGCAGCAGGAAGAGCCATTCACATTTCATACAGTCTGGTGGATATCTTTGGGCGAGACCTTCCACAAGGGAAACCCTGCCTCTTCCAGGACATTTCATGGAACACGGATGCTGTCCTTTAATCATCACCTTCCCGGGCACCGCGCGAGGACAGGGAGTGCAGACGCCTCTCACTGCTATGAGGTGATGCGTTCCTCTACCCAGAGACCGGTTCTTCTGCAGCAGCACCAACTGGAAGCTGAACATCGCCTTTTTCTGGATAACGTGTGCTGCCCATCAGATGCTCTTGCTGCAGCAAATGGTGCCACCAGCCCCTGCTGGTTCCCAGCATCCCGGAGCAGCTCGTGGTCCGGGTGAGTGGTCCAGGGGAGGTAGGTATGTGCAGCCCCATGTTTGACTGTAATTCCTTGTATTTAGGTCATAACACTTGAGTAAAGTCCAAATAAACTTTCCGCTGCCTTACAGCAGGTCAGGGATATCTCCCCCTTCTCCTGGTGACCATCCTCCCGCAATGAAATCCCACGCCCTACATGCTGGGTTACAGCAGTACATGCTGTTGGACCAAGAGCGATTTATCAACTGTGCAAATCAATACATTTTTTTAAATTAACTGGACTAGGGTAGCGGCAAGACTGCCTGAGCCAAATGCAATCTCACGCTGCTGCGGACAAACATGAAATATAATGCTTTCCACAGGCTGATAAGCCCTGTCTTACACCACGGCTTTGTTCTGCCATTCTTCCCACACTGCCCTGTTATTAACGGGGTCTTCATGCCCCGTGTTTTGACCTCGCTCAAGCTGAATTTTGTGTTGTGAGTGAGAGCAGCTCTGCACAGCTTTCTACTGAGAACTGGGGGCTGCTCTGTGCCCCGCCATGGAGATGTCGCAGGCACACGCTCAATTCTGCCCAGCCATGGTTCAGGGGCAGCTGCTGCAGGCAGGTCTGCAGGACCCCTACCCTTCCTGCAACGCGTCCCACCTCTCCCTGAGACGATGGATTTCCAGAACACACCCTTCACACGCTTTCTTCCAAATACCCCCACCCTGGGCCATTTACTTTGTCTGGAAAACATCTTATTTCGTCAAAGAAAATAGTTGCAGCATTAGAGGTGAACACTCAGAGAAAGTTACAACTTAGCTGCACATCAATAATGGGCTGCACAGATTATTTAGCTTTTTTTTTTTAATCACATCATAGCTATTTTCTGTGGTACTCTGTGTGAATTAGGCATAGTGTACTCTTTCTGAATGCCTGTATTCCAACATAAGCAAACACCGAAATGATGAAAATGGGAAAGACAAGTGATTCATTTCTTGAAATTAGCCATATCCCCCCCATTTCAGACAACTGGCCCTGATAAGATGCCTTCCACAGCGCTTCAGCCATGTTATATGTGAGACTGATTGAAAGCTGGACATGAGCCTTAAAGGAAATGACATAAAACTATTTATCCGTATTCAGCGACGGCCAGCAGGACTTCGTGCTGATGTACTGTCAACGTATCTCCTCAGCCTTATGTTTAATTCAGCGCAGAGCTTGTAGTGGAATAACACCAAGTCAAGCTTTTATTAAAATTTCCTTATTTCAAGTCTCAAAGCAACCAGTGTCATTAGAGTTTAAGCGTGGTGGTGAATCAGGAACCAGGAGAGCTGTTAGATGGAACAAGAACATTTGAAGATTAGCATTGGATTAAATTAACTGGCTCCTACTCTTTATTCAGCAGCTGCGTCGGTGTGGTGGGGAAGGGTCTCCCTTCCCAGCACCCTCAGCTTGTGTCCTCATGGGCCACCACAGCCAAGCAGGCAGGGCTCCTGCTCCTTACCAAGCAAGGACAATCGCCCAAGACCCTCTGAGACTCCCTCTTAGTATCTCATGAGTTGAAGGCAGCAACAGTCTCTCCATCCCGTTTTATCTAAATACTCAACATGCTTGGCACTGCTTGGGCATGGCAAGAGGCTTCTGTTGTTCCAGAGCAGAAGTTGCCTGTACTGAGCTGTAGGCTGGAAATAGGTGGGTTTGCTTGTACATTGCAATTAGTATCTCTGACAGCTTTCCCTAATTTTTGTGGCTGAACGTGGTCTGCTTTTCTAGCATGAAGCAGAAGGAGCTACAGAATCAGTGATCTGGATCGTGGAGAGCAACTCCCCCGCCCCCCAAGAACCATGTAGTCATTAATCATGACGTCTGTTTCAGAACTGTGATTTACAAGGTCCAGTGTTAGACGGAAACAATCGGGAGGAACAGTAGTTGTCATTTTTATAAAATAAAAACTTTGTGGGGGGGGGGGGGGGGGGGGAGAGGGGAGAATTTAAAGTGCCTATGTAATGGTAAACATCTGCAGTGAGGACCTGAATAATCTGAGTTGAGAAGAGCTATTTTAAGTCTCCCAGGAAACAGGTCCACCAAGAAGCCATGAGCTCCCTGAGATTGGTGAACCAGTGCCCCAGGTGGTCTCCACCCTTGGCCCAAAGCCGAGGACAACCAGAAAGGGGCTGGAAGCCCTTCCATCCCCCATTGACCTCCCTTCTGCTAGGGGCTGGGAACCACTCTTACCCAAATGATAAAGCTGCCGTCCAGGGAGGGACTCGTGCCTGTGCCCACGGATCGAGACGCCCTGCTTTGCTGGGTACAGGCTGTGTCTCCAGCAGCACTTGAGGGAACTCAGGATAGCAAAGAGAAAAGGAGTTTTATTGTTAAGGACAGCTAATAATATATTTTATTAAACAACTGGAAGAGGCCCTGTGGAAGTGCTGTCTATATTAGACACATGAACCCAGGGACTGGCACAGCCCCAGCAGAAGCTGTCCCTGTCAGCCCCACTCTGGAGTGTATTGGGCACCCTGCCCTGGCAGGGAGGGGAGTCCCGGCAGAGCCCCAGTACTGACGGGAAGGGGAGGGCAGAGTCATTTTCTGACAGCGTGTTAAATTGAAACATACTTCTTTGCCTAATTCCGTGAGTACCCGTCTCTGATGCATCAGTGCAAGTAGCAAAGAAAAAGCCAAATTGATTGTCGGGTTGGTTTTCCTCATGTGGTGACTCATGACAGCGCTGCACCTCCAGCATCAGCTGTGCTGGTTTCTAGATAACATTAAGGAACAAGCAGTCAAGGCTCTCCTGAACTTCACAGAACTGAGCCAAGATATGCCTTGAGTGCTGCCAGGGCCTTTGGTAACTCAAAGACAAAAGAGCTTTCTAAACACAGCGCATTTCCAGCTTTCCTGTGACTCACACAAGAGGCAGCAGAGTGCCTGTGTGACAAATGGTACTTGCATTTCTTGAGATGCTTTAGGAACCTTTTTGCACAACGTCCGTGGGCCTGCAGGGCAGCTCAAAGGGCCAAAAGGTGAGTGAGCACCACCACTTCTGTCATCCCGAGAGAGGTGTTGGGCAGGAGGAGCCCTCCTCCTCCTGTCCCCACGTGTTTAAGGGACACAGAGGCACCTCCTTCGTGTAGGAGTCGCTTCAGAGATGACCCAAGTGGAAAAAGATCCACCAAGGAGGAATAAACAGCAACAGTGGGAGCCAAGTCCCCACCACTGCCGGAGTCACGTGTGTTTGTTATTCTGCTTAAATGGATTAGATAGACACCAAGGAGCAGCAATAGCATGAAAAGGATTAGTGCGCTCATACGCACAGTCCTTTATTCTTACCTCATGGCAAAACACAGCAAACTGCTGCCTCTGAGCAAATAACCTTTATCTATTGCATAGAGACCTTGGCTACCTCTTGTTCTTGCGTTGTTCTCGAGAAGCTGTTTTCCGGTGATCCCTGGTTTTCCCACTTGACTTCTTCTCCTGAGCAGTTACAGACCGGTGACTCCCCCGCTGACAGGGCACGGTGATGCTGCGGCAGCAGGGCTTGGGCAGGGTTTACCACTCTGCTCCCCGCTGGGACTCGGGGCGGTGGGACTTAAAACGTCTGGGCTGCAGAACAAAAGTGATGAAAAGGACACTGGTGTGGGTGGGAAACTGTGGTGGTGTAACAAGCAGATCTCCTATGGTTTGTCCCTGCGGTAGGTGTTTCCCACAGTGTTTCATGAAACTGCATAGAGAGAAAGCTCCTTAAAATACTCTGTGCTCAATCAGTGCGTGTCACTCCTCTTTAATTTACCACTCAGTTTCAGCCACTGATTTTGCCTTCAGAGGGTTCCCCATCCCCTTCTTTGCTGTGCTCGCCCTGGAGAAGATCCCTGCGCACACCGAGGCCAAATATTGCAAAATCTCCGATTTTTTTATGAAGTTCATCTTTTCCTCTGTGAGTTGTAAGACGTGCTGCCGTGTGCCAGCCTTGTGCTCTCTGGCGGGGCTGGCTGCAGGGGGGCCTGCAAAGCAGAGAGCTTCAGCCAGCCCTGGCACTGCACCTGCACCTCTCAGCTTATCGGCAACGATTTTCAAAAAATAACTAGGGAGATAATTAAGATAAAAGTGTAAGAAAATGCCTTTTTAGAAGGTATGACTTGTTTGCAAGGAATTTCTTATGTGGGAACTTGAAAACTGACAAATTGGAATAATTTCATGCAATATGTAATTAAACTGTATGACTTATTATTACTGGGAGTTCCTACGGCAAATAATTTATACAAATTCTGAAGGAAGGGAAAATATAAACAGATAACGACAAGACCGTGTTATCCGACTTACTGCTGAAAAGAACAGAATTTGCAAGTCTTGCTCACAGTGCTGAGCAGCTGGGATGTCTCTGGGTTGCTTTCTCTGAAACTGGATGTGGCTTGCTTTTGGGTTTGTTTTCTTGCATTCATCCTTTCAATGGAAATTTGGTATGCTCTAATTCAAAATGTAGTTTCAGAATTATTTTTTTTTTAATTTTTTATTATTTTTGAGTAATTGGAATGGAACATTTCTGCTGTAAGATTTTCCCTCCCTGCCTGCCTTTTCCCTGGGGAGGATCGGGAGATGTAGCAAGAGTCTTGAATATATTTTGACCATTCTGAAGGTCACTTTTCACTGAATGAAGCTATTTTCGGAACAGTGTTAACTCACCTCTTTGCTTAATTTTGTGCGTCAGTTGTGAATGTTTAGTCACTAATGGTAACTAGTTACTAATTTAATTTAGTTAATAATTACTATTTATTTATTTACATAGATTTATACTTATTCATTTATTTGTTATATATTTATCTTATTTAAGTAATTAATTATTATGTAACTTGTTTACTGACTTAGCTTATTATTCAGATAGCTACTAAGGTGTCGTTGCTAATGTCCAGTCACCGGTCCCAGGCTGGAGGGGGGATGGAGCCTGCAGCCCTCGCTCACCTCCCCAGGAGGCGGGGGGAGCCCAGAGGAAGGTTCACACCCCTAATTACAGGCCTGGCACTAAGCATTCCTAAAAAAAGCGGCTGTACAGCCTCTGCTGATGTAACAGCTAAATGGGATTTGGAGTTAAACAGTGATTCGCACTTCTGAAAGGTTTATAGCTTCAAGTGTATTAATTATGACAAACTGATTACTTACCTGCATTTTGCAGTGCTTGTAGGGTAAGGTATTTTGTGGCTTAAGCGCATACGTTCCTCTCAGTTCCCTAAAGCTTTTCTCCTTAACGTGCTTGGCATTTTGAAAATGTGTCACTACTAGCAGAGTTAGAAAGTGGTCTTTACTTTTCTTTTTCATTCTTTTTAAAATTGTTGTTTTAAATGAAAGCAAATAGTCATCTACTGAATAAAAGCCGCCCTCTCCAATAATAAACTTTGCAGCCTTCTTAGCAGCCTCATAGACTCTGCTGTGAGGACAGGCTGAGGGAGCTGGGGGGGTTCAGCCTGGAGAAGAGAAGGCTCCGGGGAGACCTTCCAGCCCCTTCCAGTCCCTAAAGGGGCTCCAGAAAAGCTGGGGAGGGACTCTGGAGCAGGGAGGGGAGCCATGGGACAAGTGGGAATGGTTTTAAACTGGAATAGGGGAGATTTAGATGAGATATTAGGGAGAAGTTCTTGGCTGTGAGGGTGGTGACCCCCTGGCCCAGGTTGCCCGGAGAAGCTGTGGCTGCCCCATCCCTGGAGGGGTTCAAGGCCAGGCTGGACAGGGCTTGGAGCAACCTGGTCTGGTGGGAGGTGTCCCTGCCCAGGGCAGGGGGTGGCACTGGGTGGGCTTTAAGGTCCCTTCCAACCCAAACCGTTTCTAATTCTAATTGCTAATTCTATGAGATTAGCAATTACAAAATGACACAATAGATAGATCGCTTCTGTATTTGTTTCTCGCTGTGTTTTGAGTGATGGGTCAGCCGTAGCCCTTGTGAGCAGTGCTGTGTGTCTGAGCTGAAGAGACCGACAGCCCCGGCCGGCTCTGCCCGGGGGAGGGATGTTTGTCCAACACACAGAGTACCTTTTAACTTTCACAGATACCCACGAACCATCAGCTGGTACATATGACAAATCAACACCACCTTTATTTCAATTTTGATGGTAAGTATTTGGAAGTGATTGACGGCAATTGCAATTATTGTAATTTCTCTTTTCTCACCTTGCTTACAGACTTTCTCAAGGCTCTTTCTCATCACTCTGTGCTTTTATTGGCAGTCTGAGCCCAGAGCAGCCCTGGGACTCCCCAGCAGTTAACACCGAGCTCCTTTAGAGGGGCTGTCAGGGAGCAGCTTGGGCTCCTTTGCCCTTCTCTCCTCACTGCAGACCACATCTAGCTACGGGAGGTGTCAGGGTGGCCGCAGCCGCAGGCCCATCCCATCGATGCCTGTGCCTGTGTTAACATCCCTTTGCAAACGCTGCCTGGGGAAAAAACAGAGCTGTTTTAGGAACACTGGCATGCCATGTTTCCAGAAATAACCAGGCTGCCGTATGCCCGGGGCAGCTGCTGTGCGATCTGCTGCTCTCCTGCTGCTGGCTGGGGCTGGCGGCTGGCCTGGGCACAGGGGCGCGCTGGGGACATGGTGGGGCACAGGGGGGCTCTTGTGATGCTGAGGGCTCTGGCAGCACTTCCTCTGCACTTGTGCCCCCCGCCAGGAGCTGGGGAACCCTGGAAGTGCCGCTCACAGCCACTGTGGGTGACCCAGCTCGTGGACGGCTCGACTGGGGCAGAGGAAACCTCATGAGGAGATGCTCCATCACGGGGGGACGGGACTGTCTGTGTGGATGGGCCAGGCAGGACCAGCCAGGGCTGCGTGGAAACAGCCCAGTGCTTATTTGACCTATTCAGAGCAGGCCATTTTGTCACTTGCACATAAAATTTGCACAAAAAGTGCTCCCTCAGCTCCTGCTTGAATTGGGGACGTCCTCGTGCAAGGCCCCAGGTACGAGCCCAGCAGAGAGGGCTCACAGGGCTGCCTGAGCATCGCCACTGGGAGAGGTCCCGGCTCACCAGCCTGGGGAGAAACAGTCCATTTTACCAGTCCTCAGCCACCATCCTCTCCTGCCCACCGCAGATTTTTATTTTGAGATAAAAATATGTTTTTTCTCCAAAAATTGTTCAAGTCGGAGGAGTCTGACTGGGTTTAATGTTGCTTTTTGTGCAACCCAGCAAAGTATCTACACTTCGACTTTCATAAAGCTCAAAGGACAGAAAAGCCCCTCCTGTAACTGCCACTGCCAAGGGGGCAGGACGCTGACGGCTAGCAGCTCCCTCCACCTCACAAACTCACATTTGGCTTCCAGCATTTCCGTGGCCTCGTCCACATGCGATGCCATGAATCACAGCACCCAAGCATGAATGCCGACACTCGGGAGGACAAATCTCCCCCCCCTCCCCGCCCAGCAATTGAACTGGAAACGGGTACTTAGACCCCTGTGCAGCATGCCCAGTTTCCACAGGCCAGTTCAGGATGCCATATGGCAAAATACGGCCATCATAATCCAGATTTCTGCTCTGTTAGAAAGCAAAATGCCCGGTGGCATTTCAATATTCCAGAGGCACGCTGGCACCAGCCTTTCAGGAAAAACAGCATCGGCCTCTTCGCCCAGGAGAGAGGTGTTTCCTTTTCCTGGACCAAGGCAAAGCGCAGGCACCAAGTCAGGAGACGCTCCGCAGCCTCTGCGTTGTTCATAGCAGGATTCCCCTCAGAATTCGGGTTCTGTTTCTGGCTGCCACCTTTCCCCAGGAGATCTCTTGCCGGACATCTCAGACCCACCTTGCCAGGGCAGCCTGGCTCTCCCCAGCTCCCCATCTCGTCTTTGGCAGCCTGCGGATGCAGAGAATCACAGAATGGTTTGGGTTGGAAGGGACCTTAAAGGCCATCTTGCTCCACCCCCTGCCCTGGGCAGGGACACCTCCCACCAGCCCAAGTTGCTCCAAGCCCCGTCCAACCTGGCATCCTCCAGCCCGGCACCCACCCTGCATTGGCACACCACCAGCAGGAGAATAAATTGCTATGGAAATGCCACTAAAAGTTTAGCTGGCTGAGCCAAGAGAAGTTGCCTCCTATACATTAAATAATAATAATAAAAAAAAAAAAGTCAAACACATGGCTCTGGGGTAAAGCAGCCCGCAATAAAACGTCTGTGTGACCTTCCTAGGGGACCAAAAGCTTTTTGGGTAAAATGTTGTGAAAAACTGTATTTTCCATGGGAGCATTGTTCCAGTGTGAAGTTTGCAGCCAGCTCCTTTAATTGATTGCATGTGTCCATTGTTGCCAACTATCCACTAGATTATTCAAAGGAATAATTTTCAGATTATGACTGTTTCTGTACTGCGTATTAATCATTTACTATTCATTATTTCTGAACTGTGGCTGACCACCTAAATTGAGTGCACTATTTCAGTTCTTCAATTAGGTAATTGAAATGCTCTTTAAGTCAGAGTAATTAGCAGTATGACTTTTCAGCTGAATTATTATTTACCCTAAATTAATGGAAAATTCTGGGACTTGTGAGCTATTATGCCCATTATTTGGCAGTGATCTGAATTCTGTCACATAAAGAGTGGTATGAATTTGTGAATCATCTTGAACAAACCTGACAGCTTCTATTTGTAAAAATATTAACAATTCTGCTTTTTGATAATTCAGCCAACTCTAACATTTCAGAATATTTCAAACGCAATTTGTAACCAACAAGGCATATTAGTTACAGAAGCCACGAGTTTAGTGTCAGCATACTAATGCCGTCTCCTCAAGATGGTGGAAATAACTAACTTTCATGCCTTCTGAGTTGTGCTTTAGTCAGTGCCCCAGTAAGACAATAGCTGATCAGATGAACTGATAAGTATGCTGTGTGTGCTCTTTGGAATGTCTCCATGAATTTGTTTTCATAGTTTTTTGCTCCTATTTTGTGTTCATGTTGTGAATATTTTCCAGCAAACGACTGAACCAGCCTTAGACTACTAAACGTCTTTACTGAAAAAGAGATCATTTAAATTCACAGTTATAAATATTCACAGGGCAAATGAGACTACATACCTTCAGCTAGAAAGGAATGTAATGCAAGGCCCACAGCAAATAGCTATAAAAATGGAGCTTTTTGTTCTTAAACTGTTTGCAGGTCCTGATTCGGAATATATTATAAAAAAATATTTCACTTTAAGCACATATGTGTTGCTGTTGGGCCTCAGTGGAATGACTCGCGTCTTCAAAGGATGCGCTGAGCCAAGTCCTGGTCCCTCTGTCCTGCGAGCGCTGCGACAAGCTGCTTCACGGCAGCGTCTGCTGATGCGTTTGCTGCCTCTTGAGGACTCAGATGGAGACTCTTGTTGAATAAATCGCCTGACGTGGCCTCAGTGTTTGTGCCGGAGATGGCAGTGTTCTTGTCCTGCGGAGAGCAACAGGATTGCCCGACCTCAGATGTCCCTTTGTGCCCAACGGCATCTGAGGAATGGGGACAAGAAGGTGAGCGGAGCTGGGACAGGCTTTGCCTTTGTCTCCGCCTTTGGCTTTGCCTCTGCTGCTGTGTCTGGATTTATAGATTTATAGAATATAGATATATTCCACAGGCTCTTGGAAATCTTGACCTGTTCCTCGAATTGCTTCAATACTATGTTGAAACAAAGAATATGACTCAAAGACATTATTTTTGTTGTTACTATTACTACTATTAGTTATATCTATTTATGGAAATTAAAAAGCTGCCCACAAAGTTTGCTGCATCTGTGTTATGCAACAGCCCAGCCTCCCTCCCTCGTACTCGCTCTCTCATTTTTAGCTGCACAGCAGGATAAGAAAGCATTGTAGAGATTGGCTACTCCTATTTTGTATTCAGAATGTGAGGCTTTAGAGAGAGGAAATGTCTTGGTGTATCTGCTATTTTATTTTTAATGAAAACATTTCCCGCACTGAAAAAAGAGGTCACTGCACATCTCTCAGAGTACAAATTATTGTGTATGCACAACAGATGGAAAAACACCAAGGATGGAGTTGGAGCACTAAATTCCCCTCTCAATAGCACCTTTATTATGTGCAAATAAGGCAAAACCAGGCGCCATATTGTGGGATTTGGAGCACACAAAATATCATCCCTGGAGCAACACCACTCTCCTGAGACCGTGTACCGAAAAGCACAGCAAGAGAAGTTTCCTTTTTGACAAACCTTTGTAGAGGAGTGAGACAACCGCCCATGGACAAAGGACTGGAGGCTCCGAGATACCAAATATCTTCCCCAGAAGGGCCTGAGTGCAATGACTGAAAAAAAGAGGTATATCCAGAGCAGGGGAAGAATTGTTCCTGCTCCCTCGCGAGTCCCTCAGGAGGTTGCTTGCTGCTGCACTGAATTACTGCCTTTCCTTGCTGCAGCTTGGTTGAACCTCTCCCCTTTCCAAAAGAATGGAAGACCAAAAANCCCAAATTAGTTGTTCAAATTTCTTTATAAGTGAAGTTAAAAAAACCCACCAGCTTTATGTGCAGGTAAAATGTAATACAATTTGCAAGTATGAGTTTGGAGATTCTCCTAGCACGTTGGTTCCCAGGAGCACGCCCCATGGGGTGAGTGTGCTGAGTGTGCTAACGAGGGTGTCCGGGCACCGAGAATAAAATGGCTGTGGAGCAGGACCTTTTCTTGCTGTGGCGGATCAGCCTTTTCCCTGTGCCGGTTGATGTCACCCTGCATTGAATAAAGCTCTGGGTATTCCTTTATAGCTGCCTCCGTTACTGCCCATTCCTCACTGCAAAAACAACGAGGTCTGCTTGCTCCCATGCTGATGGCTGCAGGAAGACGTCTGGGCGCAGCTCCGTCGTTTTCACAGCTCCCAGGTCCCCTGCCAAGGATCGTGCCCCATGGAGTTTGTTTAAGCAGAGCCAGGCAGGAGGTGGTTGCTCCAAGCCCCGTCCAGCCTGGCCTTGAACACCTCCAGGGATGGGGCAGCCACAGCTTCTCTGGGCAACCTGGGTCAGAGAACCCTCACAGTCAAGAATTTGTTCCTGATACACAATCTAAATCTCCCCTCTCTCAGTTTAAAACAGTTCCCTCTTGTCCTATGGCTCCCCTCCCTGCTCCAGAGTCCCTCCCCAGCTTTCCTGGAGCCCCTTTAGGGACTGGAAGGGGCTGGAAGGTCTCCCCGGAGCCTTCTCTACTCCAGGCTGAACCCCCCCCAGCTCTCTCAGCCTGTCCTCCCAGCAGAGGGGCTCCAGCCCTCCCAGCATCTCTGGGGCCTCCTCTGGCCCCGCTCCAACAGCTCCGTGTCTTTCTCATGCTGATCAGACACGTCGTTCTCGCTTTGGGTGCCCTTGTCCTTGCACCCAGTGGCCAAAGAGCTGGGTGCTGCTGGCCACACCAGGACGCTTGGAGCCGGTTGAGCAGCTGGGAAGGAGCAAAGCTCACAGTGCTGCTGAACAGACGGGCTGCTCTGTGCCAGCCCCAGCTCACCCAGGGCACACAGCATCACTCCACACCCCGGTCCCAGGACGGAGGAGATAACTTTAACATTTAAAAAAAAAAACAAACAACAAAACAAAAAACCAAAAAACCAAACTTGAACATCAAATACTTCACAAACAAGTCACAAAGCAAATTTTAATTCACATGGTTCTCTTCAGTGTAAAAAAATTCTCCTGCACGCTGGCTGCTGCAACACATGGAGAGAAATTACTGTTCAGTTGCAGCAATTAAGACTTCGGGCACAGCAAGACTCGGAATTCAGATGTTTGAAAGCATCGAGTAACAGTACCATGTTAAATATATCCCGTGCCATCTGCATGCAGCACATGCATGTGAGGGGCCTGGGAGGCAACGTGTCATTTTAAAGTACTGTGTCATCCTATCAGACTCTTTTTTCTTTGCCAGAATAAATCTACATTAAAAAATAAAGAACAAGGCCTTGTGCCTTGTAAAAAGCAGTCTGATTTCATTTTTTTGGGGCAAAGTAGTTTTCATTTTACGTTTCCTATCTCGGAGTTAATTAAGTATTTTGTGTGGCTTGTCCCTGCTGCTGTCCTTGTGCTCGGGATGTGACTGAAGAGCTGTGGTCCTGACTCGGCTGCTGTTGGTCAATAATGCTGTTAGTCTTGTCATGCTTTTCTCTGGGTCATCCCTGCACTAAATATACCCCTTCAATTGAGCCATATTCCCTGAAGCCTCTCCTGTGCGTATGTAGCAAATGTGACCCTACTGAAATTCCCACGGGGCGCCTGAATTCAAGCCTTTGCCTTCTGTCTCAACCGGAGCGTTTGCGGCCCCCAGCAGGCTGTGGAGATGCTGAGGGTGAAGCTGGTTGGTGTGTGGTGCGTTTGTGATAAGGCTCTGTTCAGGTTTCAACATCAGTGCGTACCCAGTCTGTTCCTTCTCCGTTGCCACTGCCAAGCCAGCCCTTTCCTCCTGGGTTTCATTACAATTAATTTTTGTTACTGGCTCTGAAGAGCTGCTTCTCCTTTTCAGCTCCCACCGTTAGTGGGGAAGCTGCCTTGTTGGAGGACCAGTTGCCCCCTCATCTGTTGGAACTTCAGCCTTTTGTCTCCTGTCTCTGGGTTGCCCACACATGACCACTCCCGAGATCCCCGATTCCCCATTTCTGTGGATTGCAGAGCATTTCCTTCGAGAGAAAAATGAGAAAAATCCAGGCAGGATTTTTTTGATATTTGAAAGTTGACTACTTCTATTTAACAAGTTACCACTATAGACCTATATCTCTGCCTTTTAACCTGATATATGTCTTAAGCAAGCCAGCAGCTCTGTGCAGTAACCACCACTCATTCCCCGTAGCCCAGCAAACACCTGCGGATTCCTTCTGCCAGCCCTGCTCTCTCTGGTCTGGCTTTGGGCTCAGTGTCCATTGGCAACAACGCCTACCTACGTTGCTCCATGCAAAAAGCCAGACCTGGTTCATTTTTTTCCCTGACATTTTGTGATAGCTTTTAAAAAATATATCTTATGGACTTGGTATACTCGTAGTGTAAGGGAAACTAAAAAAATACCTTTATTACCAGGTGTTTTCACACCTGCCTGCATCTTCCAGCTCTGCCCACCACTGAAAAAGGCAACGAGAGCAAGGTGTGCCATTTCAGAGGCGCTCGTGAGTGAGAAGTTGCACCCTGACTAACCCCCTGGTGCCTCTGTTCTTCTCCACCATCCACTTTACAGAGAGATGTGCCAGCAGGCAGCCAAGGCCAGCCACTCCAGGTCATGCCAGAGCACAGTATTTGAAGTGCCTATTTTAGTGCGGCTTTGTAGAAGTAATCTTAAAACGGTGACATTAAAAATTTTGAATACATCAAACAGGTATTTGCATTTGTTCCTATGTTCTCAGGAAAAATTAAACCAACCCCCCTCGGAACATGCTAAAATTTTAATGCCAATGCACTTTCATGCAGAGGGTAAGGTCTCTGGCTAAAGATAATTCTCATCACAGCTCCGTGTAAATCTTCCCAACGAAATTTGTAAATGTAGGGTAACTCCATAAAGTTAATACCTAATTTTGTCTTGATGTGGAGGTATTCAAAAAAGGAATGTTTCATGAGCTTAAAGATAGTGGATAAGAATTTTAGTTGATGCTGGTTGAGGGTTTTGATGAGAAGGCTTTATGGACCAGATTTTTTAAGAAGTGGAAGTTTTAGTGAAAACATAAATGTAAACTGGAGCTGATTTAAAATAGAGTTTGTGGTAAGAAAAAAAAGTTCGGTTCAGATTTTAGGCCAAATTGGACTAAAACCCCAAAATGTAAAAGCAATTCCTATATACTGGATTTTTCTAGGAGGCCAAACCTGTTTCAGAGCACAAAAATGAGGACCATTAAATCCAGTCCTCTGGCATTGAAGACGTCCACGTCGTATCTTTGTCATCTTTAGTTGATCAGTCCCGCTCAAAAACTGGACTTTCCTCCCTGCCCATGACAGGAAGTTCTCACCTCTCCCTACTGTTGCCTTCAAACCCTTCTGCTCCCAGCCTAGTTTTCCTCACAGAAACATAGAGCACATCCGGGGTAAACCATGGTGGAGCTGCTGTACAGTGAAAATTTACCAGACCTGTAATTTTTTGAACAAAATAATTTGGAATCAAAGGCTTGCCATGTTTTGGCTGAACTGAGTTTCGTCCAGTAATTCCCAGACGTGTCTACTAGGGATATTCAATGCAGTAAGGAAATAAAATTTT
Source organism: Rynchops niger (assembly GCA_013400035.1). Taxonomy (NCBI): domain Eukaryota; kingdom Metazoa; phylum Chordata; class Aves; order Charadriiformes; family Laridae; genus Rynchops; species Rynchops niger. The sequence goes on along the minus strand of VXBH01005633.1, from coordinate 91,414 downwards.
TTTAAAAACAAAATTGTTGGGTTTCAAATTAAATGCTTACAGTGGACGATATCAGGGTAAAGAACGGATAAAGATGTAAATAGCAATATAAACAGTATCAACTTTTTTTTTTTTTTTCTGAGTTTCTACATCTAGCGATAGTACTACTGGTGAAAAACCAAGCATCTTATATTTCCACTTAAGAAACAGAGCGATGAAAATGTTGGTCTCCACTGAGCGCATTGGGGACAGGGTGGGTCGGTGGGGCTGCTTCTGGTACCGCTACAGCAAAGGCTGAAGGGAACCTCTTTGTCCTAGGAAAAAAGCCTTACTTAAGTTACAGATGCTTTTTTACAAGGGATTTAATTGTATTCTACATTTTACTTCTTCCATTGAATTCCACTCCTGTATAACCTCTTTGAAGTTTGACACACGCTACGTTTTGACAGCTATTGTGTTGGCCTCACCCACAGAGCTGTTCCGGAATGAATATTCATCTTGCGTGTGCAAGCTCAGGAGCCAACAAATACCAAAGCTAATGTCGCACGAGATCCTCACCTCTGCCTGCGTGCACGTACCTCTGACGAGGGTGCCGCCTTCTGCAGACTGCCACACAGGCTTGGAAAATTCTCTACAGACTCTCGTCCACAGGCAGCACAGCAGCATGGCGTGATGTGCCACACTTCACATAGCGAGGTGTGCGACCAGCTGCCTTCGTTGCCTGCAGAGTTATGGTACAGAGTCTGTCATGGAGAAGCGACAGAGTGGGGAGTATTTTCATTTGTACCCAGCACTGGCCTGACAAAAGTCAGCTTAAAACCTGCTTTGTTCTGATGGAAGCACGGTTAGGGCAGTAATGCCTCTCTGGCCAACTCGTTAAGTCGAAAACAGATGCCAAAAAATGAAAAAAGCCCTGTAAAATGGAAGTGCTGTGTTGCGAGCCACAGCATCGTCCTACTTCAGTCATGAGCACTGAACGTCACGAGTCCTTCCGCCATATGTAACATCTGGATAATGGGTTTTGTTAAAAGTACAACTCCTTTCTGGAGGAAAAAGGAGTTAGCGCCGTGCCAAGGTCCATTTGCATTCCAGAACTCTCTTGTAAAGGGAGTCATTTTCATGAGCCCCCTATCTTGATGTATTCCGCTCAAAGTCAGGGAAATACTGTAGTTATAGTCAGAATGCCTTTGCAGCACACAGAGAAGAACTGCAATGAGACAAGACTGTAGAGAAGAGAGAAAAAAAAATGACAAACAAGAGGAATTTTAAAATGACTTCTACAATTTACAGCCTGCAGAAGCAATAAGGGACCCTGTTCTGCCACTGCTTCTGTAATGTATGTCCTGTGTATTCTCATAAACTATGTGGCTGCAGTACTTTGCATCGCCTTTTTGAATAATTAAGATGGAAATGGGTTTTGCATTCCAGCACCGGAGAGCTTTCCCATGAGCGCAGAGCAGGAGGGGAGGTCGTGGCAGGGATGCGCTGGGGGCTGGGAGCCAGCTCAGCGACAAGACTCGTGTGCTCCAGCCTTGCCACCACGCAGCCCTAAATGGGATGTGGCCATTGGAAGAGCCCTGCTTTTATAAGGTTACCCTTGGGCTTCCTTTTGCCACCTTCCATCAGATTTCCAGGATTTGAGTATTTCCTGGGGAAAAGGATGTAAGTTTTTGCAAATTCTCCAGGCACAGCTTGGCTGCAGTGAAGTAACTGGACATTGTGACTACAATGTCCCCCCAAGAAGGGAAGTCATGTACTGTTTGGGTGATTAATTTCCAGGGGAAAGGAAGAGGTTAATTTAAAAGAATGGGTAAAAAAAGACTCCACCTCAAGCTGAAATAAGAGAGTGAACAGGAAGAATTTTGGCATTCATGACTCTTGTTGTCATAGAAACTGAACTTGATATTTCCATAGAGCAATCCATAGAAGTAACAAATACTGTACTTTATAGCAGTCATGAATTAAGATCAACTTAAGATTTCCAATACATTGTCAAGCAGATCAAATACTGGTTTATTTTGTATTGCCAAGTTGTTATCAGAGTTCTTAAAAACCGTTGCTGATATATTTAAATGAAACTTATCCGGTATTTGCAGGCTATTATTAGAATTTAGAGTGGCTGGGGGAGAGATACCACAATAGCCTAGCAAAAGTTCTCAAATTTCCATCAGAAAAGAGCACGTCTCATGGGACACGTCTGCCATCACGCAACCTCCTCTGGCACCTACGGCAATGACCTGCATAGAAAACAGTTCTGTGCAGCGCTGTGGATCTTGAGGGCAGATTCTGAGACGGAAATGAAAAGGGGACCCAGCATGGGAGGACTAACCAGTTCTCTGGACATCGCAGCTCAGGACCTGCTGGTTTTCTCAAGGGCCTTATCTGTTAGGTCTGTTGGCAGCTGATATGACAAATATTGCTTAGGTCCCTCAAATTCTACTCACCTGTGTAGGGCTATTGAAAGCGTGGCAGTGCCACATCCAGGATCTGAGGATTTCAGCTGGTTCAGCGCATCCCACTGCAACCACTACATAGCTGAGACCATCAGAGTCACATATTAAAGGGGTTTTTTAACCATTTTGATCACAAACCATTGCCTCCCATGTAGCTGTGACTGTAAGGCTTCTCTTAACGTGGTTCTGCTTCAAGGTGAACACACCTTTAAAAAAAAATAAAAATCACATTTGGTTTTAAGGATTCCAGTAACGGAAAACTTATTGCAATTCTTTGTATGTTATTCCTTGTTATTTTAGTATACAAGCAAGAAAATGGCCTTTATCCTGCAAACCCCAAACGATTCTTAACAAGGATTTATTTAGCTTCATTTCCCATCTGGATATTTTTTGCCCTTTATTGAGTACATTGGAGAATTCTCTGTCACAGTTACGTCCGCTTTCTTGAAGGAAATTGGAAATTGTGATCAAGAGAGCCCTTTACCTTTTCTTTGCTCTGTAAAACATTAGCTTCAAGTCTTTCATGTCAGGCCTATTTTTCTTTTTTTTTTTTTCCCTCCCCCAGTTTTTGTTGGGATTCTCATGATTCTCAGACTCACCCATTGTGGTTTTTTACAATGATCATGTCAGACCTAGGGAATGCGTTTTAGCACCGCCTGCATTAATGTAAAACAGAGGGAAAGAGAAATGCCTTACCCTACACAATATTTTTGAAATTACATAGTTATCGCTGCGGAGACTGGCCGATGCCCGTGGCCGGCGGTATCTGCTTTGGGGCCTGCCCCACCAGCCAGTCGCTGCTGCATCCTCTGGCAGGAGGGTTTTCCCGCGCTGCTGACTCTGCGCTGCTCCTTCCTTTCCTCCTTGCTTCCGTAGCTCGTCTCGCTCTTGTGCGATCTCTGGCTGTTTTCTGCCAGCAAGGATGCAGAAACGGTGCTAAGAAGCGGAAATAACATCCTCTGTGCTAATGGGGGGACTAATCTGAGAAACCAGCCTGCCCCAACCTCCGGAGGCTGCGGGCATCGACGGCGGAACCACAGGGCTGCTTCGCAGAGGTGCTTCTGCCGCTTGGCTTCAGCGGAGCTGGTGATGCGCAGGAGTAAGTCGCTAGTCTGGCCAGAAAGAGCCTCTGTTCTTCCTGCCAGCAGTTACAACATCTGAATTATGAATGAAGATAGTTACATGCTTCCTAGGCTCCTTTATTTAGCTAATATATTAAAAGATTGGAAAGAAAATTTATATAGGCTATGATGAAAGGAAAAAGACCAATACAGGGAATGTGAAATGTCACAGGGATGTTTTGTGGGCACTAATGAAGTCACATTCGTTAGCCTTAGCGAAGATAATGCACTGTTCTAGGCGAGATAATTATTTGTCCCAAACATACACTGCCGAGGATGCTTTCCCTTCCTCCCTCCCATTTAAGAATGCATACAAACGAAGTGAACAGGCTAAGAGTCTGGGCAATAAGTCCAGAAAACGGTTCTTGTTGCCACTGCTAAATGCTAGCAGTAGGGACAACATCCCTTTGGAAGTATGTGGTACCTTTATTTTTAATTCTCACTTGGTGGAGCTTTTGCAGCACTTTTTTATAAGGCGGCATTCCATGTACCCTCCTGATAGATGAAAAGAAGAAATCTCAGTATTCTCTTTTGTCCTTAATAAAGCTTAGGAAAAGTGTGAGAGACTTCAGAATCGGTGAAGGCAGATAATTATCAGACCGACCTTTTATGGAAAGCCACGGTGCTGCTCCTTGGAGTGCTGTACTCCCTTCTCGCTAAGGAAGAGGTCAATAAATCACGCCACCATCAAGAGTGAAACTAAACAGATGAGAAGCTGAAGACTGCAGAGGGCATGACAGTGCCTGCGAAATATCCGTACATTCAGCTTTCCAGAGACTGAAAATGCCTACAGGATTTTCCTGGAGAGCTAAAGTATGTTGTATGATCAGCCGCCAGGTTAATATTCTGCTTTGACAGCTCTATCGATTGGAATGTTGCTGCTAAGAGCCCTGTCCCAATGCACAAAACTTGTTTATAATTTATGCAAACCACATAGGCTTCTACTGCTGCTAATTCTGTGGCTTACTGACCTCAGCAGCTTCGGGAAGCGGTACACTTCTGTTTCCCCTTCTGTCCTTACGGCGTGCCGTATCCTGCCCATTTACACACTGTCTGGTTACGGATTTTCTTGGGAAATTATTTATATATTTTCCATATAACATGTACCACGGAGCTGGAAAGAAATATGAGATGCTGAAGCGCTAATACATCTCCATGTCTTGGATTTAAGAGCGCATTTCCCAGAGAATACAGAGGCAATTGTTAATGCCATGTCTGATTTCCTTTCTGGAGATGGAAGATGGACAAAGATTTACTAGAAGTATTCTTTTCCGTGCCAAGAGAACAGATACACATTAGTAAGTTGACAGAAAAGATGAATCCTCTTGTGCCACTGCTGCTGTCCACTCTCCAATCTTCCTTTATAATTAATTGGCTGTCAGATCTGCTAAAACTCAAATAACAGATTACTGGGATGCAAGGCAAATTGGCCCTGAAATTAAGACCCAAGTTTGAGTTGGTCTTCTTCCTGACCTTGCAACTCTCATTATTGATTGTGGGTAATTTCCTACTTAGGAAAAACACGAATAAGGTAGAAGTAAAAAAGAAGCTTTTTAAGACTCTTTCTGTCAGATGTTCCATGATTTCAGAGCTTTGGTACTTCTGTCTGCAAGCTTTCTTCACTACTTAAGTACGTGAACTTAACTAAAATATTTACTGCCCACCTGTGTCTAAGATTCAAAATGAAAATAAGGACATAGATTGATTGTGCCTACAATAAATTGTAGAATAAAATATAATTTGAATAACACAACCCAATTAATAAAATTGCTAAACAGCATACCTTAACTCAATTTCCAAGACCTTATTAAAACTGGAGACACCTATGGAAAAAATACGTCTCGTTTGGGTGTATGGTTGCAGTAACTCCTTTATTACAGGAGGCATAATCTCCTTTATTACAGGATAAAATGACTCATTAAACTTGCATTCGTTTAATTCTGACAGTCTTTTGGTAACTATCTTAAAACTTCGATTGGATTTGAAGTATGCCCCAGCTCTTCTGACGTAGCACAGGGCCGCTGTTTGGCCTGAGATGCACTCTGTCTGGGAGGGACATTCTGTGGACGTTCCCCTGCTCCTGTGACTGGTGACGCTGTGGGGGGAGAGGGACCCTGGTCCCTCTGCTCGTTTGTGCTGGGGACTCCCCACAGTCCCGTCTGGATCCTTCCACAGGCTGGCTGTAACGCCACCACCCTTCTCCTTCACTCCTGATAACAGGCTGCTGCTGGAAATGTTTCCTAGACAAGGGTGACATAAAATACAGTATTTTTTAGATAACAGGACATCCACCGATGGAAAACAAAGTGCCTGGTGCTCACAGAGAAAGCCTGGCTGGAGCAGTGATGGATTTCCTGATACGAGTCTGAATCAATTGGCTTTGGTGTTCTCTCAGTGATTTGGAAACCTGGATGCTGTGCAGAAGACCTCTGATGGAACACACCGAAAATTAGCGATACTTCATGGGCATTGCTTCTGTGGAATTGCAAAAGAATATGCATAAATCTTGATGTGGGCAAAATACCTGAAATAAAATACTTCACCTATGGATGTGGTTTATAATGGGTAACAGGAGAACCTTGTGCAGCTCCAGATAAAGCTGGACTTTCAGAGCCTGTAGTTTAGTTAGGATGCACGGATATGCCAGAAATACTGTATTGGCATGTCCTAATGAATTATTGCTCATTTATAAAGGCCTCCCATCAGATCCATTTACACTGGAACCACCTTTCCCAGGGAAATGGAGTTACTGCTATGGTAACACTACACGTAGTGGTTTCCATTTTTATTTTGTGGGGAACTGAATTTACCCTGTAAAATATACAGTCTCCTGCAAGTGCATTCTGCTTGCATTAAAGCGCGGAAAGCTGCGAGGAGTGCTGGAGTCACAGAATCACAGAATGGTTTGGGTTGGAAGGGACCTTAAAACCCACCCAGTGCCACCCCCCTGCCCTGGGCAGGGACACCTCCCACCAGACCAGGTTGCTCCAAGCCCCGTCCAACCTGGCCTCGAACCCCTCCAGGGATGGGGCAGCCACAGCTTCTCTGGGCAACCTGAGCCAGGGGCTCACCACCCTCACAATATAGAGTTTCTTCCTCAGATCTCATCTCAATCTCCCCTCTTTCAGTTTAAAACCGTTCCCCCTCGTCCCATGGCTCCCCACCCTGCTCCAGAGTCTGGAGCCCTTTAGGGACTGGAAGGGGCTCGAAGGCCTCCCTGGAGCCTTCTCTTCTCCAGGCTGAACCCCCCCAACTCTCAGATTTGATAACTCTGATTATCCCACGGGCAGCTGGCTGAGACCACCCTTCCCTCCAGACACAGCTGTTCCGGGGATGTGCGGAGCCTGCCTGGGAGCGGGCTGGGAATGCAGGATGCTGCCCTGGGCAGGGACTGTCAACAGCTGCCCCTTCCCCAGGGCAGCCCCGCAGATCCCCAAGCCCGGGGACACCCGCACCTGCAGCACAAACCCATGAACAGCCCGAACAGCCCAACGGGGCAGTAAAAGGGTGTGCTGGAGATGAAGCTGGGGGTGACAACCAGAACATCACTGTCACCATGAGCAAGGGGTGATGGCTGGAAGTGGTTTGCTGCTTGTGCTGCCAGCCTGGAGAGGGCTTGCACAATACTTCTGTCCTGTCCAAACCCTCAAATCTGTCAAAGCCTGTCCAAACCCTCAAATCCATTAACAGAAGATAACGAGAGATCATTTTCTGACCAGCTCAGGAGCACTCAGTGTTTTAAAGAGGTGTATGCTAACTGATGTGAGGGAAACTAACTGTGGCACTGTAGGACAGGAGAAGATACCATTTCATGAATAAATGAAATAGATGAGAGACTCTTCCTTAAAATAAAGGATAAAAATAGAATCTGAGATGTGAAGTTTGAGGCATGAATCTCGCAGGCTCAAGAGATGTGTCCTGGTGAAGCGAACAGGTTATGATTTTGATCAGGATCATTTGCACAGGCACCCCTGGAAGTCAGAGAATTAATTCACATGGGAGGAAAAAAAAAGGATCCTCAATTAACTGAGTGGGAAATAACTAGAAGGTAAAAAGTGTATCTTTAGCATCTATATGGAGGGATATTTCAGTTGTATATTGTATTTGCACTAGGAGACATCCCTGAAGAATTTTACAAATTACAATGATCTGTTTCAACTGTTTTTGTTACTTAAGGAAGATATAAAGAAAGAGATATAAATTAATTATTTCCTCTATTTTTTTTGTCTTGTCTTATGTTTGGAAGCTTTACCAATGATTACAAATATCGGCCTTTTTCTGGAGAGGGATCAGACTCCCTCAGCTCCTGTATGAGCCATGAGCCCAATTTCAGTGCAGAACTAGCTGTAGATGGGCAGCTCAGGGCCCGTGGGGACCAGCAAGGGCTGGAGCCCCTGGGTGCCCCAGGGCTGGATCAGCTTGACCCCACCTGTCCCTCAGGGACACGTGTCTCCCCTGCCCTTTCACTGCATGGAAGGCGTTCGTGACATCCCTCAGTAGCCTCTCCTGCCTTCGGGGAAGATTTTGCTACCAGCTCGCTCACATCTCCTTGCTGCATCTGGGCCCGCGGGCTGGGAAGGGAATACAGAGCTGCCTCTCCCTTCCCACAGCACAGTGCAGGCTGCCAGCATCCCTCCTGCCCCCTTCTCTTTTCCAGCCACAACAGCCACCCTTCTTCCATTCTTTCACGGCAGCTCATTTTTCGGGGATCTCTGATTTGCCTTATGCCCTCCTCTGGTACCCAAACTGGCTTGGAAATACACAGATGCAGGTAAGGCAAGTAAATATCACAACCAAAGAAAAACTTTAAAGTGAGAACGTCAGGAAATGTATTCAAGGAATTGATCCGGGTAAAAGACAAACTGTCGTACGAACACTGAATCTGCAACGAATCTCACTGCTTCTTTGTGTGTGCCAGGAATAACCTCCTCCTTCCCTTCCTCTGAACAGTGCCATCTGACCTGCCTGCTGCTTGAATGGGGAATCACTAGGGCTTGCATCCAAAAGTGCTTTCTTTGGGGAAAACGTGGTTTGGGCAGAATTCAGGTTCCTACACGTTCAAGCCAGAACTGAGCAAAAGCTCCAATAAAAGCACAGGTGCCCCAAAGTCTCATAATTCCTGCTGAGAAACTCCTTTAGATGAACAAACTGCTGCTTCCCCTCAGTCAATGTTCCTGGTGCTAAGCCTGGCATGTCGAGGCACAGCTCACCCCCGTCCACACTGGAGCTCACAGCTTCGTCCCTTCACCTAAATCTGTGGGTGAGCTGGTCTGGAGGTGGCTCTGAGCTCTCCTGGAGCAAGCGGTGAGGAGAGCTCAGCCCAGAGCAGGGTGGGCGACAGCATCAACCCACAGCAAAGCAGGCACCGAAACATCAAACATCGCTGATGCCGTAAGCAGCACTCACCTCAAAAACTGCCTTTAGCCTCATGGAAGAAAAATCTATCGGAGGTTATGTAATGCATAAACACATTCTTGGCCTCAGATGCCTTCATGGCATGGCTGCCGGAGGCTGGGGTGGTGTTCATCTGCCACGCACCCTTCCTGGGGTGCCCCAGACTGGCTGTCTCGGGTGGGACGGCAGGGACATCAACCCTGTGTGATCACTCTCCTGGTCACGCCAGGTCTCCTTCATCGAAACACCCAGGAAGGGCAGCAGTCGTCCTGGTGGGGTTTTTTTTTGTGCAGCAGAGGAACCTTTCCACAAGGGACCGGTGCTTTCTCCCAGTAAAAGATGACTTATGCACCGAGCCATGCTGTTACTGTGCTCCGGTATACACAGCACACATATCCCAGAGATAATATAGGAACGTTTATATAAAAATGTGGAATACTGGCAAGTATACACCTCAGAACAGTCTTGTTTGTATTGAGCATGTAGAGAACAATCAAAGTTTACTATAAATAATAAGAACTGGAACGAGACTGAGATGAGAAACCAGTACAAAGCCTGTGTTTGTTTACAACACATTTAAGAAAATCCCTACATTTCCAGCCGTTCCAGCTGCGTGACAGAGTTAATGGTTCCTTTACCGGTAGAAGTGTTTGTGAGGTCACACTGGAACTGGATCCCTGAGATAACCCAATATAAAAAAGTAATAACGTCTTTTTGTTTTCAGTTCAGGTCCTTTTATAGGTCTACAGATCTCTGCACTGGCAATATGTCAGTGACACATAAATGGAGGCAGGAATGGGTGCTAAGAGATGAAGTAGGGAGAAGAAAGAGGACTGTAAATAAGCTCTGCCACTGAAGAAAGTATTTATAAAAAACAGGGTCTGAAATAGGTAACCAGTCTCTTCCAACAACTAATTTGGCATATATATATATAAAAAATTAAAGATGTCATTGCTTAACTGAGGCATTCACTTCTTGCAGGCTCATATTGAAGGGGGTTTTTTTGGGAAGACAAAGAGTAAATCCCACACTGCACCATCACTCCTGCCTTTGCTGGGACGCACAACCCTCTCTGGCTTCTAAACAAGCCGTCCTCGTGCTCAGGAAAAGGTAAGGCCTTTCCGAAAAGCCTTAGTTTTCTCTGAGATCTGTCTTCTGGAGATTAAGTTTATATCTGTAATAAACTTGTATAATATTCAAAGTTTGTTGTTCTCTGGGCACACCTTGGTTTTATGACATTTGAATGACCACGGCCTAACTGTACTCTTCAGTATATGTAATACGTTTATAACTTGCAATATAATATTTTATTAAATGTATCAGGTTCACAATTCCCAGTAACTGCTGCTTGCGTTTTTCCCACTTTAAAGTATAGCATAAAAGAAAATAGAATCGAAATTAAAACAACGCAGAAGTTATAAAAACCTCTATATATACAGCCTGTATTTCTATGGCCATTACCTCATTTTACAATTCAGACTTATCTTTGGGTGACAGGAAGCCGAAATCCTGAAATGGCTTAGTTAGGCTGAAAATCTTATTTAATAAAGTTCTGCTGAAGAAATATAAGCAAATGTTATTAACTTCCACAAGAACCAGACATATGAAGTCAATGGTGAATTTTACTTTGCAAACTACAACCATACGCAAGAACGTAAGTAACAGATGGAAGAATAACCCTGACAATTTTTTGCATAATTTCTGAGGTTGCCCTGGAAGTCCCTCCATCCCCAAAATGTACTTTTGAGAAAAAATCTATGTATTCACCTGTTCCAGACCAAGTCTAATGAAAGACAGCCATTGCCTGGACAACGTGCATATTGACACACCACCCAGACACACGCCGGGAAAACAGACCTGACTGATGGAAGGCACAGCAAGCTCTAATTTGGAGTACACAGAACCACACCGAACAGCAGCAATGCAAACCACTGAAAATTTCAGCATTTAAATTAAAAAAAATCCCCAACCCACCAAAAGCCCCAAATTCTTCACTGGGTTAAATTGCTTTTGAAGAGGCTCCCGGCACCAGAGTTTGTGCACAGCATGCAAAAGGGGACAATGATGTAGTTTAAAGGAATTCCCGACATGAACAACACGCAGCACTGGAGCAGCCCGGGCTGCCAGCCTGAGAGCAAACGGGATGTTTGCTCCTCCCGGGATGGGCAAAGTTGTACGTACCGGTGTGGTGCCAAAGAATAACGGCAGCCATTGGTAGATAAGCAGGGGAAACATTTCTTTCATTGTGGTAATATAAGGATTCAAGAGAATATATTGAAAATGATTTTGTAACTTACAAAAGAGAAAGATACGGTGATCCCTGCCGGAGCTCATTTGCCACCCTTTTCCCTTCACCCTGGCTTTGGGGAGATCCTTCTGGGGTTTCTTGCCATTGGTGCAGCACCCGAGTGCCCCAAAAGAGCTTAGTGTTATCTGCAAACTCAGCAAAAACTAGATGAGGAGGGCTCAAAATAGAAGAACAAAATGAAGAGGCCAGGAACAGAAGCCCATCAGTGAGCATAGCAAAGGTAAAGAAAGTTCATGTGCCATTAGATTCAACACCATGCCTGCAACACAACTGTCTATGAATAAGGAGCAAAATTTATGGGGACTGTTGAATTCTGCAGAAACATTTGTCCCTTTTCTGCCAATCTCAGAGACCACTTGTGGGCAGGAGCAGTACAAAGCAGTCTTTGGGCGCATCCAGCACAGGTGTATGAAGACAAGTCGTAACTGGCCAACTTGACGTCCGCCTGTGGTGAAAAGGCTCCATGGATGATGGGAGAGCAGCGGACTGTCACTGCCTGGGAGGTTTGCAAGGCTTTTGGCACAATCTCATCGCAGGATTATGACTGAATCTGGTGAGATATGAGCTGGAAGGGAGGGTGGGGATGGGTGAAACACCAGGGTCACAGGGCAGTGGTGTGAATTCTCCCAAGTTGAATGAGGAGAAATGCAGTTTTACACCTGAGAAGGAATAACCCCATGCAACAGGACAGGAGAAGAGAAGGTGAAGGAGTGATTCAGTTACTGTCTTCAATTACCTGAAGGGTAGTTACGGAGAAGACAGGGCCAAACTCTTGTCAGACATGCCCAGTGAAAGGTAAAAAGGTAACGTGCACAAGCTGCAAGAAGGGAAACTTGAACTAGGTATAAGGAAAACAATGCTTTACCATGGGAGTAGTTAGGCAAGTTACCCAGATAGGGACTGTCAAGGGTGAGGATGTGTGTTTGTGTGACACAGTGGCATACACATCGAGTAAATTGGATTAAATTCAGAATAAAGGTTTTCCTTGATTTTTCAGAAAAAGTCTTTCAACAGTGCAGTCGGTTAGATGAAGGCTAGGCAGGGCACAGCAGAAGACTAAATCTTCCATGGGTTTGAAAGAAGGTTGCACTGAATGCTCAACAGCTTTTCATGGACCTTCCCAAATTGTCTGGCGGACAGAGATGGATCTACTACTGCCTCTGTTTCTCTGTATTGTCCTCAGAAAACTCCATAATCTTGTTTATCCGGTATTTCTCCTTTGTTTATCCATAATTTAACCAATTAAAGTTATTATCTTAAATATCTGGTTAATGGACCACCATTTTTTCCTAAAGCTTTCCTTCTAATTTTTTTTTAACACCTAAGTAAAAGTCTTTGCTTGTTTAAGTCCGTCTTCACAGGAAATCCCTCATGCCTACCGTGCTTGAGCCTGATGTGCTCTCAACACTTTTATGGGATCTGAGGCTTCTATTATTTCCCATCATTTCTGAAACTGCATTCAAGGCAAGATTGTCAATCCCAGTGCTGACGGAAAAATAACAGTACAGAGCTGGAACTGGAGATACGGGCTTCTCTTAAAGCTATTTTTGGAAAGTGATGGCCTGTATCTTTTGCAGAGTAAACACATTCAGAAAGCTGTAGCATGAAGGCCCTACGCATATTTTTTTAATCGCAAAATGAGATAGAGATACCAGTGCCCATTCCAGCTTCTGCTGCTGTCAATGTTGACTTGAGAGCTGTCTCATCTCCTTGGAGCAGGGAGTCAGCTCCACTCAGCAAACCTCAAGCCTAGGAGTGCAAATAGCAGAGGGCTTAAGTTAATAACTCTGTTCACTTTTATTTGCAGATCTCCCTTCTAAGACAATAAGTAGTCACATTTGCTTCATAAAGACGGTGGAGAAAGAAGAGCACCGAGCAAGCTAAAAGAACTGAAAATAGCTGTGGGTGGCTCAGCATTAGCTGCAATTCTTGTTAGTGATAAGTACGTCCTTGATTTAAAGGGCTGCTCCTCTGGTTCCCGGGGACCGAGATAAATGAAAATGATGATAGGGAGGCAAAAAATGCCCTGCTGTGTATAACCATGCTCGGGCTCATCAGAGATGCTGACCATAAGGGAAAACCGTGCACAGGAGGTGAATGGTGCCCAGTGGGGGACTGCGGAGACCCCTGCCAAGAGAAGGGCCTGGAGACAGCGAGGGTGAGCTATTCACATGTGTATGTATATTTACATACATATTCTTGTGTATACCTAGATATTCATCTGCCGTATCATGGGCATTAAAAACAAAACCAACCCTAAAGGGCAGTTCTGGTGGTTTGAGCGCAGCGTAAGGTGAACAGCATGATGGGGGGGAAGATGGGCAGGTTGCAGGGATGCAGCCGTGTGGTGCGTGGTACTGCACAAGCAAACCATCTTTCCAAGAACAAATGAATGCAAACTGGCCAGGAAAAAAAACAAACAAACAGGCTGGCAATTAAAAGAGGACTTCAATCCTTAGAGTAGTGAGGATATGAGATTTCCCAAAATGGTTTCAGAAATTTCACAGGACTTGATTTGACAATCGGACAGTGGCTGACGCCTTCACACCGCTGCACCCTGTACCTGCGCACAGAAAAATCTGCAAATATTTCCGTAAGCCCCAGTGCGCCATCTGAAAAGACGTGCTAACGTCTGCAAGGCCTGACAGCACTTTCGTCTGGTGAAATGTCCTGGGGACCACACCTCTGAATGCCCTCGCTGCAGGGGCCACCTACGCCGGGTGGTAGGTGTAGGTGTAGGGGGTAGGTAGGTCTCCACCAGTCAGTTGGACCAAGGAGATCCGGAACACGAAGCAAGAAAACTTCAAAACCAAGACTGCAAATGTACTTTTTGGAATTTGGGTGAAATGATAATCAGTTTTCTGATGACAAAATAAAAATCTCCCACTAAAGCAGATGCTTAAAAAATAAGTTTGCCCAAAAGGCGTGTTTTCTGTTTAAAAGCACTTTTGCTGGATCACTCATGGTGAAGCACACTCTGAAGCTGTTTGTCCACCAAAAAGTCAGTGAAAGACACTGGAGAGTTTGACTGGGGACTACTGGAGGAGAGAAATACTCAGAAGCTGTCTATCCCTCAGGGAATCATGGCATTAGCTAGAAAAATCCTCTAGCTTTTGCAGTGTATTCTGAATACAAAGTAGTTCACCAGCTTTTGTGGGTGATGCTTGTAGTTACAGATATATTTCCTTCCCACTCTATTATTTCTCCATCACAACCCAAAACCTAGAATGTATTTTTACTGCTGGAAGTGAAGAATATATACCTGAGGCAAAGTCAAGTGCCAAATATGAAAAAAAGAAACGTCCCCAAAATACCTAGGCTAGAAATGAACCAGAGAAGAATTTTTGTTTTTCTTTTTTTTTTCTCAGCACGCATTAGGTGTGAATTGTGATCGGCATTTAATTGCAGTGCTGTGTGTGAGTTCGGGAAATACTGTGCAGAACATTATAATTCCATGGGAAACAGATGGAAATAGGCTGTGAAAAAACACTGTGCAGAGCAGACAAATGGCCTACAAAGTGTGAAAAAAACCCCTTAGAAATAGCACATTTGTAAGTTCTTCATATTGTTTGATTTATTTACTCCACAGTTTATATACTATAATGCTAGATATGGCTATAAGAGCTGTTGATGGTTCCTGACAACATTGAAATAATTGACTGATATCAGATGTAGTGCTGAAGGAAGCAGCAGTTGGGGCAAACTGCACAGCTGATAGAAACCAGAGTTATATTGCTGCTCATTACGTTTTTTTCACCTCTTTAATTTCAGTATTATATTTTTGTGTATGAAGTGTTGACCCAGACCTAGAATCTACCTATTCATTAATATTTCTTTTTCCTCAGGATCATGTAGTTGTGCGGCGCATCTTAGCGCAGCAGACCTCGTTCTGTTGATGCGTACTCATCAGAAAATGATAAAGTCCCCATCTGAGGAATCAAAAATCAGACAAACCAAAACAAGTGGCGTAGGGCAGCTGGAGAGGAGGACCACAGAGCACTAAGAGAGTGACCTCGGCACAACAACAAATTGCCAAAATCTCCTGCAAAGCCAGAAATAAGGAGGACAGAAAGTTATATAGAGAAGTTGGTGCCAGGAGCAGTACTGGAGCAGGTTTTGGTGGAAGTGCCCATGTTTAAATGTGTCTCTGCAAATTTCTCTTGGGTTTAATGAAGGTTGGTACCACTAGCCAGTGGAAGAGGTGTCTGATGCTGAAGATTTGACCCAAACAGCTGAACTATATTGCTGTTCTCAAAACACATTATTAAAATAAAAATAAAAATCTTGCGATTTGTGTAGTGGGCCGTGATCCAGTTATTGCGCTTCATAATCTTTAATTGTTGAGTTCACCAAACAACCCCAGATAGGTCTGGGGAAGGAAGGACAGCAAGGTGTATTACATACCCTGCTGTCCTGGCAGCCTTCTTACACACCAGAATGACATGGGCCATTGGGGAAAACATTAAGACTAGAGGATAAAACTGAAATTCCTTACACTGAAGCCACTTAACAGTGTGCCAGAGGTGGCCGTGGTGTTGCAGGGAGAGATCTACTGTTCCTCACCCACCTTAGCTCAGTATTCTCTCTCACTGTTTTCAGTAGCCTTTTGGAGGGGGAGAAGACAACAGAGGAACCTCTACAGTCACAGTGCCTGGGTCCAGAGCATGCCACCAGCTCCAGAGGGTGCATGGTCCCTGGGACCATGGCCGCCGCACAGCATGAGTCCCTCCTCGGGCTTTATTGCAGCTCCACAACCTCTCCTGCTGGGTGCCAAGTGCCAAGAGGTGTCACAGGAGCTGGTGGTGGGTACAAAGTGATGGTTTGAAACTCTTCTTTAGGTCTTTGGTTACACTTCTTGCAAAGGCCCTGGGTCTCCAGGCTGTAGTACAAAACAGTTCAGACCAGAATCCTTTGCCTCGCCCAGACTTTACAACAGTTGTACCTCCAGGATTTAGTGAAAAAGTTGTATCTTTCCAATGAAGGTAGAGAGGAAAAATGACATTGTAATTGTTCTCACATTTTAATTTTAGCAGTGTCTTATCTGTTTCATCTCAAACTCAGGAAGAATAAATCAGCTTAGTCCTTCCCCATAAACGCTCTGCACTGATTGCGCCGTGGGCTCTATCACTCCAGTCCTTGACCGAGGCCATCCCATCACCACACGTGGTCCCTGGGGCCACCCACGAGAAGTGACCCAGCGTTGGCCAGCTCCACCTTGGGGAGGAATGTTGAAAAACTGATAGCAATTAGAAATGCTTTTGTCTCACACTAAGTTATCAAGATGCTGGAAGCTGCTGTTTTATTTCTCCATGGTTTTATTAATGCAGAGTATTTATCCATCCCTGCAGCAGCAGCAAAAGTTCAAAAACCTATATATATTTTATGAGCCATATTTTTAATGCTTTTTAATAAAACAAGAAAACAAGACTTCAGCTTAAAATTCCCTTCATTAAGAATCAATGTAAACAGGCAGAAGGCTTCAGTGTAATGCAAAGAGTTTTCCATTACGATTGAAATAAACTAATAAATTGCTGTTAGCCGGATTGCTAAAATGCACCATTCTCTGGAATAAGAACAGCACTACAATATCAGTAGAGAAAAAGAGGGATTGATTTCCCAGGTAATAAACAGAAAAGTACCACTACATGCCTAATGGCACTAATCCATTGGTCACCACCAGCGCAAGTGCATACGGATGAAAAGCGTGATCAGACCAGGCACAGATTTGGCTACACCCTGGCTACAGACCAGCAGCTAAAGTTACCCCTTGCTCGGACAGAAGACATCACCCCAGGTGAGAAACCATTGAGGGGGAGCAGCTGCTTTCCAGTAGCGTCCTCGTCCCAGGGGCTGGTCATACTGGTAGGCTGAGGAGCACTGCCTCCAGCCAGCAGAGCGTGGAAAAGCCTTTGGGTTGCTCATACTTGCTCAGAAGCCTACGCCAGATTGCAAGGGCTCCAGGCACTGCGAGACCATAAAAAAAGCATATGGCCAGTTTTTTTTCTGTTTCGCAGTCCTGCTCTTGATATAGCTCAGCACATGTGCACAAGAGAAAAAAAAAAGGATTTTGCATGAAAAACACTCTTTCTTTACAGGAAAATGTGTGTGAGCGGAGAAAGTACATAAAAATATGTTCTTGTAGCACTGTTGTTGATAGTGCTAAGCATGATAGATCATTATGGATTGTAAATGCTGACAAAAATAAGCTCCAAATAACTCTTCAGTGCAGTAATACTGACAGTAGAGTCAATAGTATCAACCATCCCCCAGTAATGCCCTTCTGCAGCATACTGAGACTAAGCCCTGACCAACACGTTTTCTCTTCCAGCCTGCCTGATGCCCCCTGCCAGGCTGGACTGCAGGTCAGCTGGGCTCCAGCCTGGGTCCACATTTGGCCAAGGAAAGACACAAGTTCCTTCTCAGCGAGAAGGAAAAAAAGGTAAAGCAGAGAATTGCTGTCATTGAAGCACAAGTGTAGCACTGGGATGCTGAGAGAAATATGTCCCTTCAGCCTGAAGAAAGGAAAGCAAAGGGAGACCTTAGAGAAGGTGGAGACAGACTTTTTTTTGAAGAATCATGGTGGCAGAACAAGAGGCAATAGGCATAAGCTGGAACATGGGAAGATCCCGTTAGATGTAAGGAAAGAATTTTTAAAAATAAAAGTAGTCAAATGCTAACAAGACTTGAGAAAAAACAGAGAAGTTGTGGAAATTCTGTCCTCGGAGACATTCAAAACCTGAAACCTGCTCTGAGGGTTCCTGCTTTGAGCAGCAGGTTGGAACAGAGACCTCCAGCAGACCCTTCCCACATGAATTATTTTGTGACTCTGTGATTTTGCTGTGGTCTCAGAACCAGAGGACAATTTGGGTTGGAAGATACCTCTGGAGATCTCCAATCCACACCCTGGCAACTCCAAAGTCAGAGATCTCACATGCTTGGCTTCCAAGGTAGGACAACCAGGAAAGTGGAAGTGACTTCAGCCTGGGCCAGCTGAGTCTCCTCCTGAGTCTTTCAGTTAGCTAACAAAGGCTTTGCTCTCCTGAAACTACTGAAAATTCGCTGTTAACATCTAAGTTCACCTGCGAGGCAGCCCCCAGCCCCGCACAGTTACTGTAGTTGTATTCAGTTTTGTCATTAAAAGATTGTCTCCTCAAAATGTTGAAGGCTGACCCAAGTTTCTATATGGCTTCAGAGTAAAGACTTCCTCCTCTACAGTTAAGACACCCCTCTTGTCGATACAGCGCTTCTCCCCATGGGAGACGGAAGCTGCTCCTCGGGGAACAGTCCCCCTCTCATGTGGGGGAAACAGACATGTTGTTCAGCCCCAACCTCTTCCCTTTGCTTCCCCCTTCTCCTGCCGCTGGGTCCATCTTTCTCCTTTTCCTCCACCTTCCTCTGCTGGATGATTAAGTTCACCAGAAGGAAAACCTCCCTTGTCCTGAGCTGGCCAGGCTCTGCTTAACTTTTCAGTAATTACAAAAAGATAACGCATATAGCACTAAAACAATGTCATTGCTAACTACTGAGTTAATGAGGACGGTGAAACAAACTGCTGCTGGGGTCTGCTCTAAGGCTGAAGGGATTTAATTATTTTCTCCAGTCCATACAATCAAAATGGTTCCAAATACTGGACATTAATATTCCAGGGCAAATCTGGAGAGTGAGGTCTCTGCTGCTTTATCCAACATGGTTTCAAATTCCTCCCTGGAGCCCTTCAGCCATCCTCTCCACTGTCTCTGAGCATCCTTCACCGGGGGTGTCTGTGCTCCTCTTGTCTCACAGCCTGCCTGAGGGGGACGGGGCTGCTGGGAGGGCAACCGGCCGCGTCAGAGAGACAAAAGGGAGCCCACCCCATGCCAAACCCTGCTCCC
This sequence comes from Rynchops niger, assembly GCA_013400035.1. Taxonomy (NCBI): domain Eukaryota; kingdom Metazoa; phylum Chordata; class Aves; order Charadriiformes; family Laridae; genus Rynchops; species Rynchops niger. Next base: position 72,288 of record VXBH01005633.1, on the reverse strand, counting down.
ATCACCCCCCAGAGAGATCACAGCTCATGGTCCCAGCAAACCACTAGCAGGTTCGACGCTTCTCCAGCATTCACACTGCCACAAATGAATTCATTTAATTTGTATTCAGAGTCACTCTCAGGAAACAAGAAGTCAGTTGTTTTACTTTGATTCTGTAGCTTCAGTAGCAATTTTGACATTAAAACTACACGATGATCAGTGTTTTCTATACAGTATACAGGTGGTGTAATGTCGTCTCTTGATGCAGCACCGTGCAACAAGAAATAAACTGGAATAAAGGAGAGAGCAAGCAAAATTATGAAAACACCTCAAATGGATGAGTGGGAGGGATTAATCCTTCTAGTTAGAACCAAGTTGATTTTTTAGTTTTATTATTATAAACAAAACGTAGCTGCTCACTCCATAAAACACTGCCTGTTAAGTAACTTCGGGAAAAAACATAGTCTATATACACTGAAGAGGGATTCTAGTTCCTGCAAAATAATTCTGTTTTTCTGTTAGCAGGAGTGAGCAACAATGTGAACATTTTAATGGAGAAGAATGAATTTATAGAAAACTATTTATTACCAGTCTTATTAATGAAGTTAGTTAAATCAGTTATTCACTGAAAAGTAGTGTTGACTTTTAGCGCAGTATTTCGTGTACACAGGGACACTGCCAGGTGCCTGTGGGCATTCACTAAACCTTGCAAGTCTCACAGTGCTCAACTGACCTGTTGGACTGTGACTGCCTCCAAGGTTGGAGACTCTGAAACCTCTCTGGGCAACCTGCTGCCGCGTTTGACCACCAGCACAGTAAAAGAGTCTAGTATGTTTAACTGGAATTTCCTGCATTTCAGTTTGTGCCCATTGCCTCTTACCCTGGGCCTGGGCACACTGGGTAGACCCCAGCTCCATCTTCTTCACACCTCCCGCCAGGTATTTATAGACATGGATGAGATCCCCCTGAGCTTGCTTTTCTCCAGGCTGAGCAGTCCCATCTCTCTCAGCCTCCCCTCATGTGAGAGATGCTCCAGTCCCTTCATCTTTGTGGCCTTGAGCTGGGCTCTCTCCCATAGCCCTTGTCTCTCTCATCCCGGGGAGCCCAGCACTGGACCCAGCACCCCAGCTGTGTGTCTCCAGTGCTGAGCAGAGGGGCAGGATCCCCACATTGACCTGCTGGCCACGCTCTGCCTGGTGCAGCGCAGGAGGCTGGTGGCCATCTTTGCCATCATATAATTTAAAATGGTTTGGTTTCATTGTCTACACAACATTCACCACCCTCTCCCAGCTCACTGCTCTTCAACATCATGGTATTTCATAGGTTATCTCTCTGTACTGTTATTCTTTATAGAGATAACTTTTATGTTTGGCATCCAGATGACTTCTATGTGCAAGTGCCTGCCCGTAAGTTCTGGAAATTAATGTTGTGTATAATAATACACTGTGCAATAGGCTTGTGACCTTTGTATGAAAGTGTACTTTGATTACTTGGCTTTTCCAACTGCCCTGTGTTTACACACCACATCCCACTAACCTTTGGGGACTGGACAATGTGGCTGCTCAAACAAAGTACAGAATACTGAAAAGGTCATGAGTGAAGCATGGTTTGCCCTCATCCGCATATATTAAATAAGCGCTCTTAGTTAAAAGAGTTCATTCTCACAGCAGAGTGAAACAGTGAGGAACCGCAGACACATTCACGTGGCAAAGCCTGTGTGAGGAGTGAGAATCGGGGAAATTAGCTTCTGCTCATCTCACCTTCAGGAACGCAGTCCCATCAAACTCCATAAGATCAATGCAGGGCAACAGGCACCCAGTGACAACTGAGAGAGGAATTAATATCACAGCAATAAAGCCCAGATCCATGTGCAGCTAGCTGTATGCGATTACATTTCGTGGGAAAGCTCTTTGCACTGAATCTTCCCCTGAACAGCAGCTATATGTAGGATGCATCTTTTAACTATCTGAACGTGAGCTGAATAGAGGGCAATTCAAGCTGTTGAGAAGTCCTCCATCAAACTGCAGGTGACAAGATATGCTCACAAATTACACTCCCATGCGGGGAGGCTGCTCCCCAACCTACAAGAAAATACAGTCAGAGACACCACACAGCATGGTTTATGGCTACTGAAGCTTTTACAGTTGAGGCTTTGTGGTACTACATTACTCACATGTCCCTTTTCTTTATGCCTTGTATTTTATAAAGGAGCCTCAAACAACTGAACAATTCCTCTTGCAACTTATCTTTTAGAAGTATTTAATGTTCTAAAACATTTTGGTCTATTCCAAAGCTCCCTGGGCTGGAATGCTGGGCACGTTTCAGCGTGGCATCACAGAGTGGCCAACCTATGTCCTTGGAGACAGACAAAAGCCACCTGGAGATGGTCCTTGGCAACTGTGTCTGGGTGGTCCTGTTTGAGCAGGCAGATTGTTGCAGACGGCCTCCAGAGGTCCCTTCCCACCCCAACATTCTGCCATTGCCTCTTTTCACTTATATGCAACATCCACACAGGCAAAGTCTGGCAGCTGCCAGTTTGTCCTCAGGGTGGCAAATACAAAGGGAACTGAAGACATGCACCTAACACGTTCTTACACCCAATCATGCCAGTCTTGGGGAAGGAAGAAAGTACAACAAATGCACTCTGTGAGGAAAACCAAGAATCTCCAGCATGCAATATTCTGAAAAGTTTAGTGACATTATCTGTTATTTACTAGAGGCAGAAAATCTCCTTCGAGAGTAAGGCGAGTTTGTCACCCTAATGTTACTGGCACTTTGCACAGGAAGAAGCTTTTAGGTTCAGAGCCCTGGTTTCTCTCTGCAGGCTGCCACGGGAAACAGCAAGGTGGTTTAAACCGTGTAATTAATGCAATTAATCTGTGGGTCTGAAAATTCTCTTTGAATAGAGCTAGTTGAAAAATGGGATTTTTTTTCCCTATAGCCAAGTTGTCTCCTACAGAAAAGATACGATGCATTCTTACTTCCCTTGGCAAAAAAAGTCAGACCACACTATACAAGCAGAAATGGTAACAGCTCTTGCTTTCTCTTTCACTTTTCTTACTGAAGCTTCCTTCCAGTTTTAACAGTAATTAAAAATTACAGGCTTATTTTCTTACATTTAAAAACATAATACATAAACAATGTCTGCTTTTCCCCATCCTTTTCATTTCAAAATAATACAAATGGGAAAATCTGAGCGTTCCCTCACCAAATTTTGCTTTTATTTTTCAAAAGATGAGAAAAAGTAATGAAAAACAAAAACTCATAAATCACAACTTTTCCATTAAAAATATTTTGACAGATCTACTCATCACCTCCGAGTTCTTCAGAACTGGAGGTAAAGGTGGATATTCAGGCTACATTTTATTACTTCAGCCTCTATTGGCCTTTTTCAATATATCTTGTTCTTTTTTTCATCTTTCTTCCACAAAAGGATGGTTTGCCATTGTACCTTTAATGCAGTTTCAGGAACTGCCAGCCTGCCCGCACTGTTTTTCCTCCTCATGTTTGTTCCCAAGACTTTATACCCTCCTGCTCCCCAAGCACACTGAAACCAGAGGGCTTTTGTTTTATTTAAGCCTATCATCTCTTTTCTGGCACTCCCTTTACATCCCTTCATTAGAATACTAAACTCCACCACTTGATATACGCCTGTCTCTCCCTTGCCCGCAATACCTTCCACCCTTCGGATCTTCTCCTTGCCCTCCTGTAACAGCCAGGCACGAAGCTACAGCTGCCTGTGCTCGTGTTAAACCTTCCTCCTCCCGAATGAAACACGTTATCGCCAGCATTTCTCAGGAACGCAATGAACTGAAGTCCTGCCGTCTTCTCTTTACAGGTGCAGCTTGGTGTTACCCACAGGTTACATGAATGTTCCTGTTAATAATTCAGCAAATGAAAAAGCAACTCCTTTCCCAGTTCCAGAGCCCCTACATGAACACATTTGTATTCTTTCCTCTTTTCTTTATCCACAAGCATTCAACAGTTTACCACACTACCTCTTTCCAGACCATCAGAGCAAAGAGACACTCATCCTCCTTTTTTTCCACATCTATATAAGGACAGATTATAACCTTTCACACCCAAAAATGATCTCTGGGGGCTCCATCTGAAGTGCCCTGAGGCTGACACAGCCCCTCTCTGGCTGGGTAATGAGACCCTCTGCATCTTCCCTGCCCGCTCCCAGCAGATGCTGTGCAGAGCTCCTCACAGCTGGTACTCCATGCTCCTCCTTTTTATCTCTCCTGTGAATATATCAATTTCCCTTTCTCTGTTTAGACTGAAATTCATCAAAAGAGTTAGTCTGTGAGAAGAGCCCAACCCTTTCACCCTAGGTGATTTTTCAATCACAATTATCTGTGCAAAGAGGATCTGCAGCAGGAATCACAGCTCCACCTTGATTTTGCTTTCAGCTTTTTCGCTCTTCTTACCATGTGTTCAATGCCTGGTGGCAGATAGGCCTCTCCTCATCAGGCTTGTTAGTGTCATCGTTTGATAGTCTTGTGATTTCTGGTTTCTTGAAGACTGAAGCGGGGCACAGGGGGACAATCACTGCCCCAGTCCGACTCACCACACTGTTCCTGATACAAGCTAAGGTGCTACTGGCCTTCTTGGCCACCTGGGCACACTGCTGGCTCATATTCAGCCAGCTGTTGACCAGCACCTCCAGGTCCTTTTCTGACAGGCAACTCTCCAGCCACTCTGCCCCAAGCCTGTAGTTGGTGTTGGTGTGACCCAACAACATAGATACTTTAGAGCATGTATGACAATGTGCTGTAAGAACCACAGCTCAGTTGGTGCAGGCGTGTCCCCAGCCTGGGCTCCTGGGAGGGACAGCTGCTTCCCAGCCTTGGCCAAGCTGTGCCAGAGCCCCCTCTCCCTCCATCCCCGGGAGCAGAACCAGGCACTGGGACACCCGCATGGCACCCCAGCCACAAGGGGGAATCCCCCGCATTGCTGCTATCCCATCCACCTGCAGAGGTACCCAAGGCGACAACACACAGTCTGTTAGCAGAGCTTGGTACTCCCTGCCCATCTCAAGATCAGCTATGGGGTCATTCATGTGGATTTAGAGCTTCTTTTCAATCTGGATTTTTTGCATTCAGTATTTCAGATATGTATTTTCTCTCTTTTCAGACCAGTTGTCTATCTCTAAAGTTTGCTTTCTTTACAGATGTGTTTAAATGTACCTACGTTATATATACAGACACACGCATTACATTTATTTTCTGTATAATGGATGCACACATACATGGATATTGTGTGTGTACATATAACGTGTTCTTGATTAAAATATTTGGGCACCAGAATTCTGTGTAATTATTTTTGAAATGACAGCTGACACAGAAGCATAGGTAAGTTATCCTCTCAAACATCTTTTTATCTTGGCTTAGTTACAGGGAGGTAACCTAGAGCAAAATCCTTTCAAAGCCCCTCTCAACAGTGCAAAATAAGATTAACTTGTTTTGTGCAGTTCCAGTACACCAACCTATACACACTGATCATGGAATACATAAGAAGCAAACATAAGTAGTAGAACAGGATAAAGAAGGAATTAGGCTGCTGTATAGTGATTTCTTCTTTAAGAGAGGTTTTCAGATGTTTAAATTCTGATTTATTTTTTTATACAGTTATTCTGACTTCAGCGTGCCAAATCAGACTATGACACTTTTAGCCTAAGGTTTTCTGTGCTTTTAGTTTAACGGAGACTCCAACCATTGCAATAAATATCCAGTGTAATCTTGCTTAGGTACCAGTCAGATCATTTCACTGTTAAATTCCAAAGAAAACTCAGGTAACAGATGAAAGAAATACCCATCTTTCCTTAATGTAAAAGCCAGCAGTCCTATGCTCTATTGAGAAATCTTTCTCAGTTTCACAACAGAAAACAGTGCCCCTGCCTCATCATAAAGCGTTATTATGCTAGAATGTGGGTTCATATAAGCCAGAAAAGGTACAACATCATCCTGCAGGAGCACTAAATGCCCTTAACTCAGTGTCACCTCCTGGCACCCAGGCAGATCACTCTGTCAGAGTACAGAGGTACGCTCTGTGCACCGCTCCCAGGGTGGGTCCTTGCACTGGAGATAAGTTAGCCTGGCACAATGACTCTTACTGTGCTTCAGAAATGGAGGCAGCAGCTGGGAAATCTGCTTTTTCAGCTTGAACCACATCAGCTCTTTTCTCCTTTTCTAACCTTACTAGAGACTGTTGCTTCTGAAAATTTTCTGGTCTGAAAATGGCAAACTGATGACGTTTGTTAATTCTATTAAGTTATGATGGAAGTGAAGCTTGGCTGGAAGGTCCATTTCTGACAATACTAACCAGCTTACACTGTCTAGACTTGCAAATAAACTATGTCTGTTAAGATAAGCTTCATCAGATATATTGTCAGAAACAAATCTGATCACAAAGCTGTCAAGGAGCAATCACTGCCCCAAAGTAGAGGAAATTTGGTAGAAGACAAGAAAGGTACATTTTTCTAAGACTTCATGCACTAAGGAAGCCACATGAAAATCAGAGAATTAACTAATTCACAGAGAAAGTACAATGGACGTGCATACTCAAAATCCCACAGCTCGGACCACATTAGCTACTGCTAACAAAGGTAATGAGAAATACAGTGTTGAGCAAGATGACCCCCAGTAGTGCTGGTTCAGTATCCAATGGAGCAAGGAAGCTTCCAGCAGAAGGTAACTGGTAAATGAATTGGTAACAGCAGCAAAAACCATCAATCAGGTGCTAGTACAATCAATATAATAAAGAAGTGACCACATCTCTGCCCCTTTTTAAAATACAGGGAATAATTGACCACAACTGAAAAACTGTGGAGAAATCTCATTATTAGTGATTATAGTTAGTGATCACTAATTTCTGCCTTGCACCTGCAGGGGTGCAAAGTACTAGAAGACAGAGAAAGGGTCAGTGCTATACAGATCTTCAGCAAAAGAAACAACCAGGGGGTAAAAATCAGTGAAGTTAGTTTTACTTCTCAGAAAAAACCATGAAGGAAGTCAGCATGATAAACTAGAAACAGCTTGGTTTTAATGAATCACATCAAATCAGTCTACTTTTTTCTCCATAGGACAGTAACTATCTCATGATTTCTAATGAAGAGCCAGCTGATACAGTTTCAAAAGCCTTACAACAGTCAAAATAGCTCACACAGTATTCTCCTAGGGAAATGAGAGAAGCATACTCTAAAATAAGTCATTACAAGTTTTAGAGGTATACAGTATACTTTAGTGTGTAAAACTAAAGTAATACATGACAGTGCAAGCCTGCTTGGAAATTATACTTGTCAAAAGATTATTAACATTTATTACCAAGAAGAAGGTATGCATCTGCACAGGTTGGCCAAGCCAAGGGTTTCACAGTGTGGATGACATCTAAAGATCGCTGCGTTAACACGAGATGGATTGCAAATATACTGGAGAACCACCCAAGTCAGGAACGGCTTTGCTGTACTAGGTGGATTGGAAACGCAGAAGCTATCTGTTGATAAATGCTGTGAGAGTGAAATGTAAGCAGGAGCAATCTACTATTATATACGATGCAGAAAAGGACATGGGGCTTAACTGAAACAGACTGAATCAACAATGTGCGGCTGTGAAAAACAGTCTCTGAAGAGAAGCATTACCTGTGCGACGTATGAAGTAAATCCTCCTCTCCAGTCAGTGTTGGGAAGGTATCAGCTGGCACGTTGTGACCGGTTTTTGGTGCTGCACTTCAAGGAAGAGGTGGATCAAACACAGCCTGTGAGAGAACACAAAAACCTTCTAAAAAAAAAAAAAATCTGGAAAATCGTACCTTCAAGGAGAGATTTGGAATGATGAGCATAGAGAAGTTTCAAGGGACACGGTTAAAGATCTTCAACCACATAAAAGGCTGGCAAGAAACACTAAATAACCAGTTTTCTATGTTCATCACAGATAGGGCAAGCATAACAAAGGTAAAGTCAGGCAAAAAACATTCAGAGAAAGTTTCTAATGCAGGGATGAAGCAGCGCTGGAGCAGGTTGACCAGGGAGGTCTGCAGAGCCTGCTTTACTGGGGCCAAGAACAAGCTCTGCCCCAGGAACAATACAACTAGAGCTGATCCTGGTCCAGGGCATGGGTTGTTCTACATGCCTCCTCTGCCTTTAACAGTGCACATCAAAGTGCCGAATAGATTGAAATTCTTCCTGGCAGCTCAGGATTAGAGAGAACAACAGGTTTGCTTTCTCCGTATAACTGATTACAGCAGTTAAAGCAGCCACCATGGAAGGCTCTCCATAGCAAAGTTAACATTCAAACTTACCATTTTCAGTTTTCCATCAGTGAAGTATAGAAAACTCTTGAAAGACTGACACACTATTGTCTTGTAGGATAAAGCAGCCACAGACAGCTTTCAAACCCGATTCCTGCCCGCAAACTGACAGCAACTTCTCTCGACTGGCCACAGCTGGCTGCTCCCAAAGGGCAAGGTGCCAGGGGCCAAGGGTGGCTCAGGGCAGGCAGGACTTGGGTCCTCCAGATATCACTGCAATGGCACGTAGCTACACTCCTGTATATTTCCCGAGGAATTCCAACTGCTGTGGCTTTGGTAGTGACAGCTAAAGCAAAAATGGATTTGCTGTGGTGATCTGGAGGGTTTCTAATGCTCAGCTTGCAGTGGTGGACTCACAACTGCCCTGTGGTGGCACAATGCCAGTGACCCTATTGCTGCACAGGAGTTTATTAAAATCCTTGATCTTTAGAGCACATTTCTGGTGTGGGATTAAGAAGACAGCTGGTACCCATGGGAAAGCATAACTGACAATGTCCTGAAATTTCCACAGCATCCCTTTAACCTGCCTAGCTGTTTGCTATGACATCCACACACTGGCTCTGTGGAGTTTGAAGCACAGAGGAAAATCAAATTTGTCCAAGACACTGATTCATGGAAAGATAGCTAATGTGAAGCCACGAAGCTGGTTATACTATTAGACCTATCTATGCAGCGATGTACTGACACCCTGAAATCTGTAGTGTATTTAATATTTGGCATTTAAAAAAAAATCTATGAATAGCTCATCAGTCTCTTCTGTCCAGCAGATAGCGGGTTTGGATGTCTGTTGGTATGCATAAAGGAAGCCAGCGCAATGAAAAATGCTCTTTCTGATGGACAAATAATCTTGCAGATATAGGAAGCAACTGATTTATTTCGCTATGGCGTCTGTACCAGATAACACATGAAGAATAAGTTTGCCTGTCTATTTGTGTGCACTCATGGAAGCAGACAGAGATACCTGCCTTGGCACTGGGGGCTACCAGACTGAGACAGGGCTTCAGCTATGGGAGACTGTCCACGTTGAGGCTGTGATTAAAGACTGAATCTGGATGCAGAGAATTCTTTCTTGTCTGACCTTCTCTGCCAACATCCTTGTCTTCCTGGTTTAAAAGTATAAATGCTGCCTCCATGGTTGTGCTTAATTTAGATGGTGATATAGTCTGTGGTGTCAAGATTTTTATCTTAAAATACTATGGATATATTAAATAATTAAGTCATGACACGACAAGTGGAGGTGAAAACATAAATCAAGGGGTTTTTTTTGTGACAGTTGTCCCTTTGAAGAACGTTAGCTCACAGTTTGTTAAGTTGAACACGAGTAAATCTTTGTGAGACCACAAACCACACAATACAGCTTAGCTGCAAGGTCGAAGGAGTTTGAATTGCCCAATGCACTGAGCTGTTGGAGAAGGATCACTGAAATCTACTGATGTGAGTTACATTATTCTCTCATGGGGAAGTCTGTTTATTATCTGTAACTGAAGAAAACCAATGTAGCGTGTGGCATGTGGCCACATTTTCACATTTCATGGAATAAACTGGGAAGTCACTGGAGAGAAGCAAAATTCTGAGTCCGGTGGCTCTTGCTGCACTGTGTTGACCGTGCTGGGCTGGACACATTAAAGGCACATCTTGTGAAGGAATACATTCTGACAGGATTCATACCTGCATTTTTTTCTTTAGTTATTTTAAGTAAAGTGAAAATTCTCTTAATGGCATTTCCTTTCATCAGCACCCAAATTTTTTAAACCTTACAGCCTCAGATAAGGCACCTGAGTGAAGTCACTTAACTACAAGCTCTGGACAAATCACATGTAAATGAAGGAACTTGAATTTAAAGATGTTTAACATGAGATTTCTTCCCTTATCAGTGGAAGCACCACCTCTGAGAGGAAACTCCATGCCCGGTCCTTTATGGCAGACAGCAACTGCTGTCTGCATCTTAATACAGTTGCAAAAGGACGGCCAGCCTAGTGGGTGTCACCATACCACCAGTGACATTTCCATAATGACACCCTGCGGCTGGGGTACAGGGGCTCTTCTACAGGAACAGACAGTTGTGACCCTGCCAAGGCAATTTGCAGTGACAGACAATTTGCCCTGTTGCAGATCACACAGCTCCTATTGTTAATTGTCCTTGTCGCTGGAATTGTGCTGGATGGACTTGTGTCTCGTTTCGAGACAAACCCTTTCCTGCTCACAGCCTCCACACCTTGCATTGTCCTGCCCATTTAAATACTCCTTTGCAAAATTGCCTCCCATCGCTAATCTTCCTCTGATTACACATGCCTAGACTTAGATCTGTTACTTTTCCCTTCCTCCTCTGTGTTAGCTTAATAACCTTGTAGGTTTCTAAAATGGTGTCACAGTTATGGTTGTGTTTCCGAACCCTTTTCCATTTTCCACCATTCTTACTGGAGACAGCACACAACATTTTCCACAGTGCTTCAGTAACCATCTCAGACAGTCCCCGTAAATTGGGTTTGGCTGTTACTTAAGATATTTTTTCTCCAACATTCTTTTTTTCTTTGTCCACAGAATCACTTTGGGCCACTGTTTTCCAAAAGACAGGGTGGAAAGCGAAGCTGTTCACCACATGCGAGGCTCTCAGATTCATGGCTTTCCACTCAGCTGAATTAAAAAGAACACTTCCAAACAGTTTGAGTGCCACATTCTGTATAATTTTTAATTGGAGAGTGCCCTATGTAAAGATTATTTTCAGAAAAAAGCTCAGAGTGCAATTAAACTTATTCAAAGAAAAATTCTGTGCCAGGCCCTGAGGTCCTTTACTTTAATTTATTAATGTAACAGTGCTCAACCACTGAATATGGTTGAACAGCACTTTGTTGAAACAATTACTGTTTAATAATGGGCAACTTCTGGCCTTGCATGAGCTTCCACTTCGTTGGGAATTGCATATGCACTCCTCCCAAGGCTGAACTTGACCTGGAGTATATGGGACACAAACAAAACCAAATATGCCTTCCTAAGCATGAGAAAAGTTCACAAAAGAAATAAAAGTCTTCTTCATTTGGCAGTATCGCTTCACTGAAGAGCTTTTTATTAGCAAGATGAATTTGCCTTTTTTCTCTTCTTATTTTAAAACAAGTACTTGAAAGAATGACTGAAACCCTCTGTTACACATTGTTTAATTTATTCACTTTTTTAAATTAAAGTGTGTAACTGGAACAAATCAGGTGACATGTAAAGCTGGCAAAATGCTATTGTTAAAAATAAGAAAGCTTTCCAGGTAGACACTACGGGAATGGGTATTGTTGTCCGTAGAGACAATAATACAGTCCGTAAGACAGCTTTTTTCCTCTGCCAGCCATTGTGGTAAACATTTTCTAATCAGTGAACAAGTCTGTATGAGTATCTCTACTGCCATTATAATGATCCTTGGTGGGTGATTCTGTAGAACGTTTATTATCAAGTTCCTGCCTACATTAAAGTGGATGGCAGTTATTGAGGTTTCTGTAAGTATCTCCTCTGTCCTGGGACATATTCTCCACAGTTTCCACGTGGATTTTTCCTGATACCAAGTTGAGAAAGAAAATGGGTGAAATGATAGCTTACATTAATTGGGTGAAGAGTTTACTCAAATCGCTCAGTAGTATCTTTTATTTTTCAGGCACTGAAAATGGCTGAATGGGAGGTTATTACTTTTTTATTTTATTAAACCAATTCACATTCAGAAGCATTGCTTGTCATTGGAATATTTGTATGGAATTAGTAGAAAGTGCTATAGCAAATATTGTAAATGCTGCATTGACTCTATTTACAATGTCAGTGTTTGTGCCCATTAAGAAAACTCATCACATGTCCTTATGGGCTACGTATATCACCTCTGGAGAATGTATATTCCATGACCAATAACAAGTTACATGAGATAGATAAGAGAGTTTAAAAGCCCAGCCTGAGAGTGTTTATGTGCACATTATGCAGCAGCAGCGTGCACCGTATGCAATGCGTGCCGTAGGCGATGCTCAACTGCCCAACCTTCGGCCAGCAGCTTCCCTGCCACCAGTCATGGGTAGCCCTGAGGACACATGGACCTCTCAGTGTGCACAGCATGACATTTTCACCCACAGGTCAGCGGTCTGTTCGAGCACATGACACTGAAGCCAACACAAAAGGGCAGGTCCGAAGTGCAGAGGTGCAGCACGATGGGCAAAGGCTGGGGTGGAAGCATCAAGATGATGACCTCCATGGATCCAAGTGCCAGCACCTTCTCTGTCTTCCCCTGTCTCTGCAATCCTCTGACAGCTCCTTCTTGCTTCTCGGGGCTCCTTTGGGACCAGAGCTAAAAACACTTCTGCTGAGGGTCCAGGGCCCTTTTCCCTTGTTTCAAGTGCCACTGGGCGGTGCTATGGTCAGCCCTTGGCTGAGATGGTGTGTTTGTTAATTCAGATAAATGCTATGCATTTCACAGGGCTGTAGGAGGGTGTGGGCTTGTCTCTGCGTACAACGCACCACAACATTAATAATTTCAGCAACAGCAACACTGAAATGAGTTAAATTCTGTTCTGATCCTCTGACCTCTTAAAATAACTGTTGAAAATGCTGCATCCAAATGAGGACACTGCTGCTGTCGTTGCCTCTGGCCATTATTGTCACAAAGACAAAGTGGCATTTCATGCTCTTCAGCTCAGGCTCTGTTTTTGGGGAACAGCAGGCCAAAAACTAAAAAGGGATCTGCCAGCCTGTTTACTATCCTATGTTCCCACATAGTCCGAGGGGCACTCTCCCAGGACCAGTGAGAGCACAGAGCTCAGAGACTTGCTGCCCTGCTGCCCCCAGGTGCTGTGGTCCATGGTCCCAGCACTCTGCCCAGTTTGCCATCTGGCACAGTAGAAAGCATAAGCCATGGTAGCCATTCTTCCCTCTCCCTCCAAATACGCAGAAGCTGCTGAGTTTCACGGGGACGTTCTGAACCAGCACTCTGACCAGGGTGGCTTCTTATCTCTGACAGAGAAGGAAATTTCCAAACACAGAAGCCAAATAAAAATGCAATGTGTCGACGTCCATGTCAAATGTACTGCAGAAGATTATGGTGGCAAGTAATAGCATCACCCTAGTATTGCCATTTCACTAAGGACTTCCAACGAGTGCAGACAGGGCTGGTTGCCCTGGCCAGGACATTGGAAAGATGAGAAGGATTGCTGTTCCCATGTGAGGCTGGAAAAAAGAAAAGAGAAAATGTGGTTTAAATACTCTAAAGCTGAGATGCTGGCAGAGTTATAAATTCTACCACTTGAGGGGTTGAGAACATTTGACGCAGATCTCTAATGGAAAGGCACACAAATCTTCGAAAAGTATCTGTAACACACGGCACAACGGGGACAGAAAGTAAAAAGGAAAGTAAAAAATTGTCAAGACTTAAGTGAACAAAAGAATAGAACAACACTAATGAATAAACTCTTCTCACTGATAAATGTATGCTCTTTTCTAATTTCTTAAAGCTAAACATTTTACAAAGACCTTCAATGTTTCTGTAGTCTTTACAGTGACAACTTCTTCTTGGATAATTTACCTCAAGAGACACGAACAAGGTGTTGTACTGATTTCCCTCTAACTTGTTATCAATAGCTGAAGTTTTTGCAATTAACTAATTATATAGAAAATTAACCTGCTCACCTGAAAAGAACAGAAGACTTCAGATTTGACTCATTAAGATCATCGTGTTTTCTGAAGGAAATTGTGCTGCAAAGATTAAATGAAATTCATAAGGGAAGAACCAGTTCCATTGAATAATTAACTTAATAAGTATCAAGCTCCTATCACTTGTATTCCCACTGCAAGCTAATCTTTCATAAGCCTTATGCATCTTCTCTTCAGTGTACAGCAAACATTGGCAGCAGATGTTGAAGAACAGGTACAGCGCTTGAGCACGGTAATGCAATAAAAGTAGTTTAAAAGTAGTTGAAAAAATGAAGATGAGCATTTGTGAGAACATACTTTGTTCATCCCCTGAGTACTGTAATCAGAAGTCACAGAAAAATAGGGCTACGGCAAAACAAATTGCTGGCAGTGATCTATTTTGCAGGAATGAATTCAAAGGTCTATTTTAGCTTGAAATGAGCAGCCGCTTTTGAGTGGCTGCACTGTGTGTCTGCAACCACTGCTTCCGGAGAAGGCACGCAGTCCTGGGCGGTTATCACAGCTGTTCGTGAACAAAGACAAAAATCCACCACAGTCCCGCGGTCAGGGACACTTCTGCTCCGTAGGTGGATACTGTTTGCAGTATCCCATTGCAATGGGACAGCTGCCACTAATGCCCCTCTCCGCCAGAGGGCCGTCCTCCAGTTCAGCAGCATCCTTCCTGCAACATCTCCCTGACCTCCCTGTGCCAGCATTCCAGCATTCCACCGTTCCCAACAGCATAAAGCCTTTGCAAAACACAACCCAGAAACCCATGACTTGCCATTCATGTGTGCTAATAACAGCTGTCCTTTCCTTCCTGAAATGACATTTGCAAAGTCCTTGAAAAATTGTTTTTATTCCTTCCTTTATTTACCTCGGGCATTTTAGCAAGAATGCAGGAGGCATAGCTCAGAAGGCAGGTGCGTACTCCAGCTATTCCCTGCCTGCTCTGTAGAGCACTTCCAGATGACCTGCAGAACTACTGCTGTCCCAGCCCTGAAGACACCCATCAGCCCATCAACAACAGTATTATGTGCTTGGTCAGTCTCAAATCAATGCAAAATTTCAATAAACTCTCCGACCAAAGCAAAGTAAGGAATAAACCTCAGGAGCTCCTGCCCTTCTGCATGGCTCCTTTCTCGCTCACTGGGTTTTCTCTGATGCACAGTAAACATGATTTTTAAACGATTCAAAACGGCAAAATATTAAGAAAATGATGGAATAACAAAAAACAGAGATGAGTTTTTAACAGCGAAATGAGTGAAAGGAGGGGATGTTTCCAACCACTGAAGTTAGTTGCTGCATGCAGGAAATGTAAGAGAGAGCTTGGGTGTCCACCGTGCAGATTTCATTTTATTTTTTCCCATGTTATATCCATGCAATGCAATATTGGGATTTGAGAATTAATTTAAAAAAAAAGAAGTTGATGCTCCAAACCTGACAGGGCTCTAAGAAATATTAAAATAGAAATAATCTACTTGAGAATTTAACTGCAGTCTAGGGCACAATTAGTGAGCAAATACACCATTAATTGAAAGGATCAAGGGCACAGGAGGACTATCATAAGAGGACTGACTGTAGTAATATCACGGCTAACTGAGTGACTATTTGCATGCGCTTGAATAGAGAGGAGAACTAGTAATTAATTACATGTATTTCCATTATCCTCTGGAGCTATGCCGTTTCCCAACTGTGCTGATCACCATATAAAATATACTATTTCTTGGATCTGGACTGTTTGAAATGGTGTCTCAGCAGTAAAATTTCTGATTCATTGTCACCAGTATTACATCCCCTTCTCTGAAAAACAGTTTGGTGGCTAAAATGAACACCTGTGGAGAGAAATGGAAAAAATACTCATCTCTGGGATGTCTCTGAGTAAGAGCTACGTTTGAGAAACTTCTTTGGTATATACGAAGAAATGTTTTGGTTCCTCCCAAAAAGATTTAGAGAGCTATGTTGTATCTCATTACTGCTAAATACATTTCAATGCACATCCTCCACATCCCCTCATGTTTATTCGTCATGTATCCCCCACTCCAACCACCTCTTCCACTCACTTCAATCCAAGGGAAAAAAAAAAGCTGCTTCCTTCTCGGTTAGACCAAAACAGTTCCGTATTGTCAAGGTCCTTTCAAGTAATGTTGGTTTTATAAATAAGTTGTCTCTGAATTTAGTAGTTCTCTTTCTTGCTTGGAGAAATTCTATGAAGAAAATTTGTTAGTAAGTGATGAGCTTGACACTATTGTGCTGGGGATTTTCAAGGCAGTTTTGAGGAGCTGTTCAAGCAAAGAACAGGAAGATGTATTCATTTTAACCTCCAAGAACAAATGGTTTCCAAAAAGGTCACATTGCTGCAAGTCATGACATTATGATCCTGATCTCATGAAGCTGGTATAAACTGGCCAGCAGTCACATTTGTTCCTCTCTTAAATGAAGATTGAATTTCCTTTGCAGCCATAGCTTTATGGAGTGGCGCCTGGGTGAGGCTCCTGTGCCCTGTGTCACATCCAAAGGGAGACACAATGATCACCAGCATCTCTTTCAGTGAAAAAAAGAATAAAAATTTAAACAGATGGCAGTCAGCTACTTATTTCTCTCCTGGTCTGTTCTCCTTGTGGCTCCTGTCATCGCTGTCTGCCAGCTTCTACAGCCAGATTCTCCCTGCTTCGGGCCCCAAAAACATGTAACTCCCCAATGAGTAGCACTGCAACTTCCACCATTTCATTATCCACCTTAAGGGAAGCTCCTCCTTCCACTTTTTCTTGAGCCTTCCACCTGCTATACTGAGGACTGCATTCAAAATCCACCTCCTGCATTGTTCAGCTCAGAGAATGAGGACCAATACCTTGTTTAAGAAGGAGGAGGTGGGAGAGATGCTGATGGCATCAGTCAAGAATACAGCGCCTTTGACAGTAGAGCAAACAGCAGACCTCTAGACATCCAAGTAAGTTTCAGGGAAAAAACCTTCCACATCAATAAACTTTTGGCATGTGTTCAGTTAGATGAGCTTCTGTTTACTTTCTTGAGAGTAGGTGTTTTACAGGATTTTTGGATGATCACACAGTCACACGTAGTCTAATGGTTCTCCTTTCAAGCACCGGACAGCACGGCTTGCTACATCCACACAAAAGGAAGGACACTACTGCTAATAAACAGAGAGAAACACTGTCCTCTGTTCTTTGCATAGCTTTCCTGATGGTCTGAGCTTAAAGTATGTCAATGGTTTGAGATATCTTCTGGGTTTGAGCTCAGCTTGCAATATATGGACAGCATGATCTCTGGAGATCCCTTCTGGACCTTGCCCGTCTATTCATATCGTACCAGATAAGAGTCATCAGCCGCTAGAGGAAATCAGTAACCTGTTCATTTCCAGTTTTAATGGCCCACGCTGAAGTTGTACTCATTAGTAATTTCCAGACTAAGGGACTCTGATTCCACCCAAGAGAATACCTGCTCCTAAAGGTGGAGTCTCTACTAAAAGTCTCTGGGTGATCCAACCGAAGTAGTCCATAGAGGGAGTAATCACTGCTTTCAGTCTTTTTTTTTTAATTAGTATTTTTAATTTTATTTTATCTGTGCTTTTCCTGTAATAGTAAAATAGTTAAGATAACAATTGCAACCATTTTTCTTTCTTTATGGGCATCTCTTAACACAAATAGCTTCCCTGAACTCTGTGTTGTGTTGGTGGACCTCTAGTAACTTGGATGTTTTTATTTCTCACTCATGAATTCAGCAACTTCTTTCTTTTCTACTGGTCATCCCTTGTAAAGGATTCCCTTCCAAGGGTGACTTTGCAGGCACTTTCCTGGACCCCAGTCACAATCTGAATTAATTCAGATTGCTACTTAATTCATGGGACATTTCCCCAAAATGGAAGAATTCATGTTTCGGTGTCTGTGTCTCAGGTTCTGCTTGCATCTTTTGCAAGAAAGCATTGCACAACTCACTAAACCAGTATTTCTGTCCCCAGTGCTTTTATTGTTTAGAAACAAAACATCTACTCTATTTCCTTTATGTACCCCAAGCATTTTTTTACTTCTGGCATCAAATTAAGAGCCAGTGCTGAGCCAGCTGGTGACTTGCCACTCTGACCTTTCCAGCATCACTGCCTCCTTCTATCTGTTCATTAGGCCTGCACGTTGGCTACATGCTCGTCTCAACGTATCATTTGTTTGCCATCAGTTTCACCTAACAATCCATACAATCTAATTTTAATTTCTGTCAGTGTTTGTCATATTCATACTTTTGGGGGAGTACCTATATTTTCACCATCAAGCAGAGAATAGTGTCTGTCGTAATTTTTCCTAAGTAATCCTATTAAAACATCTTCATTTGGTGATGTCCTCTTATTAAAAACCCAGAGATAAAGTCAAATAGCTTATAAGTATGACACGGTTACCTCTATCCGTCAAATCTGTAATCTATTCTAAGAGTAAAACCAGATCAGTTCACTTTGACACCTGCTTTCCATAATCCATGCTGGCTGGGACTTGGACTGGCCTCATTGCTCGCTCTTTAGCCTGCACCAACTTGTGTATTAATTAAATAGGGATGACTTGACGTCACCTGGTATGTGGCTGCTTGGTTCATCCACTCTGCCTAATGAAATGTTCCTGGCTATGGAGTTTCCCTGGTGTTCCCAAAATAAATGAAGGTCGGTACCCACGGGACACAGGTCTCCCGACCCAGCCTGTTCGCGATCCTGCACACCGGTTCCTGCTTACCTGAACATTTCAGGAGAACTTTTCATCAGAAGAAAGGACTGAAGAACATTTCACCATCCTGTTTAGCATAGAGAGTTCTTCCTGCTTTTTTCAGGTGCAGAAAATAAATATTTATGGTTCCTGCCAGTCTGAACCATGGATAACAGAGTCTTATTTCAGTGCAGTAATTTGTCGAAAGCACTTCTAGGATTTTGTCACTAACGTAATGTATGAAATTGTATCTACCTAAATATTTCCTTCTCGTGGTTTGTAGCTCTGCTAGCCCTGCATCATTTGTAGTGTCTTCATCTTCCTCTGCTAACTTCCCCTCTAAAACAGTTGATCACTCATGGCTGCCGTTTCTTCCCCTTCCCCAGGTGCCATGCCGTGCCATGCCACGCTCGAGGTCCCAGCTCAGCTCTCCCAAAGTGTGGGGCTTTGGGCAGGTCCCTCTGCCAGCTCTTGCCTGTAAAACGAGAATAATAGTCCCATACCTCAGGGACATCTCATAGGTCCATGACAGGTTACAAAATGCTCTGACTCTGCAGTGGCAAGGTCACAGCTGCGAGGGAGAGTAGGAAAGCGAGGAAGAGGTGATTTTACCAGTCTAGCAAAGAACCTCTGCTTCATGGCCAGATCGTGCCCGCTTTCTCCCTGAATAGTCTCTGCACAGCACAGGAGACGTTGCGTGGGAATTGTGTCCTGGTTTCTCTTGTAGTACTAGAAGAAAAACTAAGCTTTAGAAGTAAATGAACCAGCAAGAAGCTGAGTGGGTTAGGAGAGGAGTGGGAGCAGGGGATCATGACAGCCAGAGAGGGAGGGAGAGAGAGGGGATAAACTGGTAGTTATTAATCTATGAAAACTTCTTTTTTAACTACACGGCTTCTTCGCCTGGTGGCTGCGATTTCTACTAACAGGTTATTAATTTCGCAGACACATGCTGTATTTCCTCAGGTTGCGTTTTGCCTGCTAGAGAAGATATTCGTATTTTGACACTGTATAAACCAATTCAGATTTGTTTGAGATTGCAAAGTCTTATTAAGGTCAGAAGTCTTTTTTGCATAACTAAATTAGAATTGTCTTGTGCATGTTAGGATTTGTGATATTGGTTTTGGAGACCAAATACACTTTTATTTCCTTTCTTGCCTGTGTACACCAATCTGTTTTAGTGGTGTGGATGTGGAAAAAATATGGCATGAAACTACTGGCGCTATAAAAGACTACATTATTTCTGGTCTTACACTAACATATTTATTTATCATGTGGTTATTCTTTGCACTAAGCTTGAACCCATGCTGATACCTAGGAAAGGGAGATAAAAAAACAGATGAAATTTAACAAAATACAAAAATCTCTGTGGCTATTTGCACATGTAAGAATAACAGGTCTCATTGCTGAGGGCGTTTTGTATCAGTTTTAGTTTGGGTTACTTTCTGAAGTAGAAGTCCCACGGGAAATAATTGTCATTTCCTTAACTGGATGATAAAGCGAAGTAACTAAGCTCAAGTGCTGGGTTTGGGCTAGCGCATGACATCTCAAGGTATTCTGAATATGGAATAATGTTCTGCCTTTATACTGAAAGTTCTTACAATATTATGCATTTCTCTGTATGCTTTTCTTTCTGCAAAATTGAGACTCATTCCTTTTTCAGAGATAAAAATCTAGGTAAATACTGTGTCTTGCTCTGGCTCTGACTGGTGGGAAAATGTCTTTTCTTGGACAAGTGTGGTACAGCCTTCCACTGGTATAGCTCTTATAACCCAAACCACCCTGTGCACTGTCCTAAAGCAGAGGATTTACACACCCAACATTTAGCATGGACGTATGGTCATAATCTCTCTAAAAATGCTTCAGTTTTATTTGTTTGATTTATGATTAATTCTTCGCTTCAAAGATACCTGTTTAAACTATTTTTATTGGTAACTGGTCCGCTGAGCAAACCCCCAGACTGCTCCCTCCAGCTGTTTGCTGTCTAGTGCCACCCACTCATGGGGATGCTTCAGGTGAGAAGGCTTAAAATTGTGTCTACAGTTAAGCATATCTTCAACTGATACCACCAACATAGGTGCCCTTCTCAACTGAGGACCATATTAATCTCCTTTAATTTCCATTACTTGTTCCTTACTTCTTACACAAAACAGGATGCACGGGGCTTTTTTGTTCCTTATTTTGGTGTTTATATTTAGCGCGCTCCTACCCTTCTCTATTTTTATGTTACTTAAAAGTACCACATCTATTTTTCAGAAATAGGTTATTTTCAATAGTGTAATACTAAAAAAATGCCAGTTCTTCCAAATTTGGCATGATCTTTGACTGAGGGCTAATCTTCTTTGATTTGGGCAAGAAGGGACAACAGAAGAGAGACTGGCTGGATTCTTCAAGACTCTTGTTCTTATCTGTGTGACTTAAAATAATCAAAAAACCCCAATAACATTACAGTTCAAATTAAACAGATTAGGAATGAGATTTGGGTGGCTCATAAATAAAAAATCAACTTTGTGTTTTCTTCCTTTTGCAATGGAAACCAAAAAATATTTAACATGTACAAAATCAGAGTGGAATTGCATCATCCAATCAACTGTAAGGGAGAGCTGCTTATCAGGGTTCCTTCACAGCTTTATAAGAAAGAATTTCCAAAATATTCTAAGTCATGTCTTTCAAATCTCTTTTCTAAGCCCCCCTGGGTTTATTGCACAAAATAATGCCTGCTCTGCTCTTCTCTCCTCACAGGTATTTTTCAGCCTGTGGACCTAGAGCCTGTGCTATTGGTCAGTATCAAAGTAGCTTCCAAGATTAATGAAAATTATTAGCAAGAGCGTGACAATTTTTTTGGCAGTTATCTGAAAACCCGAGCGATCAGTCGCCGTTCCACACAGCGCTCATTTGCAGTGTGGTGCAGTGGTAGAACTGAAGGAGCCAGAAGATCAGCATAGGTCTTGTTACACAGATAGAGCTGAAGCTGGTTTTTTTCATTGTCATTTCTGTTATCTTCTTAAATATGCCATTTGGAAAGCAACATGGATGTTCTCCTTTTAATAACACTTTCCTTTTTACAACCTGATCATTATAAAAGGACTCTTGGGGTTTTCAAAAAATGGAAAACTCCTGGGGGGTGTGGGTCTGAAAGATTAGACTGGCTTGGCAAAGCTGTTTTGGTGTTGAGCGGTTGCAGTTGTGGATGCTGCCATCCGGGGATGAAAGTAGTATGCTTAGAGAGTGCTAAGGAGTTAATTTATCACAAAAAAAAGTATGCCCTCTAGATACATAGGATATGCCCTCTAGACTG
This sequence comes from Rynchops niger, assembly GCA_013400035.1. NCBI lineage: Eukaryota > Metazoa > Chordata > Aves > Charadriiformes > Laridae > Rynchops > Rynchops niger. The sequence goes on along the minus strand of VXBH01005633.1, from coordinate 50,364 downwards.
CATTTATTTTTCTGCACTTCTTTTCTAGCATTCCCAGAATGTCTCAGTTTTATGGCTCTAAAATCATTGGTACAACCATTTCTGCATGATTTTGCAGATAGCTATAGGCTTTCATCACTGTTAGTATCAGCTTCTGAAGGGAGTGAAACAAGCACTCTGCAGCAGTATTTTCACAACCCACATGCATATGTATGAGCGAGGACTAAATAGATTAGAATTTCTCAACCTCAGGAAGAAAAAAAAAATCAAGCCCTGAAAATATGATAGCAGCACCTAAAGTCAAAAATTACACAGAAACAGGGAATGGGGGGTCATTACCTTCATAAAAGAAAAAGTAAAGACCCCAATCGACTTACCAGGTAACATGTTAAAAACAAAAAAAAGATAGTTTTTTTCATCTAAATGTTAGGCAAACATCTGTCAGGAATGACATTATGTAGTTGTTCTTGCCTCGGGGCAAGAGATGGACCAGATGTCCTCTTGATGTTCCCTTTCAGTCCTGTTTCCTGTGATTCTATAATTAGATTGCAGAACTCATTGGCATAAGCTTTAGCAGTTGCCAAAGTTATACACGTTAAAAAAAAAGTTATTGCATAGAAAAAAAATTCCACAAAGAACTGTTAACCACAACAGTCTGGGTGCCCTCTCACTCAGGTGGTCTCTGATCAGCTCTTTCCTGGGGAAAGTATTGATCTGCATTTACCCTTTTTCTTGCCTTTTCCCTGAAAGCTTGCCCTTCCAGCTACTGGGGGGGGTGGTTGCCATGTGCTGTTTCTATATGGGATCGCAGATCCTCCCGTGTCCTCAGCACCCAGCAGGAATCAGGACACATCCCTTAATGTGTCCTTATGGAAAAGACTCTTTCAAAAGGAAGCAATGCCGGCATCCGGCATGTTTGCAGCTAATCCATGCTTCGCTGTGTGTCAGTGACAGCAGTGCAGCCACCGACTCTCTGTTTGGGAAAGTGCCCGGAAGGATCACAGAATCGTAGAATTGTCTAGGTTGGAGGGGACCTTTCAGATCATTGGGTCCATGCCTGGGCTCTGGCAAGGGAGCAGCAGTGGGGTCACTGGTGGGATGCGATTTCAGCCCATCGCGATGGAATAGATATCCAAGTACCATACGCACCTACATGACTAGTTTTTGTAGGAAAACATCCATGGGGTGAAGAATATCACAAATTTATTGATGTGTTCACGATGCACCCATGCAGCAAAGCAGGCTGGGCTAAAAGTGGGATGTGTCTGGAATTAGAGTTGCACTCAGCCTTAACAGCCACCTTGCATTTTCACCCATCAAATAGCAGGGTTTTTTTGTAGAACAATGTTTCATAGCTAAGGTACTTCTTGCAACAGGAAAAACTAGCCAAGTAATCCAGTGAAGCAGAGTTAGTGTTAAATTAAGACCCCATCCACTCCCAGAACTCTGCTGGGTATCCTCAGCACACAACAGGCTGTACTGTCACATACGTGTAGGAGGCACGAAATGTTGCAAACCCCAGTAATTCCTCTGATTGTCTAGTTCCTTTGTAGCGTTCCAAACTGCCATACCTCTATTAACCTAACAGTGAATTTGTGAAGGTTCCAGAAAATTTTCTGAAGGATGTGACACTACAATTTAGTTTAGCTAATTAAAAAATTAGATGAAATATTCTGTTCCCTATCTTTTCCAAATTTGCTTTAAGAAAAAAAGCCAGATGATGTCTTCAGGCTCTTGCACGCGGCATGGAACTTGGAGTTAAGCCAGTACAACACTGGTGCTGTCAGGTACTGAACAAGATCCAGCTCCAGAACAGGTATTGCCCAAAAGACGAGTCCCTCAGTCTAGACTTTCATGATGACTTTGAACCTCACTGTAGTACCTGATAGTCCAGTGCAGCAGCTGGGTCTCTTCAGTCCAGAGACAAGGTTTGAGCCTTGATTTATCGGTCATGAGGACCCTCCTTACACCCTGGCCCAGCTGTCAGTCGGGGCTACTGGTCTCTCATAGGAACTGGTGCCCACCTCTGCTGAAGCTGAAATTGCTGCCTTGCCCTCTTCCCAGGAAAATATAACCTGTACACCAGCAGTCTGAAGGAAATGGAACACCATATTGCAGTCTATGGGCAAAGATCTCTAATAAATCTAACAAATCTGAGGTGATGGTATGCAAAGCTGATCCCGCTCAGTGGTACAGCACTTGAGCAGCACGCCGGGGTGAGGTGAGGAAATAATTCAAGCGACAGAAAGCCCAGTAGCATGGATGGCTTTGGTACACATCTTGGAGAAAGTCTTAAGACATGAGAGTGTAAAAAGAGACCGTGATGAAATGCATCTTGGGTTTACCGAAGATACATCCTTCCAGATTAACGTAGTATTATCAAGGAAACCCTTGATAATGTAGCTGTTTTTTCAAGGCAAGGAAAATCCACAGGATTAATCTGTCTGAATTTTTATAAAATGTTTAATAAAGCACCACACAGGAAATAATCTATTGAAACAGAATAATATAAGAAGTTGTAAATTGAATAAGAAGCTCACTGAAAGGGAAACAGCAAGACGTGCACCAGGGGGGCCGGTGGGGCTAGTGGCCAGGGTGAGCTGTTGTCCTCAGGGCCGGCTGGAAACTCCACATAAATACCTCTGTCCCCAGAGTGACAGCGCACAAAGTGAGGTGGTGTCGTACAGAGGAAAGCACGGTATGGGGGTGCTGACAGGAGCTGGAGATTTCCGCATGCCGGTGGGGCATGGGACTGTCCTGGCAGAGCGTGGCCCCCAGCTGCTGGTCCTGCCACAGGTGAGGGCTGGTCTGGGCCTGGGGCTTACCACCCCTACACCTCCTGGCTTTCTCCTCGCAAGAACGGCTTCTCCTCTGAAATGCCCAGGTTTCTCAATGGGCAGAAATAGTGCTGGCTCACGTCGAGGGTTGAAAGCCAAGATAAACCAAAGCTTTGTATTGAAAACCCGCAGGCTCTCAGACAGCATTGGGCCAAAGCTCAGCTCTGCAGCTGACGGAGATGTGCTGCTCTCCCAGGCCCGGCTCACCCCTCCCGGCCCGCGCTGCAGCGCCGCAGTGCAGACTTCCAGATGCTTTCTAGCTCTATCTCTTATTTTAGAAACTCTGCAATGAGAAGGAAAGGGACCTTAAGGGACTTACTCAAATGCATTTACCTGCCATTTCCTCTGAGACAAGCTGTGTTACTCTGCATTTTAAATTAACTTCTCTCCTTCCTTTATAAAGCAAAATGAAAGACAAATGTGTTGATTTAGAGTGAAATGTTGAGTCATTACTCACTATACTTATAGGTATCCACATATTCAGATAATGTTGATTTTCAGTATTTCATACAACTCCAGGCAGGCTGTGTTATTAAGGACTGTAGGCTAGCATATGGGATTTCCTTTTGGCAGGCTATTCCAATGTTCAGAAACATATTTTGATCCTTATTCCGAGATGTATTACATTTAATCCCCAACTACATGGATACAAAAAGCTCCAGTTTCCTGCGGGATCAATATTCTAGTACTCTGACATACGACATAAGTCGAAACAGTATAATAAAATATAATAGTAAATAACATCAAATTAATATGACAAGTCTCTGAGAAATTATATACTTGAAGTAAAGGGAACAAAACATCTCTGTTTCAATGAGACAGAATACTGTTGGAAAAGTAAAAAAATCAAGACATTACCACAAATCTGTTTTATTTTGGTGAAACTGCTTTTTTCAATGAAAATATTTCAGTTAGCATGTTACTGAATAAAGCACTGAAGTTCCTCCCTCGATGCCTGCATAAATTAGTGTGGCCTTTGATATAAACCTAATTAATTTGAACCTCCTTTATTTGAATTTAATTGAAATTTTTTGCACATATATATATTTATTGATCTGGAACATACAAAAGGCAATTTTTCATGTCTCTTGCTCCATACATTGCCATTACTGACAGAAAGAGTACAGCAGCGCGTAGTTTAGCACATTGCGTCCATTAGTTTATTTCATTCAAACTGAAGCAAGTAAAGAAGAAGAGTGAAATGAAATTGAAGTTCTCTCTTCAACTTCAAACACGTCAAAGTAAGAGAGGGAATACCTTTGGCAAAATTTTACCTTGCTGTGGGGAACACTTTAAAAATTACTAGTAGAGATGGCTGCTTTACAAATAATATGTCTTTGTCTTCTGCATGCAGATGACTCACTAGACATCATGCTTAGCGGAAAGGGACAGGCTGGCGTTGGCCAGGTCCAGCCGTGCTTTTTGCGCCCTGGAGCACCTGCCCATTCGCCTTGGAGAATTCACACCTGTACATGATGTCAAGCAACAAGTTCATTGCTAATTCAAGTGCAGTTCAATTAGCAGAGTACTTTCTGAGCCTGGTCTATGAAGCATTTTTTTCCCCCTACTGTCATCTAAGAATAACTCCAAACAAGCGGACGATGTTTACTGTCACTACATATAACTCACTATGTCTCCAGGTGGCTGGAAGAAGGTGTGGAGGGTGGTGACTCTAGCCTGCAGGAATGAGCTGCTTTGGTTGTTTTGTTTGGATACGCTCAATTTGTATAACTCTTAAGCACGTGGAGTCAGGGGTTGAGCAAATAGTAGCCGATGGAGAATAAGGTTTTCACTAGGTCAAGAAAACAGGCATTTAAAGTAGACAGGAGCTGGTGTTGATGAGGTGATGTTAAAGTTCAGTGACAGGCAAGTCCCGCCATCAACCGAGGCACTGAGCCGTTCCTCCCTCTGCATGCAGACCTTCTTCCACAGGTCCTCTGGGAGTCAGGGACCCCTGTGAGAAAGACGGATAACAGGAGCGATGAGGAAAACCCACCAAGCTGTCCCCTGTATCTGCGCTCACGCTGGGGAGGGGAACAGCTGCTGACCACCCCCTCACACAGCGCCTGTGCTGTCACCATGGCTTGGTGGAGAAGTCCTCCTTGACCTTGAACTGTGTTAACTTTGTGTGCTGCTCCTCTTCCCATTATTGTGACCAAAAAGTATACTGTCTAACTACTCAGTGGATTAAAATTTCTTGAGTGACTTTTTTTCTCTTTGTATACATATGCATAACTCTGAACATTTCTACCTGAGGCGTGGGAGCAACCGAGGAGTCCCCAGGCAGGGCACTCACTGTATTCCAGCATTTCCTCATCAGCACTGAGTGATCTGCTTGCGGAGGAGCAGTCACAGCTCAGCGGTCTCCTCTCACAGCACGTGAAAGTTCAGCGTCGCAGCAAACAGCGCAGCCTTGTCTGCGGAGCCTGGTCCGCATTCTCCCTCTACGCTGGGTGGGCATGAATTTTTCAATTCATACATCATTTACAATTTGTTGCAGCAGTTCCACAAAATCAGGAAGCTTTAAAAAGTTAATGAAAGACAATATATTTTTCTGACTGTTGTTGAAAGATAAGTAATTTGTTGCATTGCGTTTGGAGCCTGGAAATTTGTTTGAAAGTGGAGATATGAGGTGAGGAAAAAAGTGTTCAAAACATTACTTTTTACTTCGAAAGTGTCATGGTTCTTAAAGCTTGGTATATTGAGAAATTAGCCACAGTGGGTCTGTGATATATATAGATATATATCTCAGAGCAAAATAAAATAAATCTGCAATGACAGATAGGCATGAGAGTCACTCCTTTCAAAACTGAGCTTTTAAATATCATCATATCTTAATATTTAAATATTTTCATAAATTAACATCTTCATCAGAAGCCTAAACATTGTCACAGCATGCACCTTCAGCAAGTTCACATGTGACCCCATCATGGTGGAGCAGGAGGACAGGGACTGGGACAGGCTGCAGAAAAGGGCTGAGAGGAGCCCATGTGCCGAGTCCCTTGCCTGAGCTGCTGTAACGCCACACAAGGGACAGGCTGGACTGCCTGGAGAGCGGGCAGCTCAGCAGAACCGGGCCTCGTGGTCCTGGTGGCCAGCAAGTCAAACAGCAGACAGTGATGTGCCCTTGCAGCTAGTGGAGGCCAACTGACTCTTGGGCTGCATCAGCCAGAGTGCAGCCAGCAGGACAAGGGAAGAAATTATTCTTTATTCAGCACCTCCTCTGGTGGCATCTGGAGCACTGTATCCAGTTTTGGGCCCTCTAAGGATCAAAGACCTGTTAGCAAACTGGAGAGACCCCAGTGGAGGCCACAGTGACGGTCAGGGGTTAGAGCATATGAAAGTGGTGAGCATGGGAAAGCCAGGCTTGTCAAGCCTGGGGAAGAGCAGAAGAGGAGACCTCATTGCTGTCTTCTGCTAGAGGGGGCTTATAAGAGAAAGAACAGCCAGGTTCTCCTCAGAGGAGCAGAAGCATAGCAAAAGCATGACCAGCGACAAATACAATTTCCTTCAAGAGAACTCCCAATATGCTGGAAAAATATGCTGAGCAGCTGCTCAGAGAGTCTCTGGGACCTCAATTTTTGGAGATTCTTCAAACTGGACTTGAGAAGGCCTCCGCCTTCATCTAAGGTTGGAGTTGGCTTTGCTTGCAGCAGAAGATGGGACTTCTGAGGTCACTTCCAACCTACATTTTTCTATGATTCAGCCAGCCCCCCAAATACGCCTACACGACTGTGGTTAACAAAGCCCTCTGAACATCACATTAATGAATAGAAATACAGGGCAACACATTTATCTAGATTTTAGCATACGTAAAGGTGCCATTTAAAACAGTCTATCTCTTTAGAGTCAGGATGGCACTGGACGTCGTTTCCTAACAGTCTTTTATCGTTCTTGAAGTTTCTGGTATCACTAAATAGTCAAACATTGATTAAAGTGACAAACGAAACCAAAGTTTGGTTATGGATAATTGGATATGAATAATATCATTGAAGATAAAAGACAACATTTAAAAACTATTCCTCTTATATAGCATAATACAGTAGAGATGGTGATATTATTAAATCTGCCCATAACATTAACTAAGATTAACCTATGGTTAAATATATTTAAAAGAAAAAAATAGATATATATCTCAGAGCAAAATGAGAGAAATCACCTGATTAGTACTGACCAAGTAGCCTATCAGTAAGCGCTTAAACTATATAGCAAAGTAAAGACATACAGAATAAATCAAAGCTATTTTTGGCTTGTACAACTGAAGGATAAATCCTCAATTTTTAAAACTCCAAGTTGCTGAATGTAACACAAAGAGATGAGCACTGTCACTGTGGCAGGCAGACTCTTACTTTATTAAAAGAAAATAGCCCCTTGGTTACAGAGGGCCAAAAACCTTGTCCGAAACTTCTTATCACCCCAGCATAAGCTAACCTATACAATTCTGAAGGTGAATTTCCCCACACTTTTCAATAACTTTCGAAAGGAGAGAAGATGAGAAATAGGATGTCAATTAACAGTAACATCCCCTGGCAAATCTGTTTCCTAAAATAGGATCTCTGGTCCCATGTCAGATTCTCCAGACACCAGCCATCAGCATTAGCTACAGGAAGATGCCTGCAAGGAATAAAAGCGGGCCAACGAAATGAAACAGCATTTCATCACAAAGAGGGCCGGCTCTCAAGGTGAGGAGCGCTTGCCTAAAGCAAATGTTATTTACATTCTGGGTGGCATTCAGCCAAACAGAAGGGAATTATTATTTGAAGAATTAGATCTAAAATAGCTGGATGTGGCAAAACCGGCAGTATATACCTCTCTATGAGAAGGCATACCAAGAGACATCTTTTTTTCAGCTTTCTGTTCCTCTCTTTTTCTGTGCTTCTACGCTTCTTTTTAAAGGATCCACCAGTGGCAGTCGTCACACAAAAGTTATTGAGATCTTTCTCCATTTATACCCATGACAATGTTGTTTTTGTTCTTACAAAGTGTGTTGCGAGGAAGCAGCACTTTGCTAAATCCAACTGCGCTATTATCAGTGAATCTTGTTGCGTAGCTGCGGATCCAGCTGCAGCGGTCACGGAGCATCGCACACCGCTGCCCCTTCCCTCTCCTTGCAGCCATGCCCTGGTGCCTGCCCATTTCCAGCCTGTGTTCCAGCTCCATTTCAGAGGGAGATGGCGTGGGCTCGGGGGCTGGCGGGGAATGTCACAGTGACCTCCGCACACCTCAGGGCCTGCCCCAGCCCAGAACTGCTGCAGGGCACAGCAATGTCCTCGGAAAGTGCTGCTGTCCTGGTACTGTGCTCTTCCCTGGGCTTCCGCAGAGGCCACCGAGCCACAACCCTCGAGCCCTTCAGGGCTCACACTGCAGCACATGCTGCAGGACACAAGACACATTCTCGGGGTGCATATCCTTAGGCAATATGATGCACACACCTCTTCCAGGGAGAAGAAAATATATGTTTTAGAATCATAGAATCATAGAATTGTCTAGGTGGATGGGACCTTTAAGATCATCGAGTCCAACCATCAGCCTAACACTGCCCAAACCCCCACTACCTCATGTCCCTCAGCACCACGTCTGCCCAGCTTTTAATTCCCTCCAGGGATGGCGACTCCACCACTGCCCTGGGCAGCCTCTTCCAATTCTTGACAACACTTTCGGTAAAGAAATTTTTCCTAATATCCATCCTAAACCTTCCCTGGCACAACTTGAGGCCATTTCCTCTTGTCCTATCACTTGTTACTTGGGAGAAGTGACCGACTTTTATATCACTTCTCCTGACAGCCACCACAGCTGGCTGGCGTGGGGAGGGAAAGGTGCTGAGAAAGTATTGCATGAGACATCTGCATTTACTTACTTTCTTCCCCTGTGTTTGAAAGGAAAAGCACTAGAACTCTCCCATGGTTACCAGTGATGGTGAATGCAAATAACACAAACAATAGCTTTATTTATACAGTAATAGTTTGAGTAAAGGTGAGGGTTCAGCTCTATTTGAAAGTAGACACGAAATAGAGTAGGGAATGAATCTGAAGTTGTTCCTGAAATATGACATCTCTTGGACATCTTGAAAAAGAAAATAAAAGCAAAGGGAGAGAAAGGAGAAAGTGGAAATGTAACAAATGCCTTGTTCCTAGCTAACATAATTCGTCCTGAAAGTCGGTAGAGCAGAGTTAGGGATTTCTAGCTTTTGTGAAGTATCTCAAGTTATATAAACTGCAGTTCTGGTCTTCAGAGTCAATTAATTCATACTTGTTTCATTCAAGGAGTCAGGTTAATTCTACATTTCTACAAAGTTCATGTCTGTGATACGTCAGAGACAGAAATAGCTGACTATTTAACAGCAAGAGACTCCTCCTGTAATGTTAGTTGTGATTTCTTCTCATAAGAATGCCCATAATGTGGACTTTGGAATATATTTCACTAACGAGGGAAAAAAAATAGTCTCTAGAATTCTTTGCTTATCAAAGCACCACTGCTCAAGGTATACAGGGGTGAAACAGCCCCTGTACGTAGGTTATTAGATTTACTTTTTTATAGCAGGGCAAACAGAAATAAAAAAAAGAAGCAGCAACAGGAACCTGCATCTGGATGATGGAGCAGCAAATGAAATACTTAAAAATGGAAATGGGCAGATTCACAGCTGATTAAGCATGCTATTGTCACTGTGATTACAGCGCAGAGAGAGGCTGTTGAGTTCCCTCAAAAGGAAATTGCACACAAATGCTTTTGCGTATTTGTCCATCTAGAGGTTCTCCGAAGGAGACAACTCTTCGTTCCCTCTCCAGATGGTTTGCTGCCCGAGCACCCGAGAGATGCTGGGAGTGAGCGGTGCCTCACGCAGACCCAGTGAGGGAGAACACAGCTCCTTTTCCAAAAACCGGAGCTCAACGTGCTGAGACCCAACTAGTGCTCCGGAGCTGGCGGTGGGGGGAGGTCTGGCCTTTCAGAGCAAGAACCTGACCCAGAGAAACATAATTCAAAACTGCCAAGAAGCATGGTCTTGATTTTTTTCCTAGGGTTGCTGAAAAGGAAACGGGTCTTGTGAGCCTGGATTGCAGGGGTATATACATACATATATATTGTGTGCATAGGTGTACCTATATTTTGTTTTTTAAATTGTATGTATATACTGTGTATATGCGTGTAAATATACACATATACGTAGTGTTGATGAGGCTGTTTGGAAGGCTGGTAAAGGAGGTCACTTTACAACTTCAAAACCAAGCTTTACTAGACAGACATTCACTAAGAACAAACTATCAGTGGTTTGGTTTTCATCATTCCCAACATATACTGCAGTAATTAGTCCTGAACGACCTTATCCTGAGCACTGTACAGCACCAGGTAGCCGACGCCGGGGAATGGGTGCTGATGGCTGTGATTCTTCATGGTCCTGGTCTCCAGGGCTGTTGATCGGGTGTGAGAACTGAAATGGGCAAATTCTTTCCCCCCATTTTCACTTGCTTACCTCTGTTGTTTCACGGTCTCCTCTCCCTCCCCAAAAAGAAAGGCAGGAATTCGTCTGCTCCTGTCATAGCTTATCTTTTCTTTTAGGATCAGGACTTGTTCTGGTTTTGCAAGACTCCTTTCCTCCTTGCTCTGCAGCATTATTCTGGTGCCATCAGATGTCTTTCCTCCCTGGTTTCCATCCTTTGTTCTTATCTTGCAGGTTCTATTACTCGCACATATCCATTTTCCAGTACCCCATTGGTGCAAATGTACCACAGATCAGTTTGTCCCCTTGCATTTGCATACTTTTAATATAGCTGTGCTTAGCTGTGTTACAAAATGCCTGTACGTCGTTGTTGGTTATACTATTTTAGTGTGCTTATGTCTGTATTTAGGGCAAGAAAATGTCCTGCTTAAAATATTTCTACTTTATGGGTGCAACAGGCCTCAGCTTCAGCTACACCTGCCTTTGCGCTCTTAGTTTTAATGTGCAGTCTAAAAACCTGTATCAGAAATTGCATTTCTGAAATAGAAAAATTATATTATGTATGCAGTACCAAATCCAGCTGAGTGCTGAATGCCATCAACCCTCATTTCATCAGGAGCTGAGGGCACTTAACACCTCACAGGGCTGAGATTAGAAACCTGGCAAGAAATAACCGATTGTAATTCAACTTGTTCCACTCTGTTAGTAATTTCCTGGCCTGAGACCATCTGCTGTTCAGAAGTAGCTTTTCTAACATAGTGGGGCAAGTCAAGAAAATATATCAGAACTGTTACAAAACTTTCTTAGCATATTAATGCTCTCCTTTACCAGTTTTTAATTATTTATATAGCGTCATAGAATCTTAAAGATCCTGGTTTTTTTCAGTGACTAAAAATACAAGTTTCCATAAGCCGTAAACAAAAAATACTGCAGAACAGTGGGGAAAGCACTGTATTTTACTCAGACACGAGCCTTCAGGGCTTTAGCAATCTAAACAGCTATTCACAAACCTAAGTGCACCATTATGTCACCTCCTGGAGAACTCCAGTACCAAATGATAAGGTACCTGGGCACTTGGGAACAACTCCTGTGGCCAAACAGGATAGATTAGAAAAAGAAATTCAAAGGGATAGGCTTATAAGTAGATTGTCTTAAAAAGAAAGTAAATGTCTGGAAAAAGACTCAGTCAGACCTGAGAGATCAGAAACCCCAGAGGAAGTGACTGAACAAAATAGGGAGGTTTATGGATTCAAACTAGTCCATCGGGTACCAGGCAAATCCCTTTCAGCAGCGTATTTTCTGCCTTAGGCAGCAGAAATCCTGCTCCTGATAGAGATTTTCCCTCTGGTACCAGAGGTGCTTTGTATTCATCCCTGGATTCCTTCTTGCTATTGTCCTTCTGTCCAAATGCCCAATCAGATTATCCTAATTGTCCTTTCTCCTCTTAAAACGTATCTCCTTAGAAGTGAGCTTCATGTTGGAAGGTCAGTACTGATCCCTCTATAGCCACCCTCTGAAAGCAGTACCTCTTTACAAAAATAAAATATTTTTTTTTCCTTCTCATACTTTTCTCCCATTTTGCTGACCCGCTAATGCTGCCGACAGCCGGGATACAGCATTCCTTTTCCTAAGGCAGCCATGTGCTGCAAAGGGAGGAGGCTTGGGACCATGCAAGTATAAGGCTGTTAAAACATAACAAGGCGAGGTCAGTTGGCAATGCATCACTCTCATGTAAGAAATCTGTTTTTGAGCTAAATTGGCTTATCATTCCACAGTTATAATGGTGAAAAGGCATGACTGTGTTCTGACTTACAAACACGGTTGCTTTAGTAACTAAACCATATTCATCTACAACGTGTTTGCATGAAACTGCTAACATCTCTTTCATCACAGAAAATGAAGGAAAAGGAAACAAATAAGCAGTATATTGAGGAGAGAAAGAAACCGCATTGCTGAAGGAGAAGGCTGTTTGGAAGGACGCCTGGAACACACCAGACCTGATTTGCAGTGTTACAAAGGTGTTAATGTCCAAAAAGATGCCCAGATTGTGTGAACAGAATTTGCCCTTGTTGTTCTCATTGCGGTCATATAAATTCACCTGATGCAAAAATGCAGCGAGCCACTGGAACCAGTTCCAGTGAATTAGCAAACTTTATCTCCCATTTTCAGGTTTCCATGGTGATGGGAAAAGTGTGAATGAATAGTTAGTTCTCAGGTGCAGAAAGGTATGTAAGGCAGAGACAAATACTGGCAGAGATAAGTGGCCATATCATTACATGAATGGAACAGAACAGACAGAAAACTCCACTGTTGTAGAAAGAAGTTACAGGGTAAATGCAGAAAGAAAAAGATGCGCTACAACTTCCAGTGGAATTGGGGAAGGTAAGTCACTTGGATATTCTAAATGTTTTAGGGACCAAATCCTACCTTTTAACGTCCAGAAGCCAAAAAAAAAAAAAAAAAAAAAAAAAGGGGGGGCTTAATAAGGCAAAAAAAAAAGAGAAAAGCTCAAGCATCCATTATATCATATTAGAAATGGGGAAGAAATACTTTAAAAGACAAAATCATATATGCAACTAGACATTTGTCTGAATGTTTTCTGTGAACTGCAAGGTCATTCCAGGACATGCACAATCTATCTGGAATCATTTTATTCCCTGCCTTTTTTATGCCTTCCTGGTGTGAGAATAGAGCTAAAATACCAGCATGCTGTTAGGTGATTTTTAAACCTTGGTCATTTTTTCTCTCCTGATGCCTCTGCCTTCAGGCAAATACGGAACTAGTAGTACAAATAAAAATTGCAGTCTAAATAAAAGAACACGGAGAATAACATCTTTTTAGATGCTTCTGCTACAAGCCAGTGGTTTTAGAAATGGACATTGGTCCTAGTTACAATAAGCTAGGAACAGCATTTCCAGCCTACCCTACCCTTCACCTGCAGGAGTCTCTTGCTGAACTGGTTGGAAGCCCTTCCCTTGTAATGACTTATTCTGTGTTTTTAGGGGCCCAGTACCCATAAAGCTGAGTAAAGAGCTTTTCAGATACATCCAAAGAAAGAGAAAATAGGAGGGGGGAAATTTATATTAAATTAAAACGAAGTTTTCTAAAACGTACTGATGAAAGAAAAATTCTGATATTGTAACTCCACTTCATTTTCATTCAAATTGATGCTATTTAACCATAAAAGCCCCCTCTGTTTGTAAATGTTTTTTAATTTTAATATGGAAAGTGTCACTGCTACATAAAAAGTGATTTATTAAATATTGAGAAGAAGCACTTTAAAATATCAAAACCTGAAACATTTCATTCTAATATCCTTAAAATCCAACATTTTGGAATTATATGCATCTTTTTTTTTACTTTCTCTTTTTCTTTTCGCTAGTCTTTTTGTCTGTTTGAAACCTACTTTAGCAAATTTTCCATTCCTATCAAACTTGAGAGTTCAATCAATCATTTAATTAAAAACACCAGAAAATAAAATTCTGCACCCAGCAGAGAGGTCCATGCGCATAGAGCTCACTGTGGAGCCAAGGCAATGGCCAGAACATGAATAAATTTTACACTAACCAGGTATACTGAGGCCAGTGCTTGCCTTGGGATGTGCTGGGTTTCTGCTGGCAATAAGCATCTTTCTCTTTGGGTTCCTTCTTCCCCCCCATTCCTTTTTCTCTTCGTGCTCCTTAGAGAACTAATTTGAATGTTAATTCTCTTTGGCAGAAACTTCTTTTGTGGACTTGCAGGCCAACTTGTACTTCCCCAGCACAGACAGAGCAGCACAGAAGACAGAGAGCTTCCAAAACGATCCATGGGTTCTTTGAGACCTTCCAGGGAAACCTGATCACCTTTGGAAACCTGGTCATCGCCAGTTTTACCTTCTTTTCTCTGCACTTGCAGATGAGAAGAAATTTGCATCAAATTATTTGTTCCACACAACCTCAGATCTGAGGACCTGCCACAGCTGAGCCCCACTCACATGGACACGCACACACACAAAATTCAGTTTTGTACCCGGTTTTATGCCCTTTGATAGGGCACTAGCATTTGCACTCTGACTTTCATTATTCAGGTTTTCATTTTTCATCTCATTTCTAATCAAATAATGGTAATGATGAAAGCTGAGATGTGTAGCTCACATAACCAAAGTTGATCGTGAGTTTGCATAACACAGGAGGGAGAAAATCCCTGGGATTCAGGGGCTGCAGTTCACTCACCCTCCTCCCTTGCCCCGAGTGGAGCCGGCAGAAGGATGTAGGGTGGGGAGAACTTTACAAAAGCAGAGAGCAGCGGTGTGTGTATGGAATAAACTGCAGCGTCTGTGGGGTAAAAGTTAATGGGACCAAAGACAGAGGTTACTGGTTGGAGACATAGACAAGAAAAGGTGAGTCATGGACCCATCTGTCCGTGCATGGTGAGAAAGACCTGTAAAAAGGCCTCCCGAAAATGAACTTTCTGGACTTTTCTGCAGTTTTAGTACTATTGCAGACCTGGGCAGAAGACACTGAAACACAGTAGGGAGTTTGAAAGAAGAAATACATGGGTGGGTGAAAGTGGACGTGAGTTAGCTACGTTAGGTGAAGAGAGGGAAGAGCTCTCTGACATAAAGGTGAATCAGCTCCTCTCTAGCAGAGGGCTATGGAGATGACCAGGGACTGGAGCATCGCTCTGTTGAGGAAAGGCTGAGAGACCTGAGGCTCTTCAGCCTGGAGAAGAGCAGACTGAGAGGGGACCTCATCGATGCTGATCAATATCTAAAGGGTGGGTGTCAGGAGGATGGGGCCAGACTCTTCCCAGTAGTGCCCAGCAACAAGACAAGGTGCAGCGGGCACCAACTGGCACACAGAAAATTCCATCTCAACATAAGGAACAAATTCTTTGCTCTGAGGGTGCCAGAGCCCTGGCACAGGCTGCCCAGAGAGAGTGTGGAGTCTCCTTCTCTAGAGGTATTCAAACCCCACCTGCATGCATGACCCTGCTCTGGGAGGGACGTTGGATGATTTCTGAAGGTCCCTCCCAATCCCCACCATTCATCAGGTTTTGCCCTGCTCTGTCCCTCTGTAGGCACACGCACCAGCTGCACACCCACTGCAGTTGTCCCAGGGGCCCTGCTGCAGCCTGCCTGAGGTCTGGGACCGTGGCCACATCTCCAGGTCCTGCTCCTGGTCCTGCTCCCGGCCAGCTGGGCCACGGCAACCACGCCAGCTGGTTTTGTGCCCAGTCACCTTTCCCTCCACCCTGATATTTGTCCCCTCTGGCTGGTTAGTGGCTTACACCTGCTTTGTTATGGTAGTAAAGTGCATCAGTGCCAGAGACAGTAACAGTCAATCTCACACTCAGGAGTGTGTTTTGGGATAAATAAAAACCCAGGGACCTTTATGGCAAGCCTTGTGCGCTGACTCATGTGGATTACTACTGTGTATTCACAGCTCAGCACACTTACCAGAGGACGGTATTTCTTTTCATACGAAGAAAAACAGCCCTGTGAAGGATTTCCAGCTCCCCTGGGAATCTCTTCCAGCTCTCATGTTCGCACCAAGGGCTATGGCTAAACAGCTGAAGAATATCTTGGCTGAGAAATGTCCGTTACCAACATTTTCCACTTATTTTACTTACACCTGCCACTCATAAACTCCCAGTACTCTGGAGCTCAAGCTATTACTGTCAGCCTTGTAATTAACTTTCTCTGAGGTCGATACAAATCACACTGAACTCAAAGTCTTTCATTCTGTGAGATTTCTGTCACTCCATATGTTCAGCTCAAGACAGTCATGTACACTCTCAGGACCTGCACTACGATTTGGAAGATCTGTGATTATTAAGTTCCAGCTTTGACACAGATCCCTTGTGAACTTAAAGCAGTCACCTAGTTTGGGATCTCTCTTAATTACCTTCAGACAAGCAGCAGTGAGGTGACGGGGTCTGAGCCGGGGACATAGGCTGCACATGCAGCAGCACTTTGGTCAGAAATGTTGCACAGCTTTTAAGCAAATCTCCTATTAATGTCCCCATGCCAGAGCTTCTCGTCTGATACAGGGAGGGAAAATCTCTCTGTCTGGACGAGTGATGGAACAAGTATTCAGGTGACACTGGCGTACCAGTGTCACTGCTGGCAGAATGGTAGCTCCTTTCAGCTGCGATCTACAGATGTTCCCTTACTGCAAATACAAATGCAAGTGTGTTTTCAGCAGTTGTCTTTATGGAGTTTATCTTCTTGTCTTTACTTGGCAAACCTCCCATGGTAGTCACCAGGACTTTAAATTAGGACAGGAGCCAAACCTAACTAGGGATTATTCATTGAATTCCATCAAGGAGAAATTCAATACAGCCAGATACACATAGATGCAACTCCAGCGAGAAACTGCTTACAAAGGGCTTAGACATCTATCAGTCCCCTAGGGAACAGGAGGGTCATTATGCATAACAGAGTAATTCTAGCTTGACTCATAATGGGTTATTATTTTATTCTTGCAACCTAAGATCACATATTGTGAGGAATAATGTTCTGTTATAATGAAATATAATATGTCGTATCTCACATTTTTCCTTCCATACGATTCAGTAGTATGAGACAATATGATACTCTTATGTCAGAGAGTATTTTTGCAACATCATTATGAAAAGGCGTTATTTAATGAACTGATTTCTGGATTCATAAACACAAAATAGAATTATTTTTCACAGTGGGTTCTTTTTTCTCATTTATTGTTAAAAAGTAGATTAGATGCCAACAAGTGGAATATCCAGTCTGAATTTATAGTAGGCAATTACAAGATCATTTTCCAAATACCTCTGGTTAATTTGCTGGGTCTTCCAGTAGCCAAGCTTTAAGCAGATAAGGATATCACGACTGATTCAATTTTAAGTCTAATGTATGCAAACATCAATCTTATCCCAGTATCTCATGAAAAATATTTGAGGACAAGTTTTGTCTGGGGTTTTAAAATTTCCTCTCTTCCTTCAAAATATCACAGTTCAGGATCTATCCTTCTAATGCAAAAGTTGAATGGATAAATATAAATCACTTTTATGCATGACTCAGAAGGCTTCAAATTATGTGTTCTCAAGGACTGTTTCTGGGAAGGTCTATAAATACAACTTATCACCATAAATCTTCCCGTTTCTTTCATGGTGGGTGTCCAGTATCAGTTCTTTTTGGTGAAAGAATAAATGAGAGTAAATTCTATCAGCACTGTTTCTTGCATTAAATGATCTCAGAGTGATATTCCTGTTATTCAAATTGCAACGTTATCACCCCAGTTTCATTTTGAGCAAGGGGTAATGTAAAAATGGAAGCTTCTCACTCAACTTACTCATACTGAAAACTCTCTAACAACAACTAACTTTTTCATTGTTTTATTTATGCAGATGGCGTAAGAGGGTTTGAACTGGTTATGTTTCTCCCTGGACTTCAAATGCTCGATCAGTTTTATATTTTTGAACACACTGAGACCAGTTTTAATCTCGACCCTTAGCTGGTCTGAACAAACACAATTAGGGGAATTAAGATAATTCATGGCAATTGAGATGGACCTACTTTATGTCAGTGAGGGCTCAATGTGAGCTAATAAATAGCTTAATTTAACTTGTAAAAGTTTTTGTTGTTCTAATTTTTTTTTTTAACAAATCAAAAATCCGGTAGACAAAAAAAATCAACTAAAAACTATTGACTCAGAAAACGTCCTTGATCTGGTATCATGTAGGATGTCATAAGCATGTAGCCCTACGATGACTTTTTATAGTCAAAAGTGAGAAAAGAAATAATGTATCAAGCCGAAAAATAATTAGAAAGAGCTCTTGGCTTCCCCCATACTAATTTCAACGTGCTGTGGTTCCACCAGCTTCAGCAGCTGCGGCATGGTATTGTGCCCATGTGGGAAGAGCAGGGCTGGTTGCCCTTGGCAGATTCTGAAACCTGATTTAAGATTAAATCCATGCCAGGTGTGCGAGTCATGTGGAGATGTGCTGAATAAAGCTGCTGAATTTAACTTTCAGCATTAACAGCTGATACTAAAAGTAGGACAGCTAAGGCACCCTAGGACAAGGATTTATGTAAATTCAGAAAGTGATCACCACACTGTGGAAAACGAAGCTGACCTCGCTTATTTGTTAGTCCACTTACAGGATACGTAGGAAGTTAAAGTCCTGACAGCCTTTTCCCCCTGCCTCATCTGTGCAGAATCTTCCAAGGGCCAGATTTGACCCAGTTGAAGTCAACAGCAAAAGTCACGGTGACTTCTCTGGGCCAGGACATCCCCAGTAGCTGCAGTTGCCGATGCAAGAAAGGATCAGAAAATGCTGCAGGAAAACCAGTGCCCCGATCTACTCTGCCCAACGCTTTATGCACACATTTGCCACGGTGGATGTTAATATAAGGTCTGTCCAGTCTGATTTGGTACAATTGTAACCCTCCTCCTCTATGCCAGGTAAATGATCGAATCCAGCACACAGAAATGAAGAATCAAGGCTCAGTTGGATTGTTGTCTGAATAGCAAAGGCTCGCAGCACTCTGGTGAGAAGAAAACACACTTTTTGCTTTAAAAAGTATTTGTAACTTTTTGAAGTCTTATTCCCATGTATTATACATATCGAGGAGCCATAACTTTTCTAATGGTGAAAAAAAATTCCACAGATTCACAGATTTTACAGCTAGAAGGAGCCTCATGATAATCTAACCTGATTTTGTATGGACCCACGACAGAAGTTCCTTGTAGTAATCCTTGCTTCAAGTGCAATAGCTGTCAACACAGTTGTTGACATAGACAGCTCTCATGTTGTGACATCGGCAATTCTGGAGTTAATATTTGTGCAGTATAATTGCAGCTGTGTATTTCACTTGCACCATTTAAAAACCCCCTGCATTTTAAACAAAACTGTGGATTCTCAAACTAGATTTGCCACTGATGAACAAGGCGTACGACTGCTTAACAAGCTGATGTACTCAGGAAGCTGTCAAGAGACTGGTCATCATTCTAAAAAGCAGCTGGATGAAAAATGAATATTTTCTAATATTTATGCTTCAAAAATTTACTCCAACAAAGAGTAAATCAAAGGAGAAAAATTTTAAAACATGTAATTTTGGAACTTTAAAGCTTATGTTAATGTGCTCTTTGCTGTTTTTCACTTAATAGTGGACACTACTGTTATTAAGCCTCTTCAAAAAATACAAAGGAGACAAATGAGTGTGTAGCCCAGCGGGAAGAGTTTCTTTCATCATTGTATCAGCATTTAAATCCCAAAGGAACATTTTTTCTTGCTGTGCCTTCATCTTTCTGCAAGTGCATTTTATCAGACCCTGCAGCCTTTCCCAAGGAAAACAGGTGGCTCATCCTGTGTCCTGCTATCACAGGGGGATATAGAGCAAGGAATGGCATTTCATCAGGGTTCTTCAAAAATCGTATGTTTTGACCTAGCCAATGTCTTTGCCTCTATAACGTTACAAAAAAACCAAGAAAACGCTGTCCACAGTAATTCCAAAGGGATGGCTGTCATTACTACAGCCGAGGTCTCTGCGTGGCTGCTTTCCATGGGGTCAGGCGATGAACCCTTAATGGTGTCTGCCACAGATTGCATCTTCCCCTTGCACAGATCAGCGAAGAGCTCAGGGCAACCAATTATGCTGTTGACCTGACCGTCCAGTGGTGTTTGCGAATTACAAACAGTTCACAGATATCTGAATATCTGCAACGTGACAATCCTTTGGCGCACACCTCAGCGTGACCATCACGACAGAGGGGATCTGAGCCTGGCTGGGCGGCTGTCAGTGTGCAGCTGGACCTCTTCCCTTTTCTTTGGAAATGAAACGTGGCCATCTGGGGGCTTTGCAACTCACTGCTGAAATTCACGCAAAGTGGGACTCGCCCAGATGAAGCTTTGCATGGTGATGGGGTCTGTGCAGGGATCATAACACGCAGGGAGCTGAGAAAGCGAAGCCCAGATTGCAGCCAGCTTATGGCCGGCAGGGCTGTCCCCACACATGACGCTGCTGTGCGAGCCCTGCGTCCCACCTCCATCCCCCATCCGCTGACCCGCTCAGAGCTGGTTCAACGGGCTGCTGCTTCATCCACACCGGCTGGAATGGTGCATCGGTTGAAACAGCAGGCTGTAAACATACAGTCAATAAAACCACAACTTTTTCTACAATTTGAGCAAAAATATGAAGACAGCTGTGAAGAATTCTTAAGGGAATAACCAAATTCTTCTTTGCAACTCTGCTGCAGCCAACTAGAGTTAACCTGTGAGCCAACTAGAGTTAACCTGTGAGACTAATTCTGGGGTCAGTACAAAAACAGTGGCACAAGAGGAACCAAAATGAATGCCTCCACATTCCCTTCAAATACACCCCTGATAATCCATCTATCCAAATGCTACCAAGATGGCCTCATCTGTATTACTTATCAGGAGAGGTGCTTTATCCGTAATTTGCCCAGAAACAGAGAAAAGTTCTACCCCAGAAGCAGCTTATTCAACCCAGAAGGGAGCCGGGGAGCCACTGCCATACAGGAGCGTGGGCTGAAGTGCACTAGACTTCAGGAGAAATCCGGGGAGCTGAATTATTTGTCATTGTATAATGCCACCTGCCTTCAACCACTTGGACCAGCCGGTTTGTCTCAGTGAGCTCTCTGCTTTCTGCTTTTTCCACTATGGGCAATTAATGGTAGTCTCAGAAAATAGTTTTTCTAAGCAGGACAATTTTGCAACTTCCCAGTTCACCTGGGGACACATGGCAAAGGGATGGTGGACTCACGGTGAGTGTGGCAGCAGCTGATGTACACCACCACAAAGTTTTGATTTAATCAGCCCATGTTTAACCTGACCACAAGCTGTTAGATGTTCATGGCCATCCAGAGGTGTCTGTCAAAGCCAGGGATTGATGAAAGGCAGGCTGGCTGGCTGGCTGGGAAAAGCTACCAGAAGGAGATCAGTGACATCCAAACCTCGTTTAAATGGCTGCTACTCTTAGCGGGAAGATATTTTGACATCCTTTGCTCTGATCCCCACCTCTGGCAGCCAGTTTGCCTTTCAAAACCAAGAAAAAAGGGATCAGAAACTCCTTCTTTTGTGTCTGCTGCACAACAGATTCAGCATCCTTTAGGAAAAATCAACCTACTTTTAGATGTGCCAGCTCAGATGCTGGATGAACGCTAGCTGCAAAAGCAGGCTCTTTTTTTTTTTTGCTTTTTTATCTTTTTTTATCTTCCTTTCTAGCAAAAAATGAGTTTCTGTTAGACCCAGCTGCCAGAGCTGAACTGCTTCTAGTTTTAACGGCTTGCTTAAAGTTAGTTTACATATATCTACAGCGCACTATGATCTACAGGACAGATAAGTCCTTTATCTTTTTCCCTCTGAAAATAACCTGGATTCTTTCCCACATTCCCCGGGATAATTTGCTTTAAGAACATATGGAATTGTTACAGGAGAATCTTGATGTAAATGACACAACCTGCCAGCATGTTCAATTTAATAACCCTTATAATGGCTACTCACAAAAAGCACAACCGTTCCTGAGAAAGCGTGTTTTTCTAAAGCTTTCTACCACAAACAGCTCGTCGTTCATCAAAACTCAGAAATACTAAACCCACTAAAGTTTCTGACGCTGCAGCTCCTAAAAGTGTAATAGCACCAGAAAGCCACAACTTTCACTGGGGACATATTTCCAAGAGAAATCTGGAGAGAGGCAAAGTTCTGGATGAAAACAAGGCATGTCATCAGCCCGTGTGTATTTTCCTAATGCTAAGAAAACAAAAAGATTTGTACTGGACACAAAAAGTGACTTCCCCCTGCAATGTCTGCGGCCACCATGTGCAGCATTGCAGTCCTGAGGGCGGCACCTAAACTGCCGAAAGCTGTGTGGCGGTGGTGTGTTAAATAAGCATCGCCTCTGCTACAAGGGAGATGGTAATCACTGCAAGCTCAGTAAATCGCTTTCTTCTAGATGG
The DNA here is from genome assembly GCA_013400035.1 of Rynchops niger. Lineage (NCBI taxonomy): Eukaryota > Metazoa > Chordata > Aves > Charadriiformes > Laridae > Rynchops > Rynchops niger. The sequence goes on along the minus strand of VXBH01005633.1, from coordinate 28,180 downwards.
TCTGTGATAGGTCCCTTCAGTAATTGGGAGTCTATAGAAGATTTTATTCCTTTTTCATTACTCTATCCATCGGTAAAATGTCTCTGGTAATCAGTAGCATTGGCAGACACCCTTTGGTGGGCTCCTAAAGGAGCTCTCTAATGAGTCAAGGGTTTATTCCACTACGACCATGGACTTTTTAGTAGCCATTTTAATGGGTTTTTGGAAACTGTGACCACTGCAGTTAATGTTGTGATAATGACTTAGTTTTAATTCCATGTTTTTAAACCTTTAGAACAATGCTGTTAAACCAGGCTGTACCTCATTAGTCAAGGTTTCAAACCAGGAGTTCGTTATTTTAAAAGTCTGTTAGATACTTTACTGTCACAGGAATTCATAATGAAAGAGGGAATTAAAAAAAAGAAAAAGGCAACTTTTTCACTTGTATTGTGTGCAAATGATCTGAAAAAGTTCTAGATGAAAAACTGAGGTCTGCTTATTAAAAAAAATAAATGAGCTTATCTTTTAATCTTCTAGTGCCATCATTCCCTTTTGCCATCACAATATAAGGTTTAAAAAGCTAACAGGAGAACAATTTCAGCCTATAATGCAAAGCAAGTAATAATCATCCAGAAAAGGCAGGTTGTCATAGTTAAACCAAAAATTTAAGTTTGGGGTTGATTGCAACCTTTTGCAAATTAGATTCAGTTTGGTGAACAGTTTCAGCCAAAAAAATTCAGAATTTTTAATCTGAATTTATGTTGTGTCTTCGTTATATTTCAACATGTCATCATATGAAATGTAGCAATATATATCTTCAAAGATTAAAAAAATACCTGATGACCCAACAAAAGGGTTTTAGAATCAAACCAACTTTTTTTGGTGACTCCAAACTATAGACTTCTGTGCATTTTTCCTATTTTTTATTCCGTTGTTTTTTCAATGTGGCCTGTGAAGGACTGCAACACCAGCTTTGCGGAGCTGTGGACTGCAGGCTGCAGCCGTAGCATCCCGTGCCATGAAAGACGGTGTCTCCACAGGAGCCCGGCAGAGGCTCCCCCTGCATCGGGGCAGAGGGGGTCACCTGCACCTTGTCCCGTGTTCCAGAGAAGAGACAGCTCAGACACCTCCTGGGTATGTACGAGGTGCAGACGATTGTCCTTTCCGTTTCATCAGAGGTTTCATAACACAGTGGTGGGTGTGGACTGATCCTCAGGAGATATTTACTGCTTATTACCACATAGCCCCTGGGTTGACCACCTGGCATCAACATCACCAGAATTGTTTGAGACTCGAGAAAACTAGATATGCTTATTAAAGCATTGACAATGCTTGACTGTCACCATCACTTCTTTGAGTTCAACTGTAGCCACGTTTTGCAAGATGAAGATGAGATATTGAGTATGGGATAAATCATGAAACAAATGTGATAGTCAGTGCTGAAGAATGTATTTATTTTGATGAAAAAAATGTTTTGCCATCACAAACTTCTTTGCTGCAAGCATGCTGGAAAGACAAGAGGTGATGTTCTTAGTTGTGTTTACTCAGGAATGAATTTATTACTGGTTTTGTGCTTGTGGCTAGTTTACATAGATCATTCTCCTCTTGGAGTTCTGTCTAGGTTATTCCCAACACCACCATCACACATCCCCTATCAGCCCTTCAAAACCCATCAAGTTCTAGGTGTAGAGAGATGATTTTCAAGCTGACTGGCCTGGTTGCAAACTACCTGTGCGGACAGCACAAGTCTTTTGAGCTGCTCACATTTCTTTATAAGCTGTGTCTTTTTCTCCCTTTGATAAGCCACATACCTTTTATAACATCCTCCAGCCAAACTGAGAGATTAACTTCTTAGCACTGCTTCTGGGAAATGGACTTCAAAATACTCATAAACCCCCATCAGCTTACACAATGCAAAGACTTTATGGTAAAACTCTCTGAAGAGAGAGTTTATTTGGATTCGTCTCCCAAGGATGTGGCCAAGCACTCCCCCATTCAAGGGGAAAGTGCAAATCCTCCATACCCAGGAGCTGCCGTGATGCCTCACCCTGCAGCCTGAGTGACAATTTGAGCTTATGTAAATGACAAGTGTGGTGGACAAAAAACAGTCTTTCTTCCTGGCCTCGTTGAACCTGGCTGGCATGATCCTCACTGTAGACATTTTCTAGTGAAGTCCAGGCAGAGGAGACACAAGACTCCTGCTCTGGTTCAGCAAGCTCTCTCCATAGGATCAGATTGTGTTCCATTTCCTTATAATAGTTGTCATAGCAATATTGCTCGTTTGTACCACAGTCATCCCTATTAAATAAAAAGCAATGTCATGAATATGAATTCTATATCTTAAAAAATCAAAACAAACTGCAATTAATGATGGCTTTTCCAACACTAAGTGTTCATGTCATACTGTTCTCCATTGTTAAAATTTGTTTCCTTAACTTTTAAATTGAGCTTTTGCTTTTCTATAATTTTGTACTGTTAGGGTTCTTTAAGCCGGGGTGGAAGCACCGCAACAATTTCTCTCAAGAGCATGAATACCTGACATGCACCGCTTGTGAGGAACCCACGAAGGAATAGTTCACAAGCTTTGTAACACTTGTTGTCGGACCTTTGCTATGAAATACTTTGACGTGAAAGGAAATGTATCATCATTGCTGAGAATGCTAGTAATGAGGCTATCATGCACAGAGTGGGTGGCAGAGACGATCTGAGCGGAGTTGGCTTTGTTCTGCGAGGTGTATTACCGTGCATATAAATACACATTAATGGGTGCACAGGGACAAAGCGCTCCTTTATGCCATGGTGTGGGGAGCTGGGGAGCTGGGGCCCTGGGCCCTGGGAAGGTGGGTTTTCACCAGCAAGTGGGGACCATTAGGACTGGGTGTGTTTAGGCTTAGACAGCCAAGAGCTAGGCTCTTAAATCAGGGCACGTTACCCTGGATTCTGTTCAAACTAATGAAGAGAAATGAGAACATCAGAAGGGAGGTTGTTATGTGGGTAAATTGGATGAACGGGAATGAATTGCCCATTCCTCCCTATGGACTCTAAAGGGAGCTCGGAAAACTGGCTCAGATATAGATGTCTAATATTTATATGAGCAAAGGATTTCATCCTAACTGCGTCTGAGCTCCCATGGAGACACTGGGGCTACGGAGGATTAATGTATCCTTGGCTACATGGAGGTGGAAGAAATGAAAATTATTCCGGCTGCTGAAGAGAGGCCCCGGCTCCTCCTGCCGTGTGCCGCTTCCACAGCAGGTGTGGGGCTGAGGAAGGAGCCTTGCAGCTGCAGAACCGCTGTGGCGGGCTGACAGCAGGGTGGTGCCTCTCACTTCTCACCCACAATGGAAAGGGAGTAGAAAAAGAAATAAGAATAGCCTTCTGCGGTAAATTCCCCTTTCCCTCATAAGAGATATGGTGTCAGGAGTCAAAGATCACAACAAACTTCTGGCAGAAAACCTTTTATTCATTAAGCTGTTGTTATTAGCAGCAATAACTTGATTCTGTTAACAGCAGCAGATAAATGCTCACACACCCATTCAGAATTTCACTCAGCTGCCTCACACATCTGCTAATTGCTCAGTTGGGAGCCCAAGCCCAGCTCTGTGTTCAGAGGCAGAGGCTGGCACGGTGGCTTCTACGTGGCTACTCATAAAGTCATAGAATCATAAAATCACAGAATGGTTTGGGTTGGAAAGGACATTAAAGATCACCTAATTCCAACCTCCTGCTATGGCCAGGGACACTTTCTACAAGATCAAGTTGCTCAAAGTCCCTCAGACGGACTAGTCTCTAAAAACCCACAAGTCCTTGGGAAACATTCACATTCTGCCTTCTTAGCACGGATTTTTCTTCCCTTTGTCCTGCTGTTTTCTGGAAACTCTGTCTCCACCCAAGTCTATGTGTAACACAGAACCCATACCTACAAACCCACATAGAAGGTACCCTTATAACATTTCCACCTCCCCCTGTTCCCAAAGTAAAATGTCTGTTCGGGTGAGAAATAGAAAACACTGACAACAAAAATAAGAACGAAATGAACTCTGGAAAAGCCTGCCTGAAAAATTTAAATATAGAAAACTTAAAACCCCCTTCAGTCTAAATATTTTGTTGCAGAGGAAGATAAGAGTTGACTCGATCATGGTGTGCATGTATTGATGTATATTCCTGTTAAGAAAAGGTTCATTAATGTATCAGTCAAGGAAATTCCAAGATCTGCTGGGTGGAAGTTCAAACTAAAAATTCTGAACACTGGAAAGCAACCTCATGAGAAATAAGGATTCAACTTGGTACAGGGAATGTAATTGCATGTAGCAGACACTCCATTGCTTGGACTCCCTCAATTATGAGTAGCTGCTTTTCTAAAAATTATCCTTTCCTAAGACATAGGAGTTGATGAAAAGGGACAAAATCTGCATCTTGTGTTCTACAGCAACCCTGGATAGAAGCTGAGAATATCATTGCAATAGTCTGAACTCTTCATGTAAAAATCAAACCCAATTTTCCCCTGGCATCCTCCGGAACATGAATATTACCATGGAGACTTAATGCAAAAATAGTAACAGTAATACTAATTAATAGGCATTAAGTCTTTCCATCACAAGACATTCAGAATCTGCCACATTAACTGTTAAAACAGTTCAAAATATATTTATTAGAAAATGTTATTTTTAAAGCTAAATCTTTTGTTCAGATTCAGTGATTCGGTCACACTGTAATGAAGTGTGTTGCCCAACTACAAATCGCGACAACAGTGTATCTCCACAAAGTTGAGGTGTCTGGGGAGTTGTTTTTGACAGGTTTCTATTAACATATCCCTCCTCAGCCCATTAAATGGCCTTGTGTCACCCAATCTTCTGGTAACGAGCAGCTCTGCACGCACCACTGCCTCAGGACATCCTGACTCAGGCACAAAGCGACCCTGCGCAAGCACTGCTGGAACGGGATGGGGATGGCTGTAACGGGTGCTTTGGACACCTTGGTGGGCTCTTCAGCCCAGTGGGGCTTTTTTGGTGCCTAGGTTTCAAGTTCAATCTGTGATCATGAAGCTGTGGCTAAATCTCTCTGCTACCGGATAATCCCTGCCGTAGCTGTGTGGCTGCGGGCTCCCTCTCAGCTACGCGTACAGGCTTCTGTTACCATCAGCAAAGGAGGACTGACACCTCCAAACATGGTTTTATCCTACTGTAAAGCATGGAACAAGAGGGATGAATTGTCCTCTAGATTTGGCTCACACTAATTGGTTGAAGGTGGAATCTGTCGGATGGATACTTTTACCCAGTACCCTCAATTTTATTGGTTGTTATACGCATATTATATTATTTATTGGTTATGTGTAACTTCATGTCCCGATCAGACAGGGGGACGGGGCAGGTGGAGAGCTGCACTGGGGTGGTGCAGGGTCCTGTCTTTGGGTGAAACTGCATTCAGATAACCTGCTAAAACAGGAAAAAGTATTTCTCCTGCTGTTTGAAATCTGAGAAGAGCTGTTTAATCAGGCGGTATATGGAATAAATCACTATATATGGGTGAAATATAGTTTGCTAATGATGATAATTCAGATAATTAATCCAGTTGAATTTTATAAGTTAATATCATGTTTTTATAGGGATTACAACAGACTAGATATTTTTTACACTGAAGATGTTTGTGTTTTCAAACTAAACCACAGCTTTATGGTTTTCTACATTTCTGCTTATATGGAAGTTTTTTAATATATTCAAGAACACTGAGCAAGAAGCCTCCTGAAGATGATACTGCCATGGGACAGCACTAATAAGAACCTTTTGTATATTGTACAAAAGGTTAATCCCTTTTGCATAAAATGTAGCAGATGATTAAAAATCCTTTGGGACTGTTCTTTTGTTTGCATTTTTCTTGAGCAGCACAAAGCACTCAAAGGGGCTGACCCCTTGAAGAAATGTTTTGCCTTTGGCCCCCACAGGAATGTACCTATAGATGTTTCCCATGGACTCGCTGAGGATACCCGGGATGGCAGCTCTTCCACTTGTATTTTGGTATTTTTAGGCATACCAGGGAGAGTTATGTGAGTAAGAAGGTGGGTGATTGACCAGTGCAAGGCTCCCTCCACTGCCAGCAAAGGAAGGATGGTCCTTCTTGGGCAGTCGTTCTCATGAATGTGTTATTCACCTATGTTAAAATTCGGTTCCAGGACTTCAAACTCTATAAAGTGGGCAGCAAAAAGATTTTGCTTCCCTTAACAACTGCTCACATTACTGCTTGCTGCATAGCCAAAATTTCTCCATAAGTTTGATAAGGTGGGTAAAGTCTGATAGAGCCAGGTGGTGAAGACTGGTCTGATCAGGCCAAGTAACAGTGCTGTGGTAAATATGACTTCCCTTTGAAAAGGCTTCAGAAGTATCATGTTTACTGACCCACGATAATATCAAGATCAAACATGCTCCAGTTATGAATTAAATATGATGCTTTATTTACCAACCTTACAGTCTCTGTCTAGGATCTGAAAATTTGGTTGGGTCAAATCTATCTCAGTGGCAACAGACCTCCTGGAAGAGAGTCCATCCCTCTGCAACAACCTTTGAGACAGGCACCCCCTGGTAGGTGGTCCCGAGCAGGAGCAAATGACTCTGTTTTCTGTTGTGTGCTAAGCAAAGTGCTTTTGATATATAAAGACCACAGCAATAGAATAGAAAAGTCATTTTTCAAAGTACACAGTGGTAGTCCAAGATGAAGAGTTTCTGAGATCTGAACAGTTAAGTGACAAAATTACATGAGATATAAAATAGCTAAGCTCAGATATTGATAAAGCTTTGAAACAGAAATAGTTACAAGTAATTTATTCTTTATACCCTGACATAATACAAGAATTGTTCAATTAGAAAAAAAAAAACTTGATTCACAGAAAGCTACATTTATGGCAAGTTTGAATCAATAGGTTTCGTTACTGTGCAAAAATATAAATCTAGATGGAGTTTAATTAACTTCAGGTTCTATCAGCAGTTATGGGATTACGCTTTGGTGTAAGTACATCACATTCACAGCAGCCCTCTGTGTCATTTTCCTGGATAGCTCATCTTTAAAATTAATTTCTTTGTGCAATTTTCATGCTCTCCTTTAAAAACAGTCTTCCACTTCATTGTATTTAATGGAAACAGACGGCAAGACCTATTTCTCATCACACCCCCCTGTATGTATATATAATGAAGACATTTCATTATAAAAGAGCAGTTGGAGCAGGTATGACAGCTATGCTTCTGAAGCCCTGGGAAGTGGGCAGTACCGAACTCAGGTGGTGGAACAGGATAACCACTTGCCTGTTATAGGACACCTTGTACCTTATAGGATTCTATACGGCAATGTGCTTGCCTGGGAAGAGCTGCCTGTTGCTGCACTGTACATTTCACAAATATCATGCCCAAAGCAATTGTATGTCTCGAAGGAGTAGTGGAAGCCCTTATCTCCCACTCACCCATCCCTTCCTATGCACAAGCACGGAGCGACATTCTTCTAAAATAAATCTCAGCCATGGGCAATATAGGCTAAAAAATATCCTGTGGCAAAAAAAATGGCTTTATACTTTTTCACCCTGATGCATTTTTTCTTTACTGAATTTGCTTTTTGAACCCATGAAAATTGTTAGCATCAAAATATCCAGTGCTAAGGAGTTCCCTGGGGAGGACGCTGCTGCACATCCCATTTCGCTTGTTCTGATACAGCTTCCTGCTGCCTGCTTTTGATGTCTCCTTGTTCTGGTGTTAGAACAACATGTAAACATTTTCTTTCTTAGTCTGAATCCTTTTTCCATTTTGTTCTGTTCAGCGAAGATTCTGGTATCTGTCTGTTGAAAAAGGCAGAAATGGCCATAATGAACTGAAGACATTTCTTCTGTTCATTGAACTTTCTAATATCAGATCAAAAGATCCATATTAAATTTGTGTCACCTAGAAGTCAACGAAAAATGGATTTATTGATAGAAAGAAAAATAGATTTGCTTTAGTTGTTCCACACACTATGCAATATTTTCTCAGTTTTTTCATATATTGAGAGGAGTACACACGAGTGTTTTGTCATGGCTGACCAGGTTGGTTAATATTTTGCAATACTGTACACTAATAAACTATTAGCCAATAAGCTACCATCTATCTGTGATTACTAAGATTATTCAGTGCAATTAATGCATTTGTAATTTTCATTAGATCTTGTTTTGAGCCTTAAAATTTTGGGACACGAGAATATTTTTTTACACATACAAAGTTTACAAGAACTTGGATAAGGTATGCTTTGGTTTGTTTTCTTTTCACAAGTTATCAGCTGTAGTCCATAAATGCTTTATGACGATAAATGTATTACTGCTGAAAAAGGTTGGAGGAGATTTGATTTTTTTTTAAAATACTCAGTATACACGAATGAAAAATATCATATATCTGTCTGTAACATAAACTTCACTAGATGTGAAAAGTCACTTTTGTTCAGGCAAGCTAGAAATGTAGTTTCTTTTCATAAGCATTCATTCCTTGCTGAGGGAAGTTTGCTGCAAAACTTAAAAAAAACCACACGAAAACTGAAAGACAGACTTCTGGAAAAAAAATCTTGTGGTTCTTAGGCAAATCGTTAATTTCAGAGGGAGTTTTTGCCTGAATGATAAGGAAGTGTCTCTTCTACTTTCTTTTAATCAATAGAAATGGAAATATGGATTCATTTAGAGTTGGATCAGACTAGAGGTTACAGAGTTTATCCTTAATACTTTAAAAATTGAGTGTTTTTAAAAATAGGAATCATTTTCTGTTTGCTCCAGAGGCTACAGGAAGGAAGGAGAAGAAGAGGTTTCCTATTTTACTGCAATACTTTTTCAGTGAAGGGAAGGCTAGCTTATTACTGATCTGTTGGATAATACCACTTTCTTCATGGCAACTGACAGAAGAGTAAGGATGAACAACTTTCATTTATTGAACTCATTCACATTCTATCTCATAACAGACATATATCTGAATATAGGTAGGAAGAAAGAACCATTCGCCTGCATGCCAAGATGTTGAACAGGGATAGAAGCCATTGACTTGCTTTAATTAACACTAATGCTCAATTAAATCAAGTGAACGTTAAATTGCACGAATTATAACTTTCAATTATCGAATTATTTTTAAGGCAGCTTGTCAGGCTGCAGATGCCTGCAGATACAAGCCTGCAGGCAAGAAGATGCCACCGTGGAGGCAAAGGGAGCCATTCGAGTGGTTTCTTTCATTTACAGCCTGGCAGTAAAGACATGTTACGGTGTCCAGAAGGGACGCGCACGGCCCTGCTGTGTACCCTGCCCTGCGGTTATCAGCAATATAAAGTGTTACAGAGTTTCATGCTTGTTGATTTAATTTACTTCCAATTTAGGTGTCATGATAAAAGATGACAGATTTGCCCTGTCAATCAGATTAAGAAGAGAATAGCAAAACTAATTTGGCTTATCATCCGTTGTTGCAGTGCTTTCTTATTCCTAACAGGTCCCTCTTGCAGGAGGATCTCAGCCACTGCATCATGAGACTCTGGGCGTGTGTTGAGACTGCCTGTCTGTCTTGTCAGGAGCAAAATCTTACTCCAGTCTCTCTTTTTCTTCGTGTGTTGAGTGAGTGGATAGAGGAGGTGCTGCCCCGTTACTGTAATAAATACCTGTTGCCTCGAGTCATTAATTCCCAAACAAAACAGGTCCTCACAGCTGTGGATTCTCTCTAAGCAGCTACAACAACATTGTTAGGATTGCATTGTGTGCCCACTTATTCAACTTTTGAGAAATCATTTGGGCAACTTACAACGGAGTCCGTGTCCAGGGTGGCAGCTGAGGTGGCTTTCCTTGGGCTGTACGGAGGAAAAGAGCCAGCGGTGATGGGCACCGGCAGGTCGATGACTCGCAGAAACTCCATTCCTACTTTCCCTTTTTCTTTCAGACCCTTTTTCTGCCTAGCAAAGTGTGGTATAAAAAGCTGATATTAAGGCTGACTTCAAGAAGCTGAAATGTTTTCTCACAATTGCTGTAACCTTTCCCTCTGTTAGCTCATTTTTAGTTCATATGAATCCATTAGCTCAGCTATAGTCAGTGCCCACTGGCTGCAGATCTGTTACCAAGCTTCAGCCGTCTTGGCTTTTGAGGAATATCTCCTGAATAGATCAGCTCCATAAGAGAAAGGCAGCATTGATACCAACAGATTTTCATTTCTGTTTTTTAGGGCTTCTCGCTCTTTGTTTTTCTTTCTTTTCCATTTCTTTTTCCAGCCATATTCCCTCCTCCCTTTCATCTAGAAGTGAAATTAGATTTGTTTTACTCATCTTCAGAAGCTACATACCGGTGCTGGTTTTGCTTATGAACCAGTAGTTCCCACGTAGTGAAAGCAAAAAGCAGAAAAGATTCCCCCCTGCTGTTCAGCAAGCCATCCAGGCATGTCTCATTATTCCTGCAATTCATTCGTACCCAGCACCCACGGAAACTACTGTAATCAGATTTAGTTATGACCCAATGTACGATATTTGGCATGTCAGCTCATCAATAAGGACTAGCTGACCTTGGAGAAACCCAACGCGAATGCCAGACTGTCAGATCTGACACGGCTGTCACCGGAAGGTAGTCTATCATTATCAAAACGGAGCAGGGCTAATGATGGGAAGCAGTTTTCTGCTTCTCACATTTTACCTCCAGGGCTGCCCTTTCCCCTGCAAGGAAGACATCATTTCCACGTCGGGGAGTCAGGCTCCCCGAGATGCTCTGTAGCTGAGCAAGCCGCTTCAGAGGGCGAGGCTTAGCTGAAGTGATGCAAATCACTCCTGGAGATCTCCGTTGCGTTACCGAGAGGGGCATGAGGTGCCTGGAGTTACCACTCTTCAGGATGAGTGCCTTTGTCAGGCACGGGTGCAAAACTGCCCTCTCAGTGACAATGAGAACACTGCAAGTAACTGAAGTTTTCATTTAGAAGATGAACCAAAAGTCACAGGTAGAAAAAGATGGCTAACAAGGAACACGAAATAAATAAATAAATACTGTTCTCTTATTAATGAAAATAAAAGCCAAAACCATTTCATGGCATGCTCTTCATTACAGATTCATAATTTCAATCTCAGATGATAACATTTTTCAATAAAAATATTTGTATAAAGTAATGATTACATTAAAGATTTTGAAATGTTAAGAAAATAGTCCCTGTCTTAGCAATAACAAAACAAAACCAGAGTTCATCCCAAATTAACAATCTTCATTTTTTCAGGCAAGTAAACCAGTTACCTGGAAAACAATATACTGTGTTCCGTCCACCAGCACTAACCAAAAGCCTTTGGAAATGGCATTGTTCCCAAAGTGCTAGAAGCTTGACATTTTATGAGGCTTATCCACAATTCAAGCAATGGACATGGGGCTGCTGAACACGTCTATTTCCTCAGCTCCTGGCTCCTTGCCTTTGAGTGCTCTACAGGAAACCTCACACTAAGCCTTTATTTCAACCACTTTTCTGTTACTTTGCACTCTTCTTTGCATTATTCATTCCTGTTTCAAAAGGTAGTAAATACCCAAACTCCTCCACATGGATTCCATTCCCACCTAGAGATTACGGTGTGTCTTTAGTCTATTCTGACCTAAATCACAATTCTAGAAACTGTTTCTTACATGCCTGGAGCATCACTGCAGCAAATGGAGAGCACATCTCTTACCCGACTGGCAGTGAGAGAGGAAAGGCCCCTTCAGTGCCCCCGCATGGTGATTCTGCCTGTTCACCTCCTCGCCCGGAGATCTGGAGCTGTGTCCCCACAGTGATGCTCCTCCTCGGGATTTCCAGCCTCCTGGCCTGGGGCTGCTGCTGGAATTCCCACACAGGGCACGTAAGTGATGCTGCTCTAGCACGGCACTGCTTCCTGACTGCCCAGTTTCTGCCCAGTTCCTTTCCATTGCAGGGCCTTAGTGGGAATGTCCTGGTTTGAGGTAAAACAGAACCAACTTTCTGTTCAGCAATTTTACTTCTTAGCTAGGCCTCTTCTAACTCTCTGAAATTAACAGCATGTTGTGTCGAAAACAGTTTGTTCAGAGCGATAAGACAGTTTGTGCAAAGGAATGGTACACAGAGAGGCTCTTGATTATACTTACTGCTGTAACAACCAAGGTCAGCTCATTTTGTTATTTGCCCCTTGAAGGGTCAGAAACAGAAAAGTGTAGAGGGGTCCCACCTGTAGGGAGGAGCGGACAGGATAGGTGACCCAAACCTGACCAACAGGGGTATTCCATCCCACTCGCCCCATGCTCAGTGAAAAACTGAGGAATCAAAGGCTCTCTTCTCTTCCTTCAGTGGCTGACGTCCAAGGAGGACCCTGTCTGTTCATCTGCCTTTGATCCCGATCCGTGTGTTCCTGACTCCAGCTCTGGAACCCAGTTCCCACCCATCGCTGACGCCAGCCTGGGACTTCCCCAGTGCCTGCCAGTGACATCACCCTGGGAGCTTTATACGGTTTTGTATATACTGTATCTATTTCATTATTTTTCCTTTTTATTCTATTCTTAATATTTCATTAAAGTAGTTGAGTTTCTTCTAAACTCGTAAATCTCTTTATCTCTCCTCCTCCTCCCCGTGCTCGAGAGGCTGGGAGGGGAGCATCTGTCGCCGGCCATTGGCCGATTTGGCCAAAACCACAACAGATTTATTGGCGCCCAACATAGGGCACAAGCGGAGCTCAGATAGATTGCCTGAATAGTTTGATTCAGGGAGAACAGACAGTTCACTTCACATCGTTCTTACATGAAATCTTGTATCATGTCCTCAGAGTTTTGTACTAAGTTAATTGATGCAATGGGGATTAACGGGTCGAATACATTGCATGGTTTATTCTTTGTGTTTGGATGCAATGGTCTAAGCATGCTCTGTTGGTGTGGATTTCCCTTCAGATTTATGAAATAATTGCTTGAATAACGGATTCACCTGCATATCTGGGGCATATTGTGACAGAGCTTTTACTAATTACACTCTTGGTTTTACCTGGGGAAAGTTTACTTTGCCCTCGGATGATTATGCCAAAGTGACAGTAACAGAATTAGGGGATGAAAAACCTTCGGGCTGTTTGGAGAGTGAATGTTACTTTCATTCGTATGTGATTCTGTTGTTGGGGTTTCCTGAATGTGTTGCAGGGGTGGTTTATTGTTAAATATCATTGTCGGAGGGAGTCTTATGTGACATCTGATATTGATACTCAAACCCCACGGCCAGAGTCCAAGACAGCAGAAACTCAGACAATCCCGCCTCCAAGAGCCACAGCAGAAACTCAGACAGCCCTGCCACAAAGAGCTGCGGTGGGAATTCAGACAACCCCCACTGAAAGCTACAGCAGAATCACAGACCGCTCAGATCACTGCCCAGGCTGCAGCACAGACACAAACAACGCCACCGGCTCCGGTATCGGCCAGGCCCACAGCGGCTGCCCCACCATCCCTCTGCCCGTACAGGCCAAAGCCACAGCTCGGGCCACACCAACACCAGTGCCAACGGCTGCCCCCCTACAGGCCCCAGCAAAAGCCATGGCACAAGCCACGGCACCGGCACCAGCTCCAGCAAAAGCCACTGCACCGTCCTGGCCCATGCCGGCACTGGTTACTCCTCAGCCCATGTTCAGAGTCACACCGCCCCCCCCCGCCCGTATGGCCACCGGCTGCTCCAGCTGCGACAAGGAGCACGGTCACGTATCCGGCTGCCCCAACAACAAGCGCTGCTGCTGCCCCAACTCCATCAGAACCGGCACAAGTTGCCCTGGAGAGCAGGAAACAGAAAAAGTCAGCTCATTCCCCCGCCTCTAGGGTCCCCTGTGGGGACAAAGACCAGCCCAAGCCAGGCAGCGTAGGGGAGGGTTCCTCTGAGGGAGATCCTTCTCAGGCAGACAAAGGAAAAGGTCCTGCTAAATCAGATCCAGGAGAGGGTCCTTCTCAGCCAGCGTCAACACAAGATGAGGACTCAGATGCAGATAATCATTAAATCCTTTTCTATGAAGTATTTGCGAGATATAAGGAAGGACTTTAGACATCGTGAAAGGGAGACACTCATCTCCTGGTTGCTCCGATGCTGAGACAATGGAGCTGATACCATAGATTTAGATG
>VXBH01005633.1:0-12823 GCA_013400035.1 Rynchops niger | reverse complement strand
CCCACAGCGGCTGCCCCACCACCCCTCTGCCCGTACAGGCCAAAGCCACAGCTCGGGCCACACCAACACCAGTGCCAACGGCTGCCCCCCTACAGGCCCCAGCAAAAGCCATGGCACAAGCCACGGCACCGGCACCAGCTCCAGCAAAAGCCACTGCACCGTCCTGGCCCATGCCGGCACTGGTTACTCCTCAGCCCATGTTCAGAGTCACACCGCCCCCCCCCCCGCCCGTATGGCCACCGGCTGCTCCAGCTGCGACAAGGAGCACGGTCACGTATCCGGCTGCCCCAACAACAAGCGCTGCTGCTGCCCCAACTCCATCAGAACCGGCACAAGTTGCCCTGGAGAGCAGGAAACAGAAAAAGTCAGCTCATTCCCCCGCCTCTAGGGTCCCCTGTGGGGACAAAGACCAGCCCAAGCCAGGCAGCGTAGGGGAGGGTTCCTCTGAGGGAGATCCTTCTCAGGCAGACAAAGGAAAAGGTCCTGCTAAATCAGATCCAGGAGAGGGTCCTTCTCAGCCAGCGTCAACACAAGATGAGGACTCAGATGCAGATAATCATTAAATCCTTTTCTATGAAGTATTTGCGAGATATAAGGAAGGACTTTAGACATCGTGAAAGGGAGACACTCATCTCCTGGTTGCTCCGATGCTGAGACAATGGAGCTGATACCATAGATTTAGATGGCAGAGAAGCCGGGCAGTTGGGAAACCTGCCCAAAGATGGAGGGACTGATAAAGCGATTGGGAGAAAGGCAGACATCCTCAGTCTCTGGAGGCGACATCGAATGCCGTCCAAGCAAGTGGACCAGCATGGAAAAAGGTATTAAGCACCTGAGAGAACCGTCTGTGCGAGAGGTGCTTTATAGCAACTGGCAAGTGAACATAGACCCTGATGAAATGCCATGCAGGCGATCTCTGTTGAGGGNACATCGTGAAAGGGAGACACTCATCTCCTGGTTGCTCCGATGCTGAGACAATGGAGCTGATACCATAGATTTAGATGGCAGAGAAGCCGGGCAGTTGGGAAACCTGCCCAAAGATGGAGGGACTGATAAAGCGATTGGGAGAAAGGCAGACATCCTCAGTCTCTGGAGGCGACATCGAATGCCGTCCAAGCAAGTGGACCAGCATGGAAAAAGGTATTAAGCACCTGAGAGAACCGTCTGTGCGAGAGGTGCTTTATAGCAACTGGCAAGTGAACATAGACCCTGATGAAATGCCATGCAGGCGATCTCTGTTGAGGGAGTTTGTGCAGAGTGCACCATCAAATTATTCCTGCACATTGTCAGCAATGGTCTGGGGAGGGTCTGATACTGATACACCGACTGCAAATGAGGTGGGGAACAAGGTGCGACAGGATGAAGACAGTCTCTCCCATCCCCTTCATGTAGCAGCTGTGGAGAAAATGGCTGAGCAAACTAAGACCATGGTTGAGCAAACCAAGGAAAGGTCTGAGCAAACTAAGACCACTGCTGAGACAGTGGAGAAAATGACTAAGACAATAGCTGAGCAAAATGAGAAAACTGATAAACTTCTTCATGAACTGCTTGAAAAACTGTCTGAGAAGGGGAAAGAATCACACTCTTCCCCTGCACAAACTCCAGTTGCAGTCATTAAGAAAAAACGCCCTCCTACGAAACCAACTCAAGGGAGACAGGATCCAATCTGAGATTTCCTGTGGCTTTGCCTCTGCAGCAACGGAGAGGACATGGGTAAGTGGGATAAAAAACCTACTCAGGCCCTGCAGGCACGAGTGTTTGAGTTGCAAGGTAAAGCAGATGGGAGGAAGAATTTCTGCAGGAGGAGGGCTGCTCCAGTCCATGGGAAGTGATGCTCCAGGTTGGAGCAGCAGCATGAGGAGGCGGCGCTTAGGCAGATAAAATGGAATGTGGATTGTGGTTTTCGTTTAAAGAGAGTGGCAGGGTTTTATTTTGTTTAGTGTCTTCCTCTTTCCTGATCTGCAGTGTCTGAGGTACCAGCTCACACAGCAAAGCAGGATTTGAGTTTGGTTAATGAATTATATCCATGCAAATGTCCTGAGAGTTTTTACATGAAATTGCCCATAATGACTTTGATTACAGGGAGACTAAAGGCCTGTTAGAAAACAGGAAACACAATACAGAAAAAAACAATGTGATTTACATTAGTTCTGAGGAAGAAATTCTTTGCTGTGAATGTGGTGAGCCCCTGGCCCAGGTTGCCCAGAGAAGCTGTGGCTGCCCCATCCCTGGAGGGGTTCAAGGCCAGGCTGGACGGGGCTTGGAGCAACCTGGTCTGGTGGGAGGTGTCCCTGCCCAGGGCAGGGTTGTGGAACGAGATGATCTTTGAAGTCCCTTCCAACCCAAGCCATTCCATGATTCTATGATTCTATGAATTCAGAACATTTTGGGGGGCAAGGAGGCTAAGCTTGTTTTTTTAAAAGATCACTGTCTTGCAAATATTTTCCATTTGAATAACAAATGCAAATAAATCATCTTTGCCAGCTCATTTGGTGCTTTTGAGAGAGGCAGGATCCAGCCCCTGTGGCAGCGCTGTGCTGGAGCACTGTCTCTTCTGCAGACCGCGTTGGGTGCTTTTGGGCAGAACCTTTCGCTTCTGGCCTCAGTTTCCCTTTGTTTCTCTTGCTTGGGGCTATCCTGTATACCACGACCACTGTCTTCTCGCTGTAACGTGCCACCCTGCACAAGCCACAGCATGTGCTGTGCACTTCAGGGGAGGGGTTTGCCATTAACTTGGGGTATGGACTTAGGGAAGTGCGTAGCACAATAAAGTCCAGATCTCAGTGACACCTTTGGGCTCTGTAGCACAAATGATATAATGCAATATAAAAGCAAATACGTCAAACAAATGAATTGTCCAATTCTCAGGCTACACATTGTCAGATGAGGATTTATGTTATTTTTTTTCCCTGCTGAAGGGTTATCAGTCATGCAGCTTTACTGCTGTATCTGGCTTGTGGAATTACTCAGCATCTATTTATCTTGTCCAGAGGACAGGAGTTACCTGCAGAGGTGATACACGCTCAGTCCCGATCAGGCGAGATGCCCCATTTTATTTCATGCCAGGCTGCGGAAGCACTCATTTCCATCAAAAACAAATGCCTCCAGAAATGACAGGTTGTGATAAAGGTGTGTTACTGCCAGCACAGCTTTTCAGGGAAGTACAGAAATCAGTGAAAAATAAAGCCTGTTGTGCAAGTGTAGGTGCCTCCTGCCACTTGCAGCATCCCTGGGCGGGATCCCTGGTGGCTGCCGGCTCCCATGATGGAGCCGTGCTCCTTCCCGGGGCTGGGGGATTCTCCTGCAGATGGGCTCTGTGAGCCCTTGCTGCAAAGCCAAGTCCGTTTGGCTCCGTAGCACTGTGGTGAAAATAATGTCACTGCCTCAGCAAGGTGAGTGTCAGCGCGGTTCCCCTGTTCGTCAGCATGTAGAGATACTGGTTTTGAGTAATTTCTAAATAGGTCACAGGTTTCTTGCAGGCAAAAGCAGAGCCAGCTGTTGTTACCTTGTCTGTTTTTACATAAATCTGACAGGCTGATTATGAGAAATCCCCATTACCGCAGTGCCATTCCTGCCGCGGTGGCGAGCGTATGTCAGAGCTGTCACTGCCAGTCTTTCTTTTCAGGGCTTTGTAGAGTAGTAAAAATACAGAAGACCTTGCTCCTGGCTGAGAACTCACCCGTGGCACAGACTTTTCACCTGTGAAAAACCCCGCTTCTCCCTTCTCTCTTTCTACCTGGTCGTTACAAACAACATTTGAATGGAAAGACTTCCCAGCTTGTTAACTACAGGGAAAAGCCTGGCAGTCTTGGTGTGGCTTGTTCTCCCTGCCCAGCCATTCCTCGTGGAGCTGATCAGAAGCTCTACCGGAGTCATCTGCTGTCAAAAGCACAGATGCACTGAAATACAAGTGCAGGTTTTAATGATTTTTGATTTCCCTGAAATTTCACTTGGGGTTGGAGGGGAGAATGTGAGGTTCTCCTCTCTCCTGGGGCTGCCCAGTTCACCCCAGTGATACCCAGGCAGCTGGGCACCGGTCAGCCTCAGCATCCAAAAGGCAACTCTCTAAGGACAAGGTGCTCAGACCTTTGACAAACTAAGTCTGCAGGACTTGGAACAAAGACATCTTATGATGTAATTGCAGTTACAGAGTAAAAATGCTTATTGTTTCCCAATAAGAATAAACAAATACATGATAAAATTGCACAGAACCGCTGCTCCAGATCCCTGTGCTAGACTTGCCACTAGACAATTATAAACAAAAATTTTAGGAGTCTCAAGCTTTAAAATCCTATCTATTTGGTTATATGTGTGTATAAATATTTATATCCACACAAGTGTCGTCGCCTGCTATTGCTGGAGAAAGATAAAATGTCACTGAAACTAATAAGAGTAATGGACTTGCCAGTCCTGTCAGCACTGCTTAGATCTGCTGCGTAGATGTGTCTCCGCCCAAAAGAGGATAAAATGGAACAGAAATGTCTGACAAACAAAGGTGGAATACATTTAATATCCATCTTACTTTACGGTTTCCAAGTCTGTTGCTGTATTTGTTGTAAATGGTTTACATTATGAAAATTTATTCTGGTTATACTTGTAGTTCTAGTCTTTCTCACCTCCCAAATTGCATCTTCACCACCGAGAAAGAAGTGCTGTGATCAGGATAAACATACCACTATTTGATGAATAATTTTATTCTGTTGAGAAATGGCTCATGAAAACAAGAGTTCAAATCAGTTTTATGACTCTCTTGCTCCCTTTTTTTTCCCTCCTTTTGGTGAAGGAGAGGTTATGAATCCTCAGACTTTTAATAAATAAAGGGAATTCTCAGGATGTTAGAAAGTACGCAGAGCTGCTGTTTGAGTTGGTGGTTTTATGACCTTTACGTCAATGACAGTGTTATCCAATTCAGAAAAATTTTCATTAAGTACAGGTAATGTTGTTTTTCCACATTACCTGGGCTTCAGAGAAAGGGTGAACTCCAGTGCAGTGAGAGAAACAATAGTTACCTTTTAGAAGTATGAGATGGTGCTTTTAAACTGCTATAGGCACTGTGTCTCCACAACTCACAGTAGGAAATGTAATCATTTCAGTTATTCTGTATTTAAAATCGGCAAGTCCAAGAGCAAAGGAGCTTTGTTGTTGTGTAAACGTGCTGTTGAAGCCCGCGGTGTGAGGGCAGAGATGGGTCTTGCTGCACGGGTACCTGTGCAAGAGGTACCAGCTCCAGAGAGCTGCTGGCGAAGCTGCACTGTGCCAGCAAGTTGCAGGCACATGGGTTGACCTGAGCAGCTGTCAGTGTTCGGAAAAGAGATGTGATGCTCCTGCTGTACTTGCAAGCCACATTCTGAAATCTCCTCTGGCAGATGTGGCGTCTTATATTGGAATCTATGTCATGGTAGGAGGGTTGGAAGTGCATGAACTTTAAGGTCCCTTCCAACTCTAACCATTCTGTGATTCTATGATTTCATCTGACCACCTCATGCTCAAGTTCTCCTGGAGCTGAATTATAATGGCAGGTGCTACAAAAGTCGAGCAGCCCAGTCCTTCCTTTAAGTACTTTTTTTCAGATTTTTTTACCTGTTCCATATAATTTAGGAGATGATCTGGCCCCTGCTGTATGTTGGCTCAGAGCTTGTACGGCAGAGTTATCTGTCTTGGCAATGCTCTGATTTCTTCTCACAGCTTGGTTTTCATGTTTTGACATACTTTATTTACTTCTGGTTGTGCCCTTCCTCTGAAACCTTCTAAAGCTTTATGTTTATTTCTGGCATACTAGGCTGTAATTAGGTTAAGACTTTCTTTAGGCAATTTTAATTCATACACTGCATTAAGAAGCACATATATTAGTTCTCTTCATCAGAAAGACTAGACTATTAACAAGCTCTCTATGTTTAGTGAAAAACCCAGAATGGCTGTTAGATATTTAACTTATATCATGTTGATAAGAAAGCCATTTCCAAGTTTACTCCGGAAAAAAAATATTCATATCAAAACTGATTTATTTTAGTATCATCTAAATCTTGAAATCTTGAAAACAGCCCTGGAAATAGCTACCAATTACTTATTTTTGTTTTTTAAAGAAAAGTTGTTTAGCTGACAACAATTAAAGAAAAAAAAATCAGCCCCATATCCATAAACAAAGAAAAGGCGAAAGAAATTTCTTTTATAAACTTATCAAGCACATTTGGTCTCAGTGTACAGTGCTAGTCCTCTGACTAAAATTTACAGTTCATCTTTTGCAGTTGAGTAACAACGCAAATAGGTCCGGGTTACAGTGCAGATGATAGGTTTTACAATGGAAATCAGACAATCTTAAATATAACAATTTATTATAAAATTAAGAAAATTCTATTAGGGCTCATTTCTATTGGTCTCCATTAGTTGTTTCATTTGTAGGAACTGATGATTCTATGATTGTATGTGACCATGTGATACCACGACATAGTCGTGTGTCAGAAGACACAGGCTGGTGCAACACCCATCCGTGGTGACTGTGCTCTCCCCATCCAGGCACATGGAGCACAGAGACTTTCCTGTTAAAATTCTGCTCAGTCTTCACCCGGGACCTGAGCGTGGCTGAAGTGAAGCATCTGAAAAGCTGTTGCAGTTGGCTCCACAGAGCGGTGAGCTTCCCCCACGCTCTGCAGGCGCTCGGCACTTATTTATAGCTGATCCTGTAACAAGGGGGTGTGTGGGGACACATTCATAAAAACAAACAAAAAAAAACCTCTGTGGAAACTTGATTGCGACCCTAAGAGAGGATTTATTTGTCATAAGAATCAATAATGCTTGATTTTTCTGTTTGCACAAACATCAAGAGCTGCAGTAGTATCTCTTCAGTATTATTATTAATGAAAAAAGAATTCCAAAGAAAATGACAGCTTTCTATGGGTAATTTAGATTAGATACAGAAATCATTAGGTTTTTTTACTTTAACAGAGAGATCTAATTTCACTGCTACCTATTATTTAATATTGTTTCTCCCTGCCTTGATTCTTTTTTTAGCCTTCCATGGTTCTGAAAAAGAAATAAACAAAGAAAAAGAGACAAAGGAATGCAAAGTAAAACAAAAATGAGGCTGTTCTATCAGGCAAGGAAAAAGCTATCTAAAATCCCCTGAATAAGGTCAAGCAAAATGAATCACATCTTTTTCATTCAAGAAATGAATTTTGCTTCAGGCATTAAAATCTGGAGCTGTCTTCAAATGTTTAAGACATACTTACTATTTGTCATGCTAAAACTGTCCTATTTTTTGAGTAGTCTGAATGCAATTCCAGAGCACATATATTATTAACAGAGGTTTTCTTTGTAATTCAACCTGCTCTTTAATTTACCTACAGAGCAGAGACTGGGTAACTGCTATCGGATGCCTGTATGTAACGATACACGATGAGGCTCCAGAAGGGACTCATGGAAACAGCTAAAAAGTCTCTGTTCTGGAGACTTTGAGATCCAACTGGGCAAATTCCCGAGCAGCCTCGTATAAATCCGGCATTGACCTTACTTTGAGCAGGAGCTTAGGCTATGGGCATCCTGGGATCCTTGCCAGCCCAAATGAGTTTGAGTGGGTGATTCTACAACTACACATAAGTCCTTTAACTACTGTAGTATTTTGGTTAGATGTGTGATTTTCTTTTCCAGAAAGAAAGCGCAAAAGCTTTGGATTAATTACAGCCTACTAGTCAAATAAGTAAAATAAAAATATAGTAAACCCTTCACCCATTTCTCAGTACTGTCTCAAATAGGTGCTTCGGTACTGTTTGTTTTTTACTGAAAATTAAAGAATACACCTCCTTCTTCTGGGCTGTTTGCTGGTTTAGCTGAGCCCATCCAGGCAGGCTGGTCACACATGGGGGTCCCTGGCATACCTGCCTCTGATGGCAAAGGGCCATCAGGCTCAGCAGTGAGGGAAGAGGACTGGGCATCTGCTGGCTGCCCCCATGCTGGGGTGGTGCCCAGGAGGGAAAGGACCTCCTCTGTGGGTCAATTTTGTCATTGCAGATCCCACCCCTATGATCCCACCCCTACGCTCTGGCTGCGCGTACACTCCTTGAGGCAGAGTTGAGGCTGTCCCAGCTCAGTCCAAAGCTGCCATGCTGTAGCAGAGCCATTACTCTGGGGAACATAGTTCTGTTTTTTCGCACCTCGATCCCAAGGAAACTGCATCTTATTTCATTCCCAGATGAATTTGCGCAACATCAGTTCCCAGCCGCTGGGCTTTGCGAAGCCTTTTTATGCAAGACTGCCAGATCTCTTCCCTGTGACCTTCTCGCATCTGTCTGTTCAGATTACGGTAGGTGTGGGTTAAAAGACGAGCTCCTGGAATGTCATGTCATAGTCCAGGTTTTGCCCCAGGTTTCTTGCTGGGGTTTCTCTGAGGTATCAGGTACCTGGAAATGCATCTTGTTCTGCATTTGAAAAACCAGGGATTATTTCAGTTTTCTCCACTGGATGCCACAACCACCGAACGCTCTGGTAGCTCCATGTGACGGGTGTATGAGCTGAGCTTTTTTCCATGAGGCACTTCACAAGGCTCATTCGTAGTGCTCTGCTCCTACCTCTCTGCATCAGCTGTCACAGAATCACAGAACGGCGGGGGCTGGAAGGGACCTCTAGAGATCATCTGGTCCAACCCGCTGCCACAGCAGACGGCAGACTGTCTCCAACAGCATCTCCTCAGGTGGGCCCCGAGCCACAGCGCTGCATCCCACGGTCTGCTCAGTGCTGAAGGGAGCAGCTTTGAGTGCTGACCCTGAAAATGAGAACTCTTCTCCCAGTTCAGTGCTGTTGAAGTGAAAAGAAGTGCAATACATCATCTCGGCTTTCATCGTGTTTGTCATACTTTTGACAGCCTTCCTCGCTTAAGTGCTGTTTCAGAGCAGCAGATATTGGTAATACCACAGAAATATTATCTCAGTGGTTATCTCCCCTTACTTCTTCACTGGGACCAAGGCAAGCCATCACAGAGAGGCAGGCTAGGCTGGGAGAGTGGCTTTTGCCTCCCTGGCCTCAGCCACATGAGAACTCACTATTCTGGGACAGCTGCCCAAATCTGCTGGATCTGTACTGTGTCCCACAGGAGGAACCAAGCTGACCCTGAAGTGCAGGGTATGGGAACAGCAGCCCTGGAAATGGCCAAGGAGCTTTTGTGACCAGTCTCTGAAGAGCAGCTTCAGCAAAGAACCATCAGTGCGGCTCCATAGTTGCAATTAGCTCCCATCAGTGTGCTGGCCATATTACCTCCTCTCTGCTCCCTGCCTGCTTTTCTGTCTCAGATCCACTCTGCAGACACTCTCTAGCAGCCTGCTATTTCTTCATCAGGTTCAGGAGTGCTTCACCTGTCCCCTCCCAAAGCAAATAGAAGAAAAAACCCCAAACACCCAGAAAATGAACCCAAAGCAGACTGAGGTACCCATGTGTGTGTCTGCAGATGGTCCCTACCAGAGACCCGTGTCCATCAGAGTGGGCAGGGGGCGGAAGGCTGACATCACCATCCACGGATGACTCAGGGTGGAGCCGGAGCTTCAAACCTCAGCGGCTTTCAGTGCTGGGGCTGGATTCCCTACCACCTCGGTAGGAGGAAGGCAGATGGGGGCATCTGTGAGCCTGACATCTCTCCAACCTCGCTGCACGTCCCCTGCACCATACCAGCCTTGCGTGCCTGAGCCTGCGTGGGTGCCCAGGCCCCACGCTGTTGGCGGCAGCCAAGCCCACGGCTGCTGGGGGCACACTGACACTCAGCATCAGTTCCTGCTTTCAAACTTTCTGGTCCCTGTCTGAACTGCTTGTGTGGGTGGATTTATCACTCCAGGAAGGTTGATGCTCTTTTTCTTTTTTACGTAATCCTTTCCAGAATAACATATCCCTGGGCAGCACCAGAGCAGCTAATGAGTTTTTTAGCAGCCTTGTACTGTGTTTTATTTGCAAACAAACAAACATAAGTAGGGCAGTGAGTGGCAGGAGCAGAAGGGAAGAGAGAAGGGGGTAGAGCATTGCAATGAGAAAGTGGGCATCTGTCTCGCAATGCCATGGAGCTGGGATTCACCCCTTCAGCTTGTGGGCTGCTGGTTATCCACCTGCGGAGTCCCCCACTGCCCTCCACAAGTTCTTCTCACCTTGTGTGGCGGTGGCTGAGCTGAGGGTGTGTTTGCACAGGCAGCTACCGCAGCAGAGAGGTGACCCAGGGTGGAAGGATGGTGTTCTGGAGATATTGCTTCTCCTCAGCCCAGCTCAGTGAGCGTGAAACACAATGGCAGCATCGGCCATGGCACTGCACCTCCAGAGGGGTCTCCAGGGCGCTGGATGTCCACCTTGGCAGCGAGGTCCTCAGCTATGTTCATGATACGTAGGTCCCAGCAGGGAGTGTGCAGGGGCAGAGGGCAGCAGGCCTCCTCCAGTCATGGAAAGAAAAGAGAAAAGGAAAAAAAAAAAGGCAAAGGGTTGCAGAAAACCCAACATTCTCAAACCAGTCCTGTCAAGCAAAGGAAATATTTGGGAAAGTTGGCTTTCTGTCGAGGTATGCGAGCTGGCTGTGAAGAAAGAAAGAGCTGTAAGAGAAGTGAGAGGTCCTCAAACTTTAAGGCAGGTATTTGAAGGGCTGGTTACAGGTTAATTCATTTAAGTCTGCATAGCAGTCTTGCTCTTGCTCTTCTGTCTCATAAACCATTTAAAGGCTTGCTTTAATGGCTTGCCTTTTCTTTAGCAGTCACAAACAAATATCAAATCAAAGGTTGACTTATTTTTTTAAAATCCTCTATCTCATCCTACCTGAGCATAATGCAATATATCCTAAACAAAACCAGTTCTTACTCTTTACCTTGGGATTTATTTTTATTCTCAGTGTGGTTGCTTTTGCTCTTTTTCATAACCAGACATGGAAACTTTATTGCGTGTGAGTACAGCTTCACCTAATTCACTTCATTTCCAAAGGAAAATCACCCTTGCAATTGAAAGTCTTTAAGGAAGAAGACTTCCCAAGGAAAACAAAAGTTAACGGCAGAGAAAACCCCACAGCGGCGTCCTTCTCTGTACTGAAGCAGAAATGCTTTTAAAATCATAGAATTATCAATTGGCTTGGGTTGGAAGGGCCCTTCAAGATCATCCAGTTTCACCACCTCCCACCAGACCAGGTTTCTCCAAGCCCCATCCAACCTGGCCTCGAACCCCTCCAGGGATGGGGCAGCCACAGCTTCTCTGGGCAACCTGGGCCAGGGGCTCACTGCCCTCAGAGTGAAATATTTCTTCCTCAGATCTCATCTAAATCTCCCCTCCTCCAGCTTAAAACGGTTCCCTCTTGTCCTATGGCTCCCCTCCCTGCTCCAGAGTCCCTCCCCAGCTTTCCTGGAGCCCCTTTAGGGACTGAAAGGGGCTGGAAGGTCTCCCCGGAGCCTTCCCTTCTTCAGGCTGAACCCCCCAACTCTTTCAGCCTGTCCTCCCAGCAGAGGGTCTCCAGCCGTCACAGCATCAGCTCCATCCCTCTGATCATCAAAATGTGACACGGTGAATGCAGCCACCCCCCAGTTTCCATCTCTGCCTGCTGAAGACCGTGGTGTGTTCTGGGGACAGGCTCTGCTTCTCCCTGTCCGTCCTGCTGCGCTCTTGGTCCCCGGCCCCAGCTGAGACTGATGCTCTCCATGAGGGATGAGCTGACAGCGTGCCCTTCTCCTCCAACCCGCCAATGGCTCTGATCAACGTCGGCTCATTTGAAGAGTGGCTAACTGCTCCATCATTTCCCTCTGAGTCCTGAGCCCTCTTTTAACAAGATGCTTTTTTTTGGACAAATTTCCAGCTTTCACAGGTAATTCTTGCATCAGAGTGTTGCCATAAGAAGTCCACACAGAAAATATACATATTTTTCAAACATAACTCTGAAACTTTTTGTAAGTGCCTTTGATGTATGTCATGAACAGTACACATTATTAACCATTTAATAGGAATTTGAAATGCAAATTCTGCATTCCCAGTTCCTAATCGAAATTTGTTCTTTCTGTAGATTTGATGTAGATGTTTGCTCTGACAGGTTTCGTTTCAATTCCAGCGCATGTTTTATGTGGCAGTTTTTTTTTAGTGATATGTTTAAAATAAAAGCATCCACATGAACCAGACCAAAACCCTTTAATGTCACTGAGAAGAATTGCCAGTGTCATTCTCATGATTTATGTCTGTTAATTTATTCTGAGAATGTACTTAACATGATAATTTTCTTTGGAGTCAAGTGATTTTGGGAGCAAAACACAGGAGTGGAGGGGGAGAAATATTGTCCCTTTGTTTGCCGCCTACCCCCTTCCCCACAGCGAGACAAGCTGCCCGTCTTTCTGCTCATGGGGATAATGCTCAAATGAGCTGGAAAACAGCTCAATCTGGCCAAGTGAGGCTTCACTGACACAGCTGAGCTCTCAGTGGGTACCAAGCTGGTATTGCTCATCCCTCCAGCATCTCCCCTTCAGCCAGACTGCAAAGGGTCAGGTCAAAAGAGAAGTCAGACCCGGCGGCGAGCTCGGCTCCGTCCCCGCTCTGCTGGCACCAGGCTACCTGTGGACTTGCGACCGCGGCCGGGGACTGCGGGGACCAAGGGTCACCGGAGTCAAACACTCGGAGGTGATGTCTGGGTCAGCGCGGCTGCCTTGCGCTTGGCAACGCCTGGCATCTGCAGGTAGCTGGTGTGTTAATTTTACCCCATCATTTTAAAACTTAATAGGCTGTGTGGGATGTATTAAAAATAGACCAGAAGAGCTTCTCTGGAGCAGCCAGCTGGGTTGTAGGGTAATTCAGATCTGGTGCAGAGATACTGCACCAGAGTTTTCACGGAATCACGGAATCT
>VXBH01005631.1:100501-123982 GCA_013400035.1 Rynchops niger | reverse complement strand
TTCCAGAGCATCCCCCTCCCGGCTCTGCTGTGTCCCCGTGGGGGTCAGAGCCTTCCCCGCGCCCCCCCCGCCCAGCACCCGTGGGGGTGGGAGCCCCCCAGACCCGCGGGAGTGGGAACCCCCCCATCCCACCGGCGGCTGTCCCTCCTGCGCCGCCCGGGCAGGTCTGGGGAGAGCGGGACCCGCCATGGGCACCGTGCCCCGGTGTGGCACCATCAGGGACCAGGGTGACCGTGGGGGACCCCAAACTGGTTGGGGGTTTTTCATTCCCCCCTCCCCGGAGCAGCTCCGTCCTCGTTTTTCCTCCCGCCGCTGTGGCTGCGGTGACAAAGAAGGCCATTTATAGCTGCTCCTTGCTGCCTGGAAGGGGCAAACCCAACCCAACCCTCCGTCCTTCCCAGCGCTTTCCCAGCCCCAACTTCTCGGTCGGCAAAATTCCTTCCTCCTCCAGGCCTGGGCTGGCCCCGGGGATGTGACCCGGGATGCTCTGGCTGACGCCCAGGGATGCACCCGGGATGCTCCGGAGGGACAGGGGCCAGTGCTCGCCCTACGCTTCGCCTTCGGGCTTAATTGCGCCTTGCTTTACCCTTGTTGGGCTGCTCGGCTGCCATAAAACTGCATGAAATATTTGTCGGGTGAAACTTGAGCTGTAACATTTCTGGTGGGACTGGGCTCGCCGAGTGGTTTTTGTCCTAAAAAAATTGGGCAGAAACGAGAGTTAGTGCTTATTTAGGCAAGAAACAGCTTTCCCGAGCGGGTCTGGAGGCTGGTGAAGCTTCTCAGCTGGCAAAACCAAAGTTTCCAACCGTAGCAGCAGCATGATCCTGCAAATTTTTGGGCCTTACGTTGAAATCGGGGAAATGGGGATAATGCGAATAGGAGCAGCAGGAAATGAGGCTGGCTGTGCATCGCCTCGGAGGAGGCTGGGGGGGGGCTGCGCCGCCTGCTCTCCTCTCCCGGCTGCAGGCTTGGGCTTCATGGAAAAGCCAGAAGTTCCAGAAGTCGAAGGGCGAGCGGCTGCCCCGTGTCCCCGCGTTGATCCTCGCCTTAAGGAGGGCCGAGTCCTCCTTCTTTCAGGACAGGCAGCCTCGGGCCAGGGGGGAGACGGTGTGGGATCATCGGCACTGCAGATGGCCGGCTGTTCCAGCCCTAGATCAGGGTCCCTCTGGGTGTCGGGATGCAGCAGCATGAGGGCGAGCGGAGGTTTTCCTCTGGGGAGGATGCACAGAGCGATCCCTGCGTGCCAGCGCCTTCCCTGGGTGTGTTTTCGGGCGGTGAACCCTGTGGGCGCCTATTCCTGCCCCCCGCCACCTCCTCCCTATGTGCCCTGCATCCCAGGCTGCCCTCAGGATGCTCCGAGGGGGGTCGGAGGGTTTGCTGGAGCAGCGAGGAGAGGCAGACCCCTGCTCTGGCTCACAGCAGGGAAGCCCTGTGGCTGCGGGTGGGGGGCGATGGGCGCACGGCTTTGGGGGAGAAGGGGGTCTGTGGGGGGATCGTGCCTTGGGCAGTGCTGGGTGAGGACCGCGCTCCGGTGGGGTTTTCCACTGGCCTGGCAATGGGGTTTGGATTCGTCCCGTGCCGTGGGGAGCTCGGGCATCTTCTATGGCTGGGTTATTGGCGAGGTGGGGGCTTCCCGGGGGAAGCTGGACCTCACCCAGGCTGGATCGTGCCCCTTTCCGCAGTCTGGGACCGGACTCCAGGGAGATGCTGGTGTTGGCACTGGGATTTTCCAGGCAGTGCCTAAAGCCTGGGCGGGCGCTTGGCAAAGCTGGAGTTTGGGTCCCGCTGAGCCTTTTTTTGGAAGCGTGGCAGTGGAGAGGGGTTGGGTGGGGGCTGGGGAAGGGGTTTGGCCACGCGCAGACGGACCCCAGTCCTGCTGCTGCAACCCAGCAGAGAGCCAGGGAGCTGGTTTAGTTGGGAAAACGCTGAAAGGAGTCGAAACCAAAGAAGAGGAATAAAAAAATATATCTGAGGAAAAAAGCATATTGAAGAAAAAGCTTGGTGGGGGACTGTGGGGGGAAGGGAAGGGCTGGGGGCTGAGCCGTGGGGGGAGCTGTGGGGCAGCCCCCGCTACCCCGAGATGTTCCCCCTCCACCTCGCTCGCGTTGCAGCCGCCTTCGTGCCGTGCTGGGGGGCAAAGCGTGCTCAGCGTGCTTCCCGAGGCCGGGGGTCCCGCTGGGGTGGGGATGGGCTCCGCTCTTCTCCTTCTCCCCGATTTCCCAGGAGAGGTCCCCCAGGCTGGGCTGGAGCACGGCCGTCGGCGTGCGCTGCCTTCCCGACGGGAAGCAGACAGCGCCCCAAATAGCAGGGCACCGATATTTGGAAATATTGGGGACATCCAGGGCTTAGCTGGTGTCCCTGAGCTGGGGCAAGCAGGTGGGAGGGGGGTCACCGTGCCCTCCCGGCTCGCCTGTCTCCGTCCTCCTCCCTGATCCGTGGGGAGCTCTGGTGTGTCCTGGTACCAGATCCCTTAGGGATGGGGGGGACGCTTGTCCCCGCAGCGGGGAGGAGGCTGGGGAGGATGCGGGGCTCTTCAGCATCACCGCAAAGGTCTGTGCACCAGAAGCTGCCTGAGATTTGGAGATGAATTCTCTTTTTTGGCCACCGTGAGCCAGAACCTGTCTGCCTGCCGCCGAGGATGCTGCCCGGCTTGCGTCAGCTGGCAGAGGATGTATGAAAAAAAAAAAAAAAAAAGGTTAATTACTCATTAAATGAGGTGTCACCCAGCAGATGTACTTTCTGGGGGCTGAAGGTGCCGGGCATGAGGTTTTTTGGTAGCTTGCGGGGGTGTGAGGTGGGGGGGACCGGGCCAAGTGGCGGCGGTGGGGTCTGCGCACGTCGGGGAGCACGGCGAAGGCTTGGGGGGAGCATTTGGGGGGCACCGTGTCCCCTCGGCCCAGCTGGCGGCCACGCGTGGAGCTGGAGCACCCCGGGGGCTTGGCTGGGAACCGCGCTGGTGCTGTGTCCCTGATAAAGTGACTCCCCGCCCCACCCCCACTTTTCTTATCTTCTACAAGTAGATAATTACCTTTCTCTGCCTAATTGAACATGTTCCTCATCTGAAATAATGAGGCCATTACGGTGTTCTCCCGGCTGGAAACCGCTCTGAGTCAATGGGGTGGAAATGCTGGCGTGCCAGGTGGGAAGCAAAATAAAAAGAAGGAAAAACAGGAAAAAGAGGGGAAAAAATTACAGTAAAAACCTAAATGGGCTGTTAGGAGGGGCGGGGGGCTGCTCCTGCCCCGCAGCCGTCTCGTCAGGCAGCGAGGTAGCCCCTGGGGGCGTTGCGGGGCCGGGAGCCAGGCTTGGGGAGGGTTTTGCGGCTGGGGGGGCGCAGGATGGGTGCTGGAGGGGGCCAGGAGGAGGCTAAAGCCAGTTCGTGGCTAAAGCAGGGCCGTCGTGGTGGTGGTGGTGGGGGGGAGGAAAACGCATCTGGGCTTCTTGATCCCCGCAGGACGCGGCGCTGCCCGGCTCCGGCTGCGTGCGTCCTCCTGAACTTTGGAGGAAGAGGGGCTGGGAGCTGGGGACACCCCCTGCCCCGGGCCGGGGGCTCCGCGGATGCCGTGGGCAGCGGTGGGTCGGATGCTCTTTGTTCGGCTCAGCCCCGTCCCTGGCTGTCCCTCCCCGGGCACGCTCCGGCTCTGGCGGGCAGGGAGAGACGGAGGGAGAAGGTTCGGGATGACGCGCGGCAGCTTCTCCCCCCGCCACCCCCAAACTGCGGGGGATAACGGGTCTCTTTTGGACAGAGCGGCTGCGGTAGGAGCTTTGATTTTAATTGGGAGGCTGAAACGCCGCGGAGCGCGGTGGGTTCCGTGCCTTTTGTCAGGGATGGCGGGAGCAGGTAGGGAAGAGGAGGAGAAAGAGCCCTTTGAAGAGGACGGGCTGCGGCGTTTGCCGGGAGCCTGGGTGCTGCTTTTTCTTTCTCTTGGCATCACCCCGCTCTCCTGTCGCTGCTTTCCCCGGACGGACACCCGCTCGGCGCGGGGTGCCGGTGCCGGGAAGGCTGATCCCATCCCCGCTGCTGAAAAGGGATGTTTGGGGCAGGGGAAGGGGCTGGGTTTGGTGTCGCCGAGGCCGTTTCTCCAGCCCCGCAGCCCTCGTCTGCCTGGGGGGCTGTGGCCCGCTTTGCCCCGGGCTCCTTGCCCTGCTCCGCTCAGGTGCCCCGTGGCCCTGAATTGGCTCTTTGTCACCGTGCCGGGCCTGCCAGGAGCGAGCCGGATGGAAAAGGAGGCGGATGGACAGACGGACAAGCGAGCCCTGTCCTCTGGCTGGGGGGGGCTGGGCGCGTCTCGGGGCCTTTTTTGGCAGGTGATGGGGAGAAGTATGAAAAAAATTTGGTACGTGCCTATTTTTGGTTATTCAAAGGCACAACTGGCTTTGAGCCACCCCACGGCGGCGCCTCTGCCCAACCTAGCCGTGACCCGGTCCCCTCGGCATCTGGGGGGGTCCCCAAAAAAGTCCCTTGGAGCCAGGAGACGTGGGGGTTGCAGGGATTGATAGCGGTGTGGAAGCAAATGGGTTACTCCGGGGTAATTTTTCCCTAACTCTGCCCTCCTGCTGCTGGCTTGGGCGGGCCAAGGGCTGGCTGGGATGCAGCCCCGTGCTGGGATCCCCTCCCTGCCCCGGACGTCTGTCCCCGGGGTGGTGGCAGCCTGGAGTGACAGCGTGGGGACCCGGAGCGGTGCTCAGCTGCGGAGAGCTCGGTGCCGGAGCCGGTGACCAGGGAGGCAGAGCGTGGGGGGAGCCTGCGTCTGACCCCGAGCCCAGGGAAAAAGGCTTCCTAACCCTGGCCCGGGGTCCTGCTCCCGCTGCCCGGAATATTGGGGTGCGGGGTCGAGCGGATCCCTGGGGATTGACCCCCCGTGCCCCAGGACTGCGCGTGCGACGGCAGGAGCAGGGATGCGGCTTTGTTTGTAGGGATGCTTCGCTGCTGGGAGCTGCGTGGTCCCTTCCCTTGGGAAAGGATGTTTCGGGGCCCGATGGTCGCTCCGGTCTCTGCAGACACCCCAGACCCGGGCAGGGGGATGGTTTCGCACGTGTGTCCGTGTGCGGTGGGTCGGCGGGTCCTGCTGGAGCTCGGTGACGGCAGAAGGAGAAGAGCGCAGAGCGCCCCATCCCTTCATGGCTCTTCCAAGACCTGGCAGCTTAAATCCTTTTAAAAACATTAAAAAAAGACATAAAACAACCCGATAAAAAGTATTCTCCATCCCCTTTAATGTCGGCATTTGCTGTCAATTAATTCCCTGCGCTGTTTTTGGGGCTGTTTTTGAAGTCTCCTTTAACTGCCGAGCTGCTGATGCTCTGCAGCGAGCCGGGGTCGCCGGTGCCTCCTCTGGGTCTGGGAGAAAGGCGGATCCATATGGAAAGGGCCTCTGGAGAGCCCGGCTGGCCAAGTGCTGGCTGCATGGCGCTTCTCCTTCAGCCTTGCCGTGCCGCCATGGAGCTGAGCAGCTTTCGGAGCATCCCGGAGAGGGCATCGGAGGACTCGCAGGTCCGCTCATCCAGCACGGCATCGCGGGGACTGGGCACGGCGGGGGCCTTTGCTCGCTGCCCATAGCCCGGCTGCGGGGCTCGGGGGGATGCAGGGAGGCGAGAGCATCCCCGGCTGGGTGCCACCTGCGCGGCCGCAGTCACAGCCCTCTCTGTGCCACCATCAAAGAGGCCATTGAAGGAGCGCTGTGGCAGCAGGGGCAGCAGCAGGTGGGTCCTGGTGTGCCGGGACCGGCCATGGTGGTCCGGCACGATGCCCTCTGAGCCGATGCTGGGCACAGGGCTGCTCTGGCAGTGGGCGCTCGGGTGGCCGTGGCTGTGCTGGGAGGTGCTGCCGGCTTACCCCGAAGGGTGACCCAGTGTGTGACACTTGTCTCGGCTGCTGCCATCGTGTTTGGCTTCCCCTGGCCCGGGGGCTGCGAGGGCTGGGGCGGGGATGTCGCCGCTGTACGCCTGGAGGTGCTCGGGGAGGGCGAAACACTTTCCATGCCCCGTGGAATGGGCTTTTCCCGAGCACCAGGAGCTCTTTGTGTTGGTGTTTGGGGAGATTTGTCCCTCCCAGCACTGCTGTGCCTCTCCCCTCCGTCCCTGCCCCGTGCCATGCCATGGCTGGACCTCTCCGAGCCGCGCTTTGGGAGGGGACGAGCAGCCCCCCCGGGGTACCGGTGTCTGGTTCCCTCAGCAATGCCAGGACCGGGGGATTTCGGCGGGTCCAGGGGATGGGTGGCAGCCGGCGGCTGACCCGCGGGGACCGCACCAGGGGTGCAGAGGCACAGGAGGATCTCTGGGGGGAGGCTGAACGGGGGCGGGTGGTCTCTGCCAAATTTGCTGCCCGGTGGAAGCGAAGGGGAAGGTGAAAACCCCCGGGGGTGGTGGAGACGAAGCAGACGCTGCAGCGGGTTGGAGAGCTGGCGGCGGGGGGGGAATGGGGAACCCCACGGGCGGCTGCGTGGAGCTCAGAGGCTGGGTCAGTTTTAGGCTGGAATGAATTCTGCCCGACTCCTGGCACGTCACAGGCTGCGAGTAGCCTTCTCCGCAGGCTGTGTCCTGGGGAAGGCAGCCTTCGTGCCCAGGGCGGTGAGGGAGCATCGCCCCTGTGGGATGGGCCGGGTGCGTGGTCCGGCACGCGTTGGAGCTGGAGCAGAACGAAACGATGCCGGAGGAGATGGCGGGGTGGAGGGCAACGGATGCGCGGTGGGGTGTGGGCTGGGGGAGATCTGGGTGCGGGAGGGATTCGGGACCTGGAGCGGAGCGTGGAAGTGCCGGGGCTGCCTCTGCGGGTGGGCATCTCGGCTTGAGTGGTCTCGTGGCAGCTCCGTCGCCAGCCTGGAGCCATTCGGCATCGAGCGCTGTTGCTGCGGCCAAGGGGCGTCACGGGTGGGTGAACAGCACCGAGTGAGGTGGTTGGGGGGAGGCAGGAAAAAAGCCCCTCGCTCCGCGGAGGGGGCGGCACTGCGGGCAGTGCCGTGGGTTGTTCCCGGCGAGCAGCGCTGCGTGTTTCGCGGCGGCGGACGGGGGTTTGCAATATTGACTCCTTTGCTGGCTGATTATAATTGCTCACCAGCTCGTTAGGAGGATCAGCGGAGGGATGCTCGCGCTTCTCTTCTCTGGCGCTGAGTCGGGGGCTGTGCCTGCGCTGGAGAGCACCGGGCCCTTGGTAATTAAACCGGCGGGTTTAATAAAAATGCCGGTGCTGCCACCTTCACCGTGCCTGCGTCTGGGTTTAAATGTCACCTCGCTTCACGTCGCTGCTGTTTCAGCTCCCTCGTGAGCCCCGTCACGGCAGGGTGTCCCTCTTCAGCCCGGGGGGCTGAGCCTTGGGGGACGCGCTCGGTTTTCTGCCCCGTGGCAGCACGGCGGGAGGACGTGCTGGGGCATGGAATGGTCCTGCATGGCCGGAGGGATGCCACCGTTCATGTTGTGGGGGACAACAGGGGTGTTGGCAGCTTTTTGGGGTCTGAGGGCGGGCGCCAGAGCCCTGGGGAGGGCACTTCTCCTTCCTGCTGGCTCCCGCAGAGGTGGGCACCCCCCGGGCATCGCTCTGCCGACGGTCCTGACGTGGTTTGGGGTTAATTTGTTCCTGGCCACCGAGCTCATGCGGCCTCATGAAGGTGGGGAAAGATCAGCCTGAATTCCCCGGGGGTGTAATCCCCGTTTAACCCGTCGCTTTTGCCGCGGTGGGTCTGGTGTCTCCTCTCGCTGGTCAGGACTTGCAGAGCCCCGCTGCCCTCCCTGGGCCGGCCTCGGGGCTGGGCTGCCCTCCTTCGCCGCTCCTGAGCCCGCGGCAGATGCTCGGGCTGGTCCTCCCCGAGCTGCTCGCCCGCTTGCCGCATCCCTGGCGTGAGTCGCTGCCTTCATCCCTCTTTCGCTGGCATCCTCCCGACGCGGGTACCGCATCTCTCCGGGGGCTCGGCGTTCCCCTTCGGCACGGTCGTAGCTTCATGTGCCACCACGAGTGAGGTCCTGTCCCCTCTCTCTCCCCCTTCACACTTTACCCAAGAGCAGGGCTGGGGTTTCCCCCCGCCCCCCATTTTCTTTGCGGGGTCATTGGTTTGGTAGGGTTTGAGTTCCCTTTTTCCATGGGGAGGGAGGGGATGGATGCGATGGTCTGGATGTAGAAGGGTTTCTTTACGGAAGCCCTGCAGCGGTTCCCAGCCGCGCAGGCGGGCTCAGCGTAGCCGGACTGGATGCTGGAGAAGCTTTGTCCCTCTCCCGTCCCTCTGGATTCGGAGAGCTCGAAAGCATCCCGCGGAAGTTCAGAGATCAGGAGCGGCATCTCCCATCCAGCGCGGATTTTGCTCCGGGAATGGGAAGATAGGAAAGCAGGTGGTCGCCCCGGGGGGACATTTCTTGGAGCACCAAGCTAAACCCATCCGTCTCCTTTCCCATCGCGGTTTGCTCCTCGGGGTACCTGGTGGGGAACCGTAGGCTCCTGCGTTTGGTGTCGCCGAGGCTCCCTCGTGGGCACGGCTGCCCTCGCCAGCGTGTCCCCCGCGGCAGGGTGCCCTGTCCCCCCGAGGGGGAGGCTGGCCAAGGCGTCAGACCCTCGCAGGCGACACGGCGCTTGGGAAACCAAGCGGCAGCTCCCGGGAGGCCCCGTGGGACACTTCCAAATTGAAGCTTAAATGCTGCGCTTTTTTATTTATTTATTTTTAGCAAAAGATTTTTGGGGGTTGAGCTCAGAGGTAATTTTTTTTTTTTTTTTTAAATTTTTGCTTGAATATCATAATTTTTTCCAGTCCCCTCTGTCCCCGCCAGCTCGCCTGCATCTCTAGCAGGGCTTCGCAGGCAGCCGGGCTCGGATGGGGAGGTGCAGGGCAGCAGGGACAGGCACGGGGGGGGCTGAAGGGGACGGGCAGCCCCACGGAGGGCTGTATTTCAGTGGGACGCAGCTCCTGGAGGTGGATGAATCGCTCCACACATCTGCTCTGGAGCGTCAGCTCGGTGGGAGAGGGGTTGGAAATAATACAGGCTCCGTGCCCTGGGTCCCTCCCGGCTGATGTGCTTGGGAACTCAGGCTGGGGCGCGCCGTTTCTCTTCTCGCTGGTTGAACGCGGGCACTTGGTGCCCTTTGGGGTCTGTTTTGGGGGGAAAAGAGAGAGAAGAAGGGTCCTGAGGGTGCTCAAGCTGCTGCCAGAGGGTTCTCCCAAAGGAAGGAGTCTCAGCGCCGCTCCCCAGGAGCGCAGCGGGGTCAGACCCTGCCCGCGCACCCCTGTCGACGGGAGGATGCTGTGAGCTCCTGGGCGGTGCTGCCGCCGTGCCCGCTGCCGCGCTGATGCTCTTCGTCCCCGGAGAGCCCTCGCCCGCCGCTCGGGGGGCTTCGTCCTCGCCTGGGCACCTCTGGGACGGGGAGCAGAGCCGCAGCCGTAGCTGGAACCGGGCAGAGCGCACCGAGGCGTTTTCCGAGCGCCATCCCATCCCAGCAGTTTCTCTCCGGTGGCTCCGTCCATTCCGTGCACATCTGCCTGATGGCCGGGACCAGCGTCCCACCCGACGTCTCCCCACAGGACCCTTCCCGTTGAGCAGCCGGAGCTTGTTGGGGCCGAGCATCCAGCTGGAGGGCAGGAGCTGGGGATTTCGGGAATCCCAGCCCTGATCCTTTTGCGGATGCTCCCATGAGCGTCCCCCACGCCTGCCGAGGGGACTCGGGTGCTGGGTTTGTCCCTGGGTGACTGCTCTGGGAGCACGCTGGGTGAGAGCGGAGAGCTTGGGCCGCAGAGGGGGGGCTCGTTAGAAGCTCGTTAGGAGAGGAGCGAGGAAGCGTAAGCGAGGGACATCTCTAACCACGTCGGAGGGTTTGGAAAGGGTCCAGAAAGCTGCAGGAGAAATCCCGTCTCCGAAGCCCAGCCGAAGAAAGGGACTGTGTTCGGGGCGAGCGAGCTGCCTGCCCTCAGCCCGGCGGAGAGGAAGAGGAGGGAGGTGGGGAGGCAGCACTCCGCTGCCTGAAAGGCCCTCTGTGCTTCCCGGCGGAGGGGGGGCGCCAAGGGGGTTTGTATGGCCGCGATAACGGGGAGACTCGCCTCCCCCGGGGGGACATTGCCCTGGCCTGTGTGCCGGGCCATGGGTGGGTGGCACCCGGGGTCTCATGGTTGGACTCGATGATCTCAGAGGTCCTTTCCAGCCGTGAAGATTCTAAGATTCGTCCCGAGGACCGCTCCGGGCCACGGCTCGTTGTCTGGCGGCTGCCGTGACTCAGAGCTGGCTCCCGCCATGGCGCGCGCGGCTCCTGCCCCCTCCTCGCGCTGCTCTCAGAGCATCAGCGTCGCGCTCGCCCGGGGAAGAGCTCTTCATGCATCCCTGCTGAGCATCCCCCGGGAATGCGGCCCCGGAGCGAGGGGTGCCTCACTCGTCCGCCAGGCCCCCCCCGAGTCCTCTCCCACCCCCCCCCCCCCGCTGCCCGCCTTTACGCCGCTCTCCCTGGCCCTTGAGATGGGGGAGAGGTGGGTCAGCAGAACTGCTCGCTGCAGCCGCGCGTGCGGGGGGGCGGGGGGGGAGCAGGCTGGGCACGGCTCCCGAGTGGTCCTGGGGGGCACCGGGGGGATGCGCGGGAGGAATCCAAGGCGGGGGGGGAAGCGAAACGCTCCTCCCTCCCAGCGCTGCTTTCTCCCTCCTCCTCTTCTCCTACCCCCTGACCCGCTCCTCTCCCGCAGGGATGAGGTTCGGACAAAAGGGGCTCGATTTTTGCGGGGGGATCAAAGTGCTGCTCGTTGGTACAAGGTGCTGGCCTTCCCCTCCCCTTATCGGGGGGGTCATTTATTTCCAGCTCCCACGCAGGCTGATTAGCATTTGGGTGTTTGGCTAAGGCTGCCCTTGACTTTCCTATCCAATATTTAAATTGCGGGGGAATAAACGTGGGCACAGAAGCCTGGAAGCCTTTTCCTGGGGCTCTGGCGGCACTCTTGCTCCTCCTGGCATGCGGGCGCCTCTCGGGGTGAGCACTTGCCTTCCCCCCCGGGAAGAGAGAGGGTTTTGCGGAAGGCGCACGGGATTTGAGCCTTGGCGTTGCTTCAGCCCCGGCAGAGCAGTGGTGGCGTTTCGTTCAGATGCAAAGCAGAGGAGGGAGCACCAGCCCTGTCCTCCTTGGGCTTGAGAGGGTCCCTGGCGGGGATGGACCTGGGTGATGGGGATGGAGCTGGGTGACGGGGATGGAGAGCCAGTGGGGGCTCGAGGCTCTCAAGACCCAAAGCCTCCAAGGATGGAGCCTGCGCAGCCTCGCTGGGGCGAGGGGGGAACGTGTGGGTTTTTTTTCCCCACTTTGCTCCAATTTACATCAAATAATCTCTCTCCAATTTACCCGATGCCTTGTAGCAGGGCCCCAAGCCCAGGTGTGGCGCCCAGCGGTGAGCAAGAGGGGCTGGGAGAAGGGGGGTGACCACATCCAGCCACCCCCTGTGGATGCAGCCCGGGCTGCCGGGGGCTCAGCTTTGCTCAGCAGCAGAAGCCCGTCGCGGGGGCGGGGGGGGGGTTAGTCCATCCCGGGGACAGGACTTGCAGCGTGGCACCCCCAGCCTGCATCGCAAAGGGATGCCGAGCCGGCAGATCCCGTGGGAGACGGGTTCATCTCCTCCAAGACCAGGAGAGATGCCCTGCGTGGGTACCGCAGAGCCGGCCGCTGCATCCCATCCCCTGGCAGGTCCCTTGGGAGCGCTGAACTCCTCCTCGTGGCTGTGATTAATCCGCAGATCAGCGGGGGCAGGGGGGGGGCAATAACGCTGTCCCCAGTGCTCCGTGCCAGAGCAGCAGCGTCTGCGGCCTCGGCACAGCGAGGATGGGCCTCATCCCCACCGCCCGTGCTGGCAGGAGCATCCCTAGGAGTGATGGGGGGTCTCGAGAGGATCTGCTGGATCCAGCCCTGCTCCTCCCTGCGGGGGGCCGCGGGAGGAAGGGTGTGGGGAGGAGGATGGGCGAGGGGAGGGCGGCGGGGGGGAGGCAGGGAGCTGCCAGGAGGGAGCGGGAGCTGCCAGGGGCTGAAGAATGGCCGAGAGCAGAAGAAGGGGCTTTAGAGCTTAATTTCCTGTCCCCGCGGTGGGGATGGGATTTGTGCTGCCATCTCCAAGGAGACGTCGGCTGCGCGGCCGCTGGAATACTAATGGCAGGGGAGGCGTGCGGCGGGGGGTCGGGGGGCACCCCAGGCCCCTCCTTGGCGAGGGCGCAGGGGCTGGAGCTACCCCAGCATCTCCCACCCAGGCTGTATCACTCGGGGGGGGGGGCAGGAGATCCCCCAGGACTTGCTGTTGGGGGGAAGGAGGGTGTGGAGGGACCGGGGGGCATCTTGCCGTGCCTCTGGGGGGGTGTCAGTAGCCCCCTTGCCGTGATGCCCACGGCTGGGGGACGGGGCCGCACCACTGCTCACCGCCTCTGGGGCTCCCCCTTATTGCGGTACGGGGGTGGCTGTTTTTTGGGGGGATGGCTCTTGGGCACCTGCCTCTCCCAGCGTCGAACTGAGCTTCCCTCGACGCTGGTTGGCACCGCGGAGCTGAGCCGTACACCAGGCGTGACCGCTGAACCCCGAACTCCCTCCGTCCCACCAGGTTTTGGGGTGCCTGTCTTAAAATTGCATTGGCACCCATCTGCTGCGGCGGCGAAAGGGGATGTGCCCCTCCCAAAATAACTGGTTTTCCAAGTCTGCGCCGTTATTTCGGGGGAAGNGGGGCAGAGCCACGGGGGGCTGCGGGAGAGCAGGGCAGGGATGGTCCCCGAGGATGGATGTGGGGTGAGATCCCGCGGGAGCTTATCCCGGCCGTCTCTTACGTAAAGGGCCGCGAGCTGGGCTGCGGGGGGTGTAATTAAACGTGATGCTGATGAGCGGNGGCTCTTGGGCACCTGCCTCTCCCAGCGTCGAACTGAGCTTCCCTCGACGCTGGTTGGCACCGCGGAGCTGAGCCGTACACCAGGCGTGACCGCTGAACCCCGAACTCCCTCCGTCCCACCAGGTTTTGGGGTGCCTGTCTTAAAATTGCATTGGCACCCATCTGCTGCGGCGGCGAAAGGGGATGTGCCCCTCCCAAAATAACTGGTTTTCCAAGTCTGCGCCGTTATTTCGGGGGAAGTCGGTTATTCTAATGCTGGGAATCGAGGGCAGTTTAAAATAAACTCCCTTCGCAGCCCGAGGAAGATGGGGGGGAGCTGCGGAAGGGAGTCCGTAGGTTGGGAATAATTAATGCAGCACACAGGAACGAAGTCGTCTGCGACGGGGCTGTTAGCGAGGTCTTTNCTGGGCTGCGGGGGGTGTAATTAAACGTGATGCTGATGAGCGGCTGCAAGCTGCTTAGTGCAAATGTAACGAGGGGAGTCACAGCCAGAGCCCCTGGCCGTCGTCCCCCGTGTCCCTCCCCGCGATGGCAGCCCATGCCGGGGCGAGGGGGTGTCCCCAGACGAGGAGGGGTGTCGGGATGGGGAGGAGGCGGGAGGTGGCTGTGGTCTCACTCCTTCTTCTGCTCCCCTGGCAGATGGCGAGCGGCTGGGGGAAGTGACTGATCCTGGCCGGCGGCCGGCGGCGGCCCAGGCATCGGCACGGCAGAGGAAAGCCGAGGACTCCAGCGAGAGCCGCGAGGAGGAGCCGATGGTAACGGGGGAGCCGGAGCGCGGTCGGGTGGGAAGGGACCTGCGGAGGTCGCTGGTCCCAGTCCCCTACCCAGCACCCGGGCAGCTGGAGCAGGGGGCTCCAAGCCTCGTCCGGCT
Organism: Rynchops niger; assembly: GCA_013400035.1. NCBI lineage: Eukaryota > Metazoa > Chordata > Aves > Charadriiformes > Laridae > Rynchops > Rynchops niger. The sequence continues at coordinate 110,311 of VXBH01005631.1, read as the reverse complement.
GAGCGGATCCGAGGATGGAGAGGGCTCAGCCTCGCTGGGTCTGCCCAGCAGCACGCGTGGTGGGTGAAAGAAATCCCTCCTGTCCCATTGACGCTTCTGGTGGCGTGCCTCGTGCCGTCGTTGCGCTCCCCTGGGAAGAGTCTGGCATCACCTCTGCACCCCCTCTTGCGTAGCCGTCAGTGGCAATAAGGTCCTGCTTTGCTGGGCAAAGCCGCCTTCTCCTGTGTCCTCCGTTCCATCTTGGTTGTGCTGGACTGGAGAGCCCCCAGCTGGACCCAGTGTACCCCAGGAGGGGTCTCCAGGCAGAAGCCGGAGAGGATCTCTCCTTGCCAACAGACCAGGAGGCCCTTGGCATCGTAGCCACGAGGGCACCCTGCTGTCCCCTGTTCAACTCGTCACCCAGCCCTTGTCCAACACCCTGCTGTCCCCATTAACCTGCTGTCCCCGAGCAGGGCAGGCAGGCGGGATGCCGGGAGAGGGAAGCCACGCGGTGTCCCCTGCCCCGTCCCTGCCAAACTCCTGCAAGTCCCGCTGACAGCGAGCTTTTGGGCTGTTCCCGAGCCCTGGTACTTTGGGCGCGGGCGAGTGTGTTGTGTCTGGAGGGAGGGGAAAACATCGAGGCCCTGCACCCGGAGCCCCTCGGTGCCCATCTCTTCGAGCCCAGCCCTGCCCGGTGTCTTTCGCAGCCGCTGGACGCCTGCGGCACCCCTGGCTCGGCAATTAAAAGGCCGGTTTGTCCCCACCGTCAGCAAATAACCCACCCCCCGTTCCCAGGAGCTGGGCTGTGAATAGTCCCCTCTGTGGGGGCAGGCGGGGGGAAAAGTTCACTCCAGTTTGAAAGCAAACAGCCCAGTTCAGAAGGACTCCGTGATCCGGAACAAAAAAATTGCTCCTTAAAGAAAGGAGACGGAAATTTTTCCTCCTGGTGATCCCTGGACTGCGGAGCTCGCTGTTGGTGCCTCTGGTCCTTTATCTTTGGGGCAGGGCAGGGACGCTGGTGGCTTGTCCTCTCCACCCGCCTCACCCGAGGGATGGAGACCCATCCCGGTCCCTCTCCGTAGAGGGACAGGGAGGTTTCTCCAGGCGAGCCGGTGCCGGTAAGCAGAGCCGGCTTCAGGCCAGGCAGCGATTAGCGGTGAGGAGTGGGGATGGGAGGAGGCGGATTGTGCCTGGCGGGCAGCGGGTGGGCCAGAAAGACGACCCCAGCTCTTGTCCCTCCCAGCTCCTCATAAATCAGGGACAGACAGAGAACGGAGAAAAAACGAGGTGCCCAGAGAAAGCCCGGGCTGGTGCTGGGTGAGGACGGAGGGGACAGCGGGAATTGCGTCTTGGCTTTCCCCGGGAAGAGGGCGAATCCTTCCGACAAGCGCGGCACAATTACGCCGCCTCCCTAATAACGTCTTCCAAGGGCACCGCTCCCCTCCTCCGGGACGCTAATGAGCTCATTTAGGCAAAGTTTGCTAATTATTTCCTTGGCGCTGTGCATCCTAACGGGCTGCGCTTTGTCGACGTGCGGTTCTCGCCGGGGCTTGGAGCTGGGCTCTGCTTTCGGAGAGCGTCGGCTCCGCTCCCGGGGGGTGGCACGGTGTCCCCTTGCTGGCTGAGGCACGGGGAATGATGGCTGTGACTCCCCCTGGGACAGGGGACGGGGACATCCGTGCCCCTCTCGGTCCCGTCCCCAATGCTGAGTGTGGGCATCAGCAGTGTGACGGTGGGCTGTGACACCAGCCAGGTCCCCGGGTGACAGGCACAGCTTCCCGTCACCCCAAGGGATGGGACGGAGTGGCAGGTCGGCGGGCACTTTGGAGAGGGTTGGTGGCTCTTCCCCGTGTGCCAGCTGGTCCCTCGTCCCCGCTCCGCCCACACTCCCTGGGACACGGTGGCAGGGTTGGGACGATGCCCGCAGGGGTGGCACGGGCTGGCACCGGCTCTGCCTGCTGCTGCCAGCGTGGGGGAGAGGAGCATGCCCTGGGTGGGCTCCAGAAGCGCCTGGCTCTTCCTCGCCACCCACCTTTTCGGCAGGTCGGGGGGCAGGTGAATGCTCGCCTCATCCCTCTAAATTACACGCCACAATAGATGGGATTAACCTAATCCCCTTTAAAGGAAGAGGGGGAGCGGAGAAGCATCCCGCTTCCTCCGACGGTGAGTGGACATAGAGATTGCTGCTGCTCTTCTGGAGACGGAGCCCAAAATACTCTGTTTGCCGTAGCCCGTCAGACTGGGCGAATATTTTGGACGAACAGAAAACTCACTGTTTGGGAGAAGTTTCTCTCCTTGGCAGAGGAAGGGAAATGAGTTTACCTGGAACATTTGGAAACCCTGCTCCCCGGGACACCTTGCCAATGTTTTTCTGCCTCCTCCTGCCGCTGTTTTCCTTTGCCTGGAAAGCTTTCGCCTTGGTTTGGCAACGCTCGATGGCCAAAATGAGACGTTTAGATCTAGGGAGACCTCCTGCGAGCGCGGACGGGATGGCCCCGATCCGTCTCTAACCTCTCCCTCCCGCTTCCTCGCAGAACGACGGGCAGGACTTGGACGGCTGGTTTTCCAGGGGCCAACGGTCCGACCGAGTGCCCGCGCACCCCAACCTCAACCTGACCAAGCAGCCTTTGCCCTGGAGCGAGCAGGTGGGTGGGCAGGGAGCAGCGAGGGGTGATGGTGCAGGAGGAGGTCCCCGGAGGAGGTCCACCTTGTTGGGCAGCCCGTGTTCCCCCAGCACGCCAGGCTCCAACGCCACCTCCTGCCATCCTCCTCCCTGCCCTCCATCACCCGTCCCAGGGGCTCTGCCTGGTCCTGGCGCCAACGCGGTGCCCGGGAGGACGAGCTCCTCGGGTGCGAGCCGTGGGTGTGTGTCAGCCCCCTCGGCAGTCTGTGTGGGTGTGCAAGGGGACATCTTGCTGTGTGTCTTCTCCGGATGGGTCCACGCCGCACCCGTCTCCTGGTGCTGGATGGTGGGATGGGTGCTGGGTCGGGCTTTTGGTGCCGTATCCACACAACATCCCTTGTCCAAACGCGCTTGGGAGCCAAAGGAGCCGCAGCAGGAGGGTTATCTCCTGGGGGTTGGCGTTGTGACCCTGGGGCTGGCCCAGGGAGGGGAGCTCGGCCCCTCCTCAGTGTCACTGCAGAAGAGCTGAGGCCGGGCAGGTGACATCCCTGGGGCTTGTGACATCCCTAGGGCTTGACATCCACATTTCAGCCTGCCCTACCACTGTCCTTGGGAGGCGATAGGGGACGTGAGGAGGACATCCAGCTCATCTCCCCCCCTCCTCTCATCCCCCAGTACAAGGGGAAGGCAAACTTGCACGTCTTCGAAGACTGGTGTGGAGGGGCCGTGAGGCACCTGAGGAAGAACCTCCATTTTCCGCTCTTTCCCCACGTGAGTCCCGGGCCTGATGGTGGTGGGTCGGAGGGAGGGTCTCCTTGTCCCTCTCTGGGTGCTGCTGGATCTCCACTGGCTGTGGACTTGGTCCTCAAGACCTTTGCTCGCAGGCTTTCAGGTTTGGTTTGGGGCAGGTAATTCCCAGCAGAGCAGGGACGGAGGGAGAGGTGGGTGGTGATGGGACCTCCACGTCCCCTCTGGTGCCCGCGGCATGAGACTGTGGGGTAACAAGGCGGAGGTGGGCTGGGTGATGTTTGTGCAAGGCACCAGCCTGGGCATGAACTGTCGGTGCTTTCATGTCTGTGTCTCCCCTCGGCAGACCCGCACCACCGTGAAGAAGCTGGCTGTGTCGCCCAAGTGGAAGAACTACGGGCTGAGGATTTTTGGCTACATCCACCCCTTCAAGGATGGTGAGTGATGGAGTTTGGCCTCTTCTGCCCCTGCAGCAACATGGGGAGGCTGCCTCCTTCCCCCTTCTTGGGCCACACGAGGTCCAAAAGGCTCTTAGAGACAGTCCCCAAGTCCCTGGCTCCTGGGCAGGAGGGTCTTCCTGGAGCAAAGACCCTTTTCCCTGGTTGCTTCGAAGGGACACAAAGCCCCGATCCCATCCAGGACAGAGCCACGACGTGGGGTCCAGGGTGGCCCCGTCACCTCTGTCCATCCACCCCTGTTTCCCCATCTTGCAACAAGGCACCGGGGCTGAGCCCATGCCACCGGGGCTGCTCTATCCCTTCGTGGTCACCTTCTCCTTTGCTCTCCACAGGGGATTTCCAGTTTTCTGTGGCATCAGATGACAATTCGGAGTTCTGGCTCAGCTCCGACGACAGTCCGTCCAACTCCCGGCTGGCTGCGTTCGTGGGCAAGGTATGTGCCATCGTCCTCCACCCTCTGCCTTCCCCCACCCCAGGGGTGCTCCAACACCCACCGAGAGCACAGAATCATAGAATCGTAGAACTGCCCACGTTGGAAGGGACCTTTCAGATCATCGAGTCCAACCATCAGCCCAGCGCTGACAAAAACCACCACTAAACCATGTGTCTAAGCACCACGTCTGCCCGGCTTCTTAATCCCTCCAGGGATGGTGCCTCAACCACTTCCCCGGGCAGCTCGTCCCACGGGGTGCCTCGCTCCCAGCATGCTGATAACCATCCCCAGATGCCTTCTGGGCATCCCTAGCGCTCAGTTAATGATGCTTCAGACCCATGGGTGCTCTTTAGCCACGGCAAATTCTCCCTTCTAGAAGCCCCTCTGCTGCAGCAGCTCTCCAAGGGAGCGTGCAGGGTCCGTGTGGGACTTTGCCAGAGGCAGCTCTCCTGCTTCTTTGCCCCCTCGGGAAATGCCGGCTATTTCAGCCTGGTCCCGTCTCTGCCCCTGGCCAGGCCTGGTTTGGCTTCTGAAGGACCATCTGCCCCTTGGTCCCATCCTAGTTGTAGCTACCAAAGACCAGATTATGTCCCGGAATAGGGGACTTAATATTTGCTCCTGGATTTTCTTGGCGTTAACTCCTGTAACTGGAAACCCTGAGGTCCATCATTGCAGCCATGCGTTTTTGGGATCTTGGTGTTGTTGGACAGTGACAAGCTCTTGTGGCAGGAGTGCCACCAGCTGGGGACAGGCAGGCGTGGGGCAGAGCTCCCGGGGTATCCTCCTGCTGAAGAGCCTTTCTGCAGCATGGCGCAGTGCCCGCGGGAGGTGGAGGAGAGATCTCACAGCCTGGTGGGGTTTGGGCCTGGTGGTGTCCCCAGTGCTCTCACACACCACTTCTTCCTTCCCCCAGCTGGGCACCGAGTGGACGGCGCCGGGAGAGTTCACCAAATTCAGCTCACAAGTCTCCAAGCCTCTACGGTAGGTGTGTCCGTGCTCCTGCTGCCCATCCCGGGTGGACGGAGTCGGGGAGACGGAGCTGCCGGCTCCACGCTGACTCTGACCTGGGAGGAGACCTCGGCCATGGTCCAGCCCAGACCCCGCATGACCTTTGGGAAGAGACCAACCCTGCCCCCAGGGCCATGGCTTGAAGGTGTTGGGGGCCACAGGCACCTCTGCGGAGGATGAGGTGGGGATGGGGGGATCCCCCGATCTCATGAAGCTTCTCAGCAGTGGGATGGGGGAGCAGATACCCACATCCCGCTGCCTGTCTCCGTGCCCCAGGAAGGTTTAGCCGTGTGTGAGCAAGACAGGCTTTCCCAAGCCGGTTCCTCTGGCAGGGGAGTGCCCGTCGCTCTGGCAGTGGTAGCAGTCAGCTCAGCAATGATTTCTAACCGGCTTCTTCCTCTCTTGCGCAGCCTCATGTCCTCCAGACGCTACTACTTCGAGCTGCTCCACAAGCAAGACGACCGAGGTTCAGACCACGTGGAAGTGGGTGTGAGTAAATGCCCCTGCCCCGTGCGCCTTTCAAGGACTGTCCTGTCAAGAGCCGGCACCAAGGCTCTGCCCGATGTGTATTAAAGTGCTTTATCCTGGGGCCAAAGCCCCAATTTCCCCATTTCCGTGGTTGCCAGCGGCTCAGAGGGGACAAGTCAGTGTTGCTTCGATGGAGCTGGGGCTCATCTCCCCACCTCCCTGGGCAGGACGCCTGGCACGGGCTGCTCTTCTCTGTGCTCATCCGATCCTTTCGTGCCGATGGCCTTTCGGGAGCTGCAGACCCTGCCGTCCCTCCCCTGTGCTCCTGCCTTCCCGATCTGCTCCCATAACGGATGCCAAGGGAGCAGCCCTTCTGCTCCAGGCTCCAGCGGCGATGGGACACCTGGCTCCATGTGGCCGGTCCCATCCCTTCTCCTTTCTCCTCGGCCTTCTGCAGAAGGGGAAGGGTTCCCTGTAGGCTTCTTCTGGGAGGAGCCCGTTGCCATGGGCAAGGAGAGCCCAAAGCGTGTAGGGTGGGAGCAGGCAGGTCCCAGGACTCCGTCTGCGAGCGGCAGCCCCCCTGGCTGGCCTGGGTCCCAGGGTCAGCGGTGGGAGAGGTGGCCGAGGTGATGGAGTGGGTCCCTTTTTTCCTTTTTCCCCTCGGAGATACCATGAGTTTCAAATCTGAACTTGCCTGCCTGGGCTGCGCAGCCCTGGCAAAGCCTGCAGCGTGTGCGTCGGGAGCTCGGGCCGTCTTTGGGAGGGGAAGATGTTGGCTCCTTTGCAAAGGCTTCCTTTCTCCCAAGCACTCATTAATCTCTGGAGTCAAACTGTGCCAGGAAAGTGTCGGGGAGGCTGACGACACCCCTCCCCGGCTGCCTCTGCTCCCATCGCTCAGCCTCGCCCGCCCAGGGCTCCATCCCCGTCCCAGAAACAAATAGATGGGGGAGACGTGTGTTTGCTGGAGGGCGGGAAGCCTTTCAGATGTTCAGAAAGAAACAACAACAACAACAGAAAAGCAGGACCCTAATGCGTCTCTGCCTGTGGGTATTTAAGGGCTTGTCCGGACAAAGGCTCAAGACTTTTAAAATGCTTTTAAAATGTAGGGAGTTAAATCAGTGCAGGCGCTCTGAAGACCCTCTGAAGTCGATGGAAACTGGAACGCACGCAGCACAGACAGATGTTGCAGCACAGACAGATGTTGCAGCACGGACAGATGTTGCAGGGCTCGGTGTGTGCCGGCTCTGGCTGAGGTCCTGGATGGGCGCCGTGGGCACCCTGCTCCGCTCCCCGAGGCTGAAGGGGGGAGCACGGAGACGGTGCCCCGCGCCCCGGCGCTCTCCCTCCCCTGCGAGGCGGGACGCGGGGCCAAGCTGCCTCCCGTGATGTTACCGATGCCGCTGCTGATGCGGGGCTGGATCGGGCCCAGGAGGAGCATGTGGCAGTGCCGAGAGGGAAGCAGCATGAGCCTGTGTCCCGGAGGGAAGCGGCATGAGCCTGTCCCACCTCCGGCAGCATTCCCCTCTCTGAGCGCGCAGGGAATTCCTGCTAATCCCCAATCACCTGGGTTCCAGGCGGGAGATGGGCCTGGGTCTGTGCCGGGGCAGGATCCATCCTCTCCCCTGCAGGGTTGGGCTGGGATCAGTGCTGGGAGCTGGGGATGGGGAGGACCCATCCCAGGGTGCCGGGGGTCGAGGCAGCCGCATCCCGAACCCCCGACACCCTCCCATTCGTTCCCCCTCTCCTTTTTTCCCTAGTGGCGAGTTTTCCTCCCCAGCCTGAAGTTCGAAGTGATCGACTCCTCCTACATCTCTCTGTACACAGGTAAGGGCCACATGATCCCGTGGCCACGGCAAGCGAGGTCTGGAGTGTTGGTGCGGCCGGGCAGAGGCAGCGCCAGAGCCCGGGAAGGAAACCAGGTCCCGGGAAATCGGATCCTGGGGGAAGATCTCAGCCTCTCACACCCACCAGAGCCGCTGCGGGGTGTAAGGCGTGAGCTGCCCGCAGGTGGGATGCGGAGGTGACAGGGTGACAGCTCTCCTGGTGCTCCAGCCTCCTCCCTGCTCCCGAGCGCCCGGAGCGCTGGCTCCGCGGCCTGGCCCTGAGGTGTGAGGGGCTGTCGTGTAAGCGGGGATGGGTGGCGCAAGGTTTAATTAAACCTATAGATCTTCTGCTTCCTGCCCCTTCCCTGGCAGCAAGAGAGGACTTGATAGATGGGTCCTGCCCCGGTGCTCAATGCGCTGGAGGGCTGGTCATCAAACGTGCCCTGGAAGGTGTCGATAAGGCAGGAGGGGACAGGCAGCAGGCGGGGATCAGCGGGGAGAGAGGGATGGAGGGGTGTGCTGCTGGTACCGATACAGGTGCCCGCGAGACGGATGACGTGCAGATATATTCCTCCCCCCGACCGCTGTCTGTCAATGCCGGCGCTTTCCGCTTCTCTTTCCCACTTCCCGGCTCCCTCGGACCCCAGCAGCATCCCGGGGCCAAGCCGTGTCACTTGTGGGGAGCCCGTCACCGTGGCGTGGGGGACACCAGCAGCGTGCAGAAGCATCCTCCTTCCTTCCTTTGGGCTTTTCCAGAGAAAAAAGCTGGGAAGCAGAAAAAAAGCAGCCAGCTGCAGGGAGGTGCCTGGGGAGCCTTTCCCCACCGGCAGCAGAAGGACGTGGGGGTCCCGTTCGCTTCGGGCCCTGCCCGTTTCCCCGCAGCAGGCAGGGCTGCCCGGCCAGGGAGCGCCCTTGGGTGCTCGGGGCAGGCAGCTCTCAGCGCGGCCAAGGTGACCGGAGCAGGGTGACCTCCCGCCGGGAGGTCTGGGGGCTGGTCCATAGCCAAGGACGACATGCCGCCTTCATCCCTGATGAGGAGGCAAAACCAGCTCGTGTTGCGTTTACCTGCAGCTCTGCGGGGAAGAACATTTGCCGTTTAATTCCTCTGTCCTTGGGAGTTAAAGCCCACGAGTGTTCCCGCCCCTTGTCTTTGAGCGATGCCGTGATGGGCGCCAGGGCTGCCTGGCTGAGATCAGTTGTACCCGTGTCCTCTCGGTGCTCGTTAGTTGATGGCAATAATCATTAGGCTGGTTAGTCACGGGGTCTGCGAGCGTGTGAGGGGGCTGGAAGGTTTGCCCTCATGCGAACACGTCGGGCTCCCCTTGTTCCCCTGGGAGCAGGAGTCCGCAATCCTCCGAGCGCTCTCAGTGGGCGGATGGAGAGGTTGGGAAGTGCCACCTTGGAGGATGCTCCTGGGACAATGCTCCGTGTGTGCGTGCCGGTGGGGTTCAGCCCCTCTCCTCTCCTTCAGATGAATCGTCCCTGAAGATGAACCACGTGGAGCACATCCCGCAGACCTTGGCCAGCCACAGCGGGAGCTACCTCTGGGAGGCTCAGCAGGATGAGCACGGGGCTGACATGCTGAAGCCTGACCCCAGGGACACCTTCTTCCTCAGTGAGTGCCTGGGACCGGACCCTCGCAGATCTCCGCAGGGTTTCGGGGTGGTGAAAAAGGCAGGACCTGGCTGCCACAGGCACACAGAGCATCCCTCCTGCCTTCTGCCCATCTCCTGGGTGGCGGGCATCTCTGCTGGGGTCTGTAGCAGGGCAACGGTAGGAGCTTCAACAAGGCCAAGTGCCGGGTCCTGCCCTTGGGCCACAACACCACCATGGGCGCAACAGGCTTGGGGAAGCGTGGCTGCAGAGCTGCCCGGCAGAGAGGGACCTGGGTTCTAACAGACAAGTGGCTGAACACGAGCCAGCAGCGTGCCCAGGTGGCCAAGAAAGCCAATGCCATCCTGGCTTGTATTAGAAATAGCGTGACCAGCAGAAGGAGGGAGGTGGTTGTCCCCCGGTACTCAGCCCTGGTGAGGCCACACCTGGAGTGTTGTGTCCAGTTCTGGGCACCTCAATACCAGAGAGTCCTCGAGGTGCTGGAGCGAGGGCAGAGGAGGGCAACGATGCTGGTGAAGGGCCTGGAGAATAAATCTTATGAGGAGCGATTGAAGGAGCTGGGACTGTTTAGTTTGAGGAAGAGGAGGCTGAGGGGAGACCTCATCACGCTCTACAACCACTTGGAAGGACATTGTAGAGAGGTCGGTGCTGGTCTCT
>VXBH01005631.1:44665-86805 GCA_013400035.1 Rynchops niger | reverse complement strand
AGGGCTGCCCAGGAGTGGGTGTGAGTCACGCGCCTGTCACTGCCGGGGCTGGCGGCAGCGTCCTTGTCCCCGGGGCGGTGGCAGGGTGGGAAGGCGGCGTGGGGTGCAGCGTGGCGGCCGGGTCCCTGCCGGGTTCCTGTCCCGTGGTGGCGGGGACAGGACTGGTTTTGGGGGGATGCCTGGGTTGCCGATCCGGCTGCGGCGGAGGGGACCAGGCCAAGCCGCCATGTCCCCGCCAAGGTGGCAATTACTCCCCTCGCCGTCGGGGCACGATGAAAGGCGGGGACGCTGGTGCTCGGCACTGCCACCGCCGCTCCTGCTCCCCGTTGCCGGCAGGCAGGTGAAGGTAGCGTCCTCCCGCTCCCTTGTCCCCCTCGGTGCCTCCGGCACGGCCGCAGCTCCCCAGGAAGGTTCCCCCAGGATGAGCTGGGGGGATCTTTAGTCCCCTAGAGCACCCCTTTGCCCCCCGGCGCGCACGTCGACCTCTCCGTCTCTGTCCCGCAGGCGGTCAGTACGGCACGACCCTGCGCTCCTCCTTCAGCTCCCGCTCCCAGAGCAATGGCTTGGACGCCAAAGCCTCGGTACGTTCTGGGGGGGCTCATCCCCCACCCTGCGCTGGCGCCTGTCACCGTGGCAGCTGGGGCTGCCAGCAGAGACCCAGCCGCGGGCTGTAGCCGTGGTTGTGCCAAGGGAGGTGCCTGGCTCCATCCTTCCCTCTCCCCGCAGTGGGGATGGAGGGACAGTCTCGTGGGCACCCCTGAACCCCGCGCTTTCCCCCCGCAGCTCTATCAGGCCAAGAAGGATTTCGGCACGCTGAAGGGCAGCGGCTGGTCCTCGCGCTCGGCGGTGGACCTCACCCCGCACAAGCGGATGGCGACCATCAGCAATGGGGGCCTGGCGAAGGGCCGGGGCTACGGCACTTGCTACGCCATGTCACAGGCCGCCAACACCTCGCCGCGGCCCAGCTCCTTCCATGAACGCAACTACCGGTCCCGGCAGAACTTCGACACCCTGTCGCTGCGCTCCCTGCGGATGGCCGACGGGCCGCTCCAGCCCACCGCCATGGCAGATGACCGCTATAGCATCATCTCGGAGCAGCTGGACCCCGTGGGTCACCGTCCCCTCTACAAAAGCCAAGGCAACGGTGGCTTCGCCCGCTCCTACACCTTTGAGAGGCAGATGAGCGCCGGCTCCACCGCCAAGGCTGCCTCCGACTGGCTGGAAGGTGGTGAGGTGACCCAGAGCCGCACCATCCGGGCGCCCGCCATGCGCACGCTCCAGCGCTTCCAGAGCAACAACCGGTCACGGCTGAGCACCGGCTCCTTCGGCAGCATGCAGGCGGCCTCGCAGGCGGGCGTCGGGAGCTCCTACATGGGCATGGTGGAGCACAGCTCCCGCGCGCCCTCCGTGCGCAGCCTGGCCGAGTCCAGCCACCAGATGTACAACGGGCACAGCACGCTGCTCAGCCACCAGTCGGGGGGGTGAGTGCCCGCCTTAGTCACTTGGCTGGTTGAGGGCAAAAGCCTCCACCACTTGCTTGGTGTTACCTTGCTGCAAGGGATGCGGGAGGAGGGGAGCGATGGCAGGCCATAGTGATGGACCGCGGCGTGGGTTGACCTCCAAGTGTGTCCTGCATGTGGCTTTAGCTCCTCTCGTGGACACATCCTGAGACACGGGGTTAGGAAGATGGTCATTGAGCCGGTTCTGGAGTCCTGTGCCCCAAGAGCGTGGTGGGGAGGAAGATGGGTTGATGGGTCTCCGAGATGTGGGACGTGGTGGGGTGCAGAGGCAGAGGACCCCTGTGGGATGCTCTGCCTGGGCTCTTCCTCACCTGCTTGTGGCCTCCAGGTTTGACGACATTGACCTGCCCTCTGCGGTGAAATACCTGATCGCCAGCGACCCCAACCTGCAGGTCCTGGGCGCTGCCTACCTCCAGCACAAATGCTACAGCGACAGCAACGCCAAGAAGCAGGTGAGCCCCCAGGAGCCAAAGGGGAGGGGAATGTCCCCAGCCCCCCTGCCGTGGTGGGGCACCCCTGGGAGGGTGGAGGAGATGGAGGGAGCCCCAGCCCCCGGCCGAACGGGCGAGCGGCTGGGCGTCTCAACCCGGCCGGGCTCTCCCCTCCCAGGCCCGCAGCCTCCAGGCCATGCCCAAGCTGGTGAAGCTGTTCAACAGCCCCAACCAGGAGGTGCAGCGCCATGCCACGGGCGCCATGCGCAACCTCATCTACGACAACGTTGAGAACAAGCTGGCGCTGGTGGAGGAGAACGGCATCTACGAGCTCATGCGGACGCTGCGGGAGCCCGATGACGAGCTCCGCAAGAATGTCACAGGTGGGGGAGGGATGGTGGCAGGGGTGGGCAGGGGTCCTCCTCCCCTGGGGGCGGCATGTGGTGCCCCCACCCCATGAGTAAAGCTGGGGTGGCACTTCGTGGGGATGATTTCTTTGCATCATTGTTACCCGCCCTGTCCCACGGCCACTCCTGGCTGCGGGTGGTCGGCGCGAGCCCCCTGGGGCGGTGGGTCGGGGTGGACGTGCTCTCCAGCCATCCCTGGGACTGAGGGTCACCCTCCGCGCAGGGATCCTGTGGAACCTCTCCTCCAGTGACAACCTGAAGGATCGCCTGGCCCGGGACACACTGGAGCAGCTCACGGACCTGGTCCTGGTCCCCCTCTCCGGACTCGGGGGCTCGGGTGTCATCCAGCAGAACCCCTCGGAGGCGGAGATCTTCTACAACTCCACGGGTTTCCTCAGGTACCTGCTCTGGCCCTCCCACCGCGCATAAAGCTTTGGGTGGAGGAAGAGGCACCGTCTGTGCTGCCTACATAGGGAGCAAGGTCCCCAGGGCTCGTGTCTGGGGTCCCCATCCCTTGCAGTGCTCGTGCATGAAGGCAAAGCCTGGGCAACCCCGTGGGAGAGGTATCAGCTGCCCTCCCCACGGTGGTGCCCAGTGGGGCAGGGAGGTGGCTGTGGGGAAGCCCCTTCTCGCCGTGACGGGCCCACATTCCCCGTGCAGGAATCTCAGCTCTGCCAGCCAGCAGACCCGGCAGAAGATGCGCGAGTGCCATGGGCTGGTGGACTCCATGATCCACTACGTGAACAGCTCCCTGGAAGTGGGCAAGTCAGAGGACAAGGTGAGCCCCGGGAGCTGGGTGCTGGGAGGGTTTGGGTGCCCTGAGGCCGGGTGCTGCTCCCTCCCTCTGGCGGCTGCCTGGCCGTCGTGGTGCAAAGGCACATCTTGATGTGATGGTTGGAAAACCAGCCTGGATCCATCTGCCTTTACTGGGCGCCGCGGGGCACCGCTGGTGTCATGGGATCGACTCTGGCCACAGAGCCCCAGGGGACCTTGCCCCAGGGGACGTGCCAGCTGGAGATGCCCTGGCTGGTGGCACAAGGACTTACCCCCCCCCATGCACCATGTCCTCCCCCCAGAGCGTGGAGAATGCCGTCTGCGTCCTGCGTAACCTCTCCTACCGCCTCTACGACGAAATGCCCCCGTCCTCCCTCCAGCGCCTGGAAGGCCACAGGAGGAACAACAGCAGCATGGTGACGGGGGAGCTGGTGGGCTGCTTCAGCCCCCAGAGCAAGAAAGCACGAGAGGTCAGCAGCTGGAAGGTGGTGGGCACCGTGATGGCTGTGTCACCTGGGGTGGGGCTGGCACTGGGAAGCAGCTGGCGGTGGAGGTGACGCTGGGGCGGAGGTGGACGCTGGCCTCGGCTGACGGGTGGGACACAGGGGTGAGCTCAGCGGAGGGTGAATCAGGGTGCTGAACCCCTGCTTTTCCACGCCATGGGGCATGACGCAGCTGGGGTGACCTGCTGGGTCGCTGCCAGCCTGGAGCTGCCCAGTGGTTGAGGCCAGGCACGCTGGGGAGAAGGGGACACCAGCAGCGAGGGACGCTGCAGCGGGAACATCCCCTACGAGTCTAACAGTGCCGCCCCCATCCCCGCAGCACTACCTGAATGCGGACATCGTCACCTTCACGGAGGTCTCCAAGGACCCCAAGGGCATGGAGTGGCTCTGGAACCCGCAGATCGTGGGCATCTACAACCGGCTGCTGCAGCGCTGCGAGCTCAACAAGCACACGACGGAGGCGGCCTCGGGCGCCCTGCAGAACATCACCGCCGGGGACCGCAGGGTGAGAGCACGGGAGGGGAGCGTCTCCCGGCGCTCGCCCCGTCTTGCCTGGTTGTCCCCACGGCCAGGCCAGTCACAGCCGTGCCCGGGGAGGGGATGCACCTCCCTGCGGGTTGGTGCCAGCCTTTCCTGGGTGGGGGACATAGCCATCATGCTACTTGGCACCTAGACACGGGACACCCTGACATGGCCCCGCTGAGCAGGAGGAGGAGGAAGGATGGGGTGGGAGGAGGCAGCCGGTGGGTCCCGGCGGGCGTCTCCAAGCACGTGTTTGCGTCGGCAGTGGGCGGGCGTGCTGAGCCGGCTGGCCCTGGAGCAGGAGCGCATCCTGAACCCTGTGCTGGACCGCGTCCGCACCGCCGACCACCACCAGCTGCGCTCCCTGACCGGGCTCATCCGCAACCTGTCGCGCCATGCCCGCAACAAGGACGAGATGTGTGAGTGCCAGGGCGGGACGGGCAGGGCCGGGGCTGCAGGGAGGAGCCCCACAGACGCTCTCCACCCTTTTCCTTCTTGCTCTTGCCTCCAGTTACCTCCAGCCATGTCTCAGCACCGTCCTGCCTGCTGCATCCCCGCTCACGGCTGAGCGTGTGGTGGCTGGTCCATCCCCCCTCCCCAGTAACCAAACGCCCCCCACGCGTTGTGCTCTGCCTCCAGCCCCACCATCTCACTTGGCTTTGTCCTTGGCCCCCAACTCCTCTCCCAGGTGCCAAGGAGTCTCAGCGGAGACTTCAGAGAGTAAAGGGTTTGAAGATGCCCTTGGTGCCGCCCCACATGTCCTTGGCTGGACCCTCTGTCCCCTCATTGCCCCCAGGAGGTTGCAGGGTTCATCCCCAGACTGCCACGTGTCCCCTGGGTCTGGCCACCAGCCCTGATGTGATACTTTTGCCCGCCAGCAACCAAGGTGGTCAGCCACTTGATCGAGAAGCTACCGGGGAGCGTCGGGGACAAGTCGCCGCCCGCCGACGTCATCGTGAACATCATCGCAGTCCTCAACAACCTGGTGGTGGAGAGCCCTATGGCTGCCCGCGACATCGTCTACTTTGATGGCCTCAGGAAGCTCTTCTACATCAAGAAGAGAAGGGACAGGTGGGAGGTCCCTGTCTGCCCTGCTGTCGTAGCTCGGACCTGGGGTCCAGTCCTGCTCTCCCCTTCCTCCCTCGTTCAGCTCCCAGGTGTTGGGAGTTACCAAACCAGCTCAGAGTGGCCTCGTGGCCACCTTCCATCCCTTTGCCACCTCCTCAGGACACCCTACCACATGGTTGCCCATTGCTGCAGCCACCTTCTTCCCATCTGGGTGCTTCTCACCTCTCCTGCCAGAAGCACTTGCCACCCTGCCCATTGCGGTGGGCTCCAGCCTTTAGTCTTCTGCCTCTTTCAACCAGCACTAAGTCCTCAGCCCCTCCGTGCCCTTCTGGGGTGGTATCCTTGGGCTGATGGGCACCATCCCGTGCCCAGAGGTACCCAAAGCTCATCGCATCCTGTCTCTGTTGCAGCTCGGACAACGAGAAGTCCTCCAGAGCAGCAGCCAGCCTCCTGGGCAACATGTGGCAATACACCAAGCTCCACCGGGACTTCAAGATGGTACGTAGCACCCTGCGGTGCCTCCCCCAGACACAGGGATGCTGGGATGGAACCTGAGGGTGCATCCCAAGGGAGCCAAGGCCAGGTGCTTCACCTTGGAAAGCCACGCCACCCAAATGCTTCCAGGAAGGGTTCCAACTCCACACCTCACCCTCCTGAAGGGCTGGGGACGTCCCCGGAGCATTGTCCCTGTGGTGGCACCCACACCAGTGGGGTGGGGACAGCCATGTGCCCAATGTGGGGTCAGCATGGCCCTGCTGGGGCCGGGGTGGGGTGGGTTTGTGTTCGAGTTCCCAGTGAGGTGTGGGCAGGGGTGTCCTTGGTCAGGAAAAGTGACAGTGCTGGCGTCCCCCCTGTGTGACGGGTGGCCTGTCTCCTTGCAGAAGGGGTACCGGAAGGAGGACTTCCTCGGCCTGTGAGGACACCCCCCAGGAGCCTGGCTCTCCCGCTGGGATGCTCCTTGCTGCCGGCCATGCCCTGGGGATGCTGCTCGCCGCCGGAACCCCGCTCCGTAGCATAGTCCCCGCTGCGTCCCTCGTGCCTTCCCACTCCGCCGCGTCCCCCTTCCTCAGGCGGGGGGGACGCTTGTCCTCCCTCCTGCTGCAGCCTTAAACCCAGCGACTGCTTTTGGCTCTGCTGCAGGGCCCCCAGTTAGTGGGGGGCTGCCCCACGGCACCCAAGTGTCCCCAGCCCCTGGGGACCCTTCCTGCTCCTGGGGAGCCGCTGCAAAGCTCAGCTTGTTGCGGGGCTCGGCGGAGGGGCAGGAGCCGCAGGGCTTCGGGGAGGCTCCTGCAAAGCAATGCTGGTGGGGAGGGGGGGCTTCTCGGGGCACCCCATCCCAGCTCCCCGAATCACGGCACAGCGGCTGCTGGGAGGGGGCCGGTGCTGCCAGGCTGGTGCTGGGCACGCCGTGGGTTACACAGGCTCTGCCCTGGCTGGGTGGGGGACGGGGCTTCGCAGAGCTCGGGGAGGTCTGAGGTGGCTTCCCAAATTTTTATGGGGTGGCCCCGCAGCTGTAAGGAGCTAGGAAGCGGCATTGGCAACGCGGCGCTGAGTCCCCACCTCGCCGGGGGCACGTGGGGGATTGTGATTGAGGCTGCCCACGCTCTCGCGGCAAGAAGCCGGGGTGTCTCTGAGCCGCACCGTCCCCATCCGTGCGCCCCGCGGGGACTGTCCCTGCGCAGGCAGAGCCGCCGCTGCCACTCCGTGCCGGCTGCTCGGCTCAGGGCTGGGCCTGGCCGGTGCTGCACAAGCAGGATTCGGGCAGGGCCAGCCGGTGTGTGTTTGCCAGGCCGTGTCTGCCCGCAGGTGGGGAGATGCCCTCAGTGCCCGGTGCGGTTGGTGCAGGTCGGGCAGCGGATCCAAAGCTCTCTCTGCCATGGTGGCGGCCAGGCTGGGGCACGCGGGTGGGCTGGGGGGTGGCTTCGGGCTGCCGGCGGGTTTGGGGCTGGGTGGGGAGACCCTGCGCTTGGGGGGCATCGCACAGCCCCTTTGGGAAACGAGGTAGAGTAGGTACAGGGGGTGGCAGGGCGGGGAGACCAGGCGGCGCTGCCAGGAGGGACCGCATCCAGGGCTGGTGTCATCCCCCTGGTGTGCCGGCACCCGGCATGGTCCGGGCTGGCATGTTGCGGTGTGTTTGTCTCCCCAGCTCTCCGTGTACAAACTCCCTGAGCCCTGTGTATCCCTGAAATAAAGGCCTTGAACGATGCCCGCTTGCCCCCGTGCTCGGCTGGCACGCGGGAGGGGTGGAGAGCACCTGTGGGACACCGGCGTGTGGCTGAGCTCACCCTGCGGTGACACCCCCCCTCCCCGCGTCCGGGCGTTGCTCCGAGTCAGCGTGGTGGGGACACCGGCACAGGGACAGGATGTGGCACAGGGACAGGACATGGCACGGCGCTGCCAGCCCCGCTGCCCACGGTGGGGAGAGACCCGCTGGTGGCACCCACGTCCCCGCAGACGGATGAGACCTGCTTGGAGCAGCAGCATTTTATTGCCACGGGACTTTCCATGGGAGAGAAGGTGCTGCAGCCGCTCCCATGGGGCATTTCCCAGCCACTGGGACTGCGGCACGTTGCTTCTTGGAGAGCATCACCCATCCCAACGCTTGTCCATCAGGCAGGAAAAATGTCCCTGCAGCCCACAGGGAGGGAGGGGGGCCCAGCACCCAAGGGTGCCCAGGCACTACAGCAGGAGTGTCCCCTGGTGATGGTTTTCCACCGCAGAGCTTGCTGCCAGAATGAGCCAGCTCCTGTCTTTCCCACTGAGACCTGGGCTTTGGTCCCATCATAAAGCCCAGGCTCCTCTGCCCAGGATCTGGGTCCGTGTGGCCCCGTGGGGAAGGGGGACGCCGCCTTTGCCGACCCATGGCACCACTCAGATGTCATCCTCTGTCACCAGGCAGTAGAAGTCCGTGCGGGCGCTGTAGTTGCGCGATCCCAGGTCTGAGATGTCGAGCTCGGGTCTCTGGCCGTCCCTCAGCTGGCTGTCCTCTGTCGTGCTGGCAGCCAAAGCCATGGGAGTGCCAGGGCCGACGATGCGGGGAGGCGGGGGGCTTCCGAAAACGCACCCTCGGAGGCCTGGAACAAGCAGGGAGATGGGTTTTTAATGGTGGGGAAGGGGCTAAACCTAGCCCACCTGCCACGGGAGGGTGAGGCAAAGCCCAAAGGTGACCTTCAGTGCACATCTGTTCCCCCCAGGAGAAGAAGGAGGCAGGGGACACAGACCTGTGCCGAGGTCCCCATCTGGGTGGAGGTCTCCATCGCTGTCCAGGTAGCTGCTGTGCAGGATCAGCATGGGGTCCTTGTCCTCCTGCAGCTGGGTCTGCGGGTCCCCCATGGTCCCCTGGAAGGACACTTTGCGGGGCAGGGCCAGGCACAGCTGCTTCCAGAAGTCCGATGATGGGGTCTGCATGGGGCAGGGAGGAGATGAGACGCATCGGGACCGCCACGAAGCCAAGCCCGGCCCCGCACGGGGCTGGGGAAGGCTCTGTGGGGCTCGGCAAACTCTTCCTGGCGCTGGGAGCTGAGCCAAGGCGAGGGCTGTGCTCCTGGCATGGCAGCGTGCCCACGCACCGGTGGAAAAACCGGCCCAACCTGCTGAAATGTTCCCGAGGGCTCCAGCTCCCAGCCTGGCCCCAAAATGGCCACAGCAGCCATGGGCTGAAGCTTCGCTCCGAGAGCAGAGGCTTCACCCCGTCGCCTCAGACAGGGGAGACCCCAGAGCCACACAGGGCTCCTGATCGTGTAAGTTTGGGGAGCGAGCACCTAGAGCTGGGGCTGTTTCCATTGGTTTTTTTTAAATTGCCTCTAAAAGACGAGTGCCCCAACCGCTTTTGGGAGCACTGAAGCATGGGGAGCAACCCTGGAGCATGGCAGGGAGGCTGACATAGAACGGGGTGCCGGGGATGGAAATGGGGGTGCCGGCAGGACAGGGTCCCGCTGCGCTCACCATGGAGCCAGCTCGCCACACCAGCAAGGTCACCACGCTCCGGTGCTGCTTCAGCAGGCTGATGGCGGGGTGGGTGATCTCCCGGTACTGGCTCTCGAAGACGATGAAGATGGGTTTCTTGGAAAGCTCCAACAGCCTCCAAAGCCCTTCCCTGCGGGACAGGCGCATGGCAGGAGGGTGAAGGACCCTCTGGCTCCTCTCCCCTGGCAGCAGGTAGGAGCCGCTCCTACCTGAAGCTGCTGTTGCACCAGTCTTGCTCCAGGTACGCGACGGAGAGGACCACGATGAGACGCCGGCACCGGCTCACGTTCATGATCAGGTCGGCCGAGGGCTCTGCAGACAAAGGGATTTCAAGCCCCCAGGTGCTGGCATCGCCCCTCTGCCCGTCCCCGCCGGGTTCAGTGCCTACCTGAGTTGGGCAGGATGGTTTGCTCATCCAGGAAGAGCTTGTAGCCGTAGCGGTTCTCCAGCTGCGGCTTCATGATGAAGTGGACAAACTTTCGGTCATCTGGGGCAGTGGCGTGGGAAACGTAGGCGTCGTACAGCTTCCCGTCTGGGGAGAGCCATGGGGAGAGGGGGTGTAACGCCAGGGAGGGCTCTGGGTGTCAGCGAGCCCCCGGCTCGGGGGAGGCTTTTCCCCCAAGGGGGGCACCACCTCCGTGCCCGTCCCCAGTGGCTCACCGTTGATCTCAAGCTCGCCGTAGTGGTTCCGGTACCAGAGGAACACGCTCAGGCGGCATCGGACATAGAGCCCGGCCAGAAGCACCAGGAGCACCAGGACCAGGAGGGCTGCCAGCACCGCGGGCACGTGTCCTGCCACCTCTGCAAGGACAGGGAAGGGCACGGTGAGTGTGGCCAGTGGCTCCTGGCCCAGGTTTTCTGGGTTTGGTATAGGTTTGCACCGCAATACACTGCCATGGGAGAGGCGTCAATAATGCCCATGGTTCTGCCGTTTCTGCCCTGTGCAAGCGGGTCCTCCTTGGAGGTGTCCTGCCTCTGTCCCCAGCATGTCCCTACCCACTCGCCGCAGGGTGAAGGTGGCCGTGGCATTGCTGACCCAGCAGGCAAACACCCCGAAGTCGGCATCGTGCGTGAGGTTGAGCTGCAGGATGCTGGCGAGGAGCCGCTCCGAGGCATTTTGGCCAAACCTGGGGTGAGATAGGGCCACCGTGGTTTGGGCCGTGTGGCACCGCCCCCGGCAGACAGATGGACAGAGGGATGGACGTGTCGCAGGGCAGGCTCCTTACCAGGCGGTCTCCTGGCTGCTCTCGCTGCCCAGCCACTGCCCGTCTTTGCTCCAGGCAGGGACGGGCTGGCAGCGCTCGGCGGCCGCCCAGCGCACGGTGCAGTTCAGCGCTACCTGGCTCCCCAGCGCCAGCTCCAGTGTCTCATTGGCAGCCGGGACGAGGATTTCGGGGCCCACACTGCAAAGCTCTGGTAGGGGCACAGCGGGAAGGGGGTTTGGGATGGGAAAGCTGATCCAGCCCGCGGCTGGGCGGGCAGCTGCCATAGCCATCCTGGCTTCCCCAGAAAAACAAGCTCTGCCGTGGGGGTCTGGCACCGAGCGGTGCTTGCGGCTGTTTTGCAACAGGCTGAGCCGGTTTTTAGGGCTGGGATAGACCCTCACCCACCCTACGAGGCAAAGGCAGAGCAGCGAGCAGGACCCCCAGCCATGAAACGGGTGAAACGGGTGAAAGTCTCAATTTCGCAGCCTACCTGCCATGGCGTGCTCAGGCAATGTGTGTGGGAGCTGCCGGCATCACCATCGGGCCACCAGCAGCAGGAGGGCCCTTGCGGCGCGGTGTCTTCCGGGGGGACAAAGTCCACCTGCCACAGCTGCAGGGTGGACTGGGCCTGGAATAGATCAGAAACGGCTCCGTGAGCGCTGGCTACTCCGGGCGGGGCCGGCACAAGGAGTGTCCCGGTGGTCCCCATCGCTCCCCACAGCGACTGGGCTCGGGGGACAACAGGTGCCGCTCCAGGGTGAAGCCAAAACCACATCCCAGCCACAGCTTGGTGGCCACCATGTCACCACTTGGTGGCTGCCCTCCCTGCACAGCACCCACTCGCAGCCTGGGTTTCCCGACCGTGAATTTACAGGCGGGAGGTGATTAATGACCAACTGGGGGCTGCAGGGTGTTCAAAACGTGGCTTCGGCTCAAACCAGAGGCCAGCGAGGGGAAACGAGCTGCCGTCGTAGCTCAACCACAGGGTGTGCAACACTTCCCCATGAAACCCCGGTGAGCTGCCCCCGCCGCTGTGTCTGGGGGGGCTCACGGGACCCCCTTCACGCTACCAACACCCTGTCTTGGCTGCAGCGCTGCTGGCAGCCTGGCCTGCCCATTGAGGTTGCTAGTTAAACAGTGGGGCGGTTTATTTACAGCAACACGGGCTTCCTGCCGCGTGAGCTCTCGCAGCGTTGAGCTAAGCCCAGTGGGCGCAGCGGTGGGAGGCTCAGCATGTTGC
Organism: Rynchops niger; assembly: GCA_013400035.1. NCBI lineage: Eukaryota > Metazoa > Chordata > Aves > Charadriiformes > Laridae > Rynchops > Rynchops niger. Next base: position 75,169 of record VXBH01005631.1, on the reverse strand, counting down.
TACCCTGTGGCCGTGCCTGGGAGAGGAGTAGCCACACAGCGTGCCATGCAGGGAGGAGAGCAAGCAGGGAGCGCGGGGACAATGCATGGGGACAGTCCCCTGGCTGGCACTGCACAATGGCCCCACGGGAAGAGGGGGATGAGGAAAGACACCCCGCACCCTGCCGATACATCGCAGCGGTGCACCAGGGCACTGGGAGAAAACGACGAAGCAGAGCCTGGCGGCGGGGTCAGGCTCCTCTGTCCCCAAACACCCGCAGAGCCCTCAGTGCGGGCGGTGTGTCCGCTGGGGACGATGTGGGAATAACAAGGACGTCATGTTGCCAGTGATGCCGCAAGGCGGCACAACCGTAACCACTGGGGCCAGGAGGGATAAACATCTCTTGGCTGCAGCCCGCTTTTGGGCAACAGCGGGGCTGCTGAGGCCGGGCTTGCCCCTGCAGAGACCGCAGTGCTGCTCTGCATGGACAGGGACGGAGGGACATTGCTTCCCTTTGGCACAGCAGCCCTGGTGCCGGGGGTGAAACTGCGGGTCCAGGTATGCCAGGGATGCTTTTAACATGTTCAGCTTGAGCAGCTGGAAAGCAACTTCTACCTAAAATATTAATTGGGTTTCTCCACAGCTGATGGAAGAGCGAGGGATGGAGATGAGCCAGCCCACCTGGCTTTTGCACGGGAAGGGAATGGGTGATGCTACACCAAGCTGGCATGGAGCTTTCTGTGCCCGGTGGGGATGCTCCGGCTCTCAGGAGCATCTCGGGCCGGATGGTCCAGCCCCAATGGGTCACTCGTAAATTGTTTCGCTCTGATAGTCAGAAATAAGGAAGCCCCAACGAGATGCAGGCTGGCCGGAGAGCTCGAGATGCCCTAAATGCCAGCCAGCCAGGGCTCTGGGGCATGAAATGACAACAGACGCCCAAAGGGCAGCTGGGTGTCAGGGCTGCCACCCGTGAGGGAGGGAGGAGCATGGATTAATGGGCAGCAGCACGATCCCATTTCCTACGGCTCAGGGTTGGGGACACCCTGGTTTTGTAGCGCGGCAGAGGACCCTGCGGTGGTGGGCAATGGGTGGGCTGCGCATCCCCCCAGAGCAGGGCCACGGGGGAGCGAGGCGGGCAAGCGGCACAGCTCTGCATGTGCAGAGGGAGAGAGCGGGGACAGAGGAGAGCAGCAGGACTGGTGGGGAGAGGGCAAAACCCTCTGGCCCTGGCTGAGATGGCATTGACGCGGAAAGGGAAGCGGAGGAGAGCTGCATTTACCTTTGGAGTTTCCCCTGGTGCCCCGGCTGCAGGCTTCCTGCCAGCTGCCTCCCTCATGCGCCGCTCCAGCCGACTGGACCTGCCAGATCAGTGCTTGTTTTTTATCTTTTTTTTTTTTTTTTTTTTTAAATAATGTATTTATTTTCCCCCTGCCCGGTTCAGCCCCTGCCTTTTGCTGGGCTCACCTTCTGCCCCAATCGCCGGGCGCCAGGCCCGCAGGAGGGGTTGGCCGTCCCTCCCTCCCGCTGCTCCACCTCCGTCTCCACCTGAACCTGTGAGGGGAAAAAAAATAAATAACTCTGACTTTAGGGGAGGGGAAAAGAAGAAAAAAAGAAAGGAGAAAATGAAGGTAACCCACCCAACGTGACAGCCCAGCAGCCCTGGGGAGCCAGGCGCACACAGGTTGCATGAGGCTCCTGGTGCCAAAGAGGAAATTCTGTGGCTCTGTAGGGCTGGGAAAGCCCACAGAGGTGTCAGGGCAAGATAAACCCGCATTGAGCACCCACCAGCACCGGTAATACCAGCTCCCCAGGCCACGGCGGCAGCCGGGGGCTTGCACTGGAGGTCTGGGGGTGTCTGCTCAACGCAGCCCCCTGGGAAGAGCCTGGGCAGAGCCTGCGTTTTGGAACACTGGTTTGCCGAGCACCGTCAAACTCGATACTCTCAGGCTTCATTAAGGTGAGTTACTGAGGGAGGGAGGTGGGGGGAGGCCGGGCAGACCCGGCTGTGCCCACGGGCATCTTGGGGTCTCCCGGCTGTTTCTTTCTCCTGCATGATTTTAAAAGCCTCTTTGAAGCCGGTACTGTGAAGTGGCTCCTCTGGCTGGCTCTGGCTGCAGGGAACCGGTCCCCGCCATGGCCGCTCGGAACGGCAGGTGATGGCTTGTAACAGCGACCGAGGAGGTGACCAGAGCCCTCGCACGCCCGGGCACAGGCTGCGTCCATGGCGGTGGCACGGCCTGGTGCTGCCCCCAGCGAGAGAAACTCTGACCTGACCCGCAGCTGCTGCGCTGCACAAAGATTGCCGTCTTCAGTGAGGTCACCACAGGGTTTGGGGCCAAAAAGGGAAGAAAAGAGGCTATTTTCCTCCTGCAAGGCCCCAGCTGAAGCAGGGTTAGAGGCTCGGGGTGGCGTCGGGGCCTGGCACCCCATCACACCTCCCCGCTGGGGCCGGGCGGGTGAACGGCCGGCCGGGACGGGGTCTTTCAGCTTTCGCTCCTAATTATTAATTTATTTTTACTTTTTTTTTTACCGAATCCCGGCCGCACGGCGGCTGCGCCCGGGCCGCGGCCGCCGCCCGCTGTTTCCATGGCAACGCCCCGCCGCCGGGCCGGAAGCGGGCCCCGCGCGGTGCATGCCGGGTGCTGTAGTCCCGCCCCCGGCACTGCAAGATGGCGGCGGCGCCCTCAGCCGACCCACGGACCCTGCGGCCGGGGCCGGGCCTGGAAACGGAGGAACCGGGGTCTGAACGCGGCCGGGTCAGCGCGGCGACGGGCCTCCCCCGCCCCCTGAGGGAAAAGGTGGCACTGAGTAAAGCGTATATATGTATTTTTAACATAAATATATACAAATAAACACACAGGTGGCAGGTTAGGTCTGTGGGCCTGTTCGCATGGAGGAACATCCCGACTCGGACTGCATCCCCAGCAGCCTGGCCAGCAGGGCGGGGGGGGGTTCTGCCCCTCTGCTCCGCTCTGGGAGACCCCCCCGCAGCGCTGCCCCCAGCCCCGGGGCACCAACGGCAGAAGGACACAGAGCTGTTGGAGCGGGGCCAGAGGAGGCCCCGGAGCTGCTGGGGGGGCTGGAGCCCCTCTGCTGGGAGGACAGGCTGAGAGAGCTGGGGGGGGTCAGCCTGGAGAAGAGAAGGCTCCACGGAGACCTTCCAGCCCCTTCCAGTCCCTCCAGGGGCTCCAGGAAAGCTGGGGAGGGACTCTGGAGCAGGGAGGGGAGCCATGGGACGAGGGGGAAGGGTTTTACACTGACAGAGGGGAGATTGAGATGAGATATTGGGAAGAAATTCTTGGCTGTGAGGGGGGTGAGCCCCTGGCCCAGGTTGCCCAGAGAAGCTGTGGCTGCCCCATCCCTGGAGGGGTTCAAGGCCAGGTTGGACGGGGCTTGGAGCCACCTGGGCTGGTGGGAGGTGTCCCTGCCCAGGGCAGGGGGTGGCACTGGGGGGGCTTTAAGGTCCCTTCTAACCCGAACCATTCCGTGATTCTATGGTTATGTAAAGTAATGGTGCTGTTGACCTATTGTGGGCGGAAAAAAGGGATAGAGGGAACCCTGCTGCGGGGTTGGGGCCCTGGGAATGGCCCCTTGGTCCTCTGCCCTCCAGCGAGGCAGCTGTGTGCGTGTTCAGGGTAGCAGCTACTTCAGCAGCTCTGTTAAGGAGCGCTGTTCTGTCGTTCCTGAAACCACGGTCACTTTGTGCACGGGCTGTGAACGCCAGTGCAGGCTTTGTGGGATGTTAAAGGACCCCCGGGAACAAGCCCAGATCCTGGGGATAGCAAGGCCATGAGGAGGCTTGGTGGCAAATTGGGAGCTGATAAAACCCTTTTTTGTCCTTTAGGGTTATTCCTATGGGTAGGTAAGTTAAAAGCAAGAAGGAGTGGAGGCGGTTTTGATCGCAGTGGTGAAAGGACAAAACAAGCCGGAGGGCTGGAGCACGGCTCATTTCAGTTCCCTGCGAGATAGTTAGTGGCTTTCCATGCTCTTGGGAGTGAAGTTTTGTGGCTGAGTTAACCCTGGTGCCTTTCTCTGCAGTGCTGACTCGGGCATGTCATTGCTGGGAGAGTTGCCTGGTGTCTGTGGCTGGCCTCAGCCATGGGGCACAGCCCCACGGACCCACCGCCTGCGGGGAGCACCTGTGGTGGGACCCCTGGGGGACGCTGACAGTGTGACAGGCTCAGCAGCGGAAAAGCTGTGCCCCTGCCCTCTGCTTTGGCAGAGCTGTGTCCTGCCAGGCGGGCAGCGGCGGGGGTCAGTGTGGCTGGGGAAGGAGGTGGCTTTCCCCGGCTCTGCGTCTGAGTCCCCCGTCAGAATCCTCTTGAGCTGAGGCTGTCGCCCTCAGACCCTGCGCCGTGCCGGGGCTTGTGACCCCGTCCTGCCTGCTGCCTGGGGTGAGTGCGCTGCTGAGGCACGGACGGCTCCCTGCGGACTAGCAGGTGAATGGAAATTACTGTGTAACGTGAGTTCGCTAATAGCCAATTCTTGATGCATTTAACAGCTTGAAGCTATTTAAATTTAAGCTACTTAGAGCTGCGAGGCAACGGTGTTCCAAGACCATCAATACAATACGAAACAGGGTTCGCTTCCAAGTCCCAGAAATGACAATGTTGCTACAGGATGAGGTGCCACCTGGTAAGAGACCTTTAATCACAATCTCTGCTCCTCTCCGAGGAGGCACAGCGGGCGCTGGCATTTTGCTCTTGAACCGGGGCTGTCCTGACCCTTCAAGCGAGCTGAAAGCGGTGTGGCCTCTCGTGACGCGTGCAGCGCTCAGGGCGCTTTGTACAGGGAGAATTGGTCTAATTACGAGAGGAAACATCACTGCGCGGGTGTCTGTACAGCGGTATGGCTCTAGCCACAGCAGGGGCTTGGACCAGTCTGGCTTTTAAGTACAGAACAAGATAAATTAGCCCTAATGAAATAGTTGTTCATGACCTGTGGTGCTCACGTTTGCTTAGCTGCGTCTTTCTGTGTTCGCAGGATGGCTATCACAGCTGTTACATGAGCACAAATGCGTTCACGCTGTGGCACCCTAGTAGCTCCCACATTTCGTTCAGTTTATCCCCGCAACTCACCTCCAACACAAGGAGGCACCTCCTGCCTTTTTATGGAGGAGGGGATGAAAGGGTGGAGCTCGAGGTTAAGCTTACAAACCAATTAAAAGTTTCCAGTTCTTATGAAGAAAAAACACTCTAAAGCTTTGAAACGCTCTAGTGGATTTGCCCTGGAGTTACCAGAACCATAAGAAAGCTGGAAACTGAGCTGCGGTCACCTGTCCCATGCTACTGCCTTTCTCATTAATTGAAATTAGGAAAAAATAAGAGAAAGGCTTTTCCCCTGTACATTTGCAAATGCAGCTCGGTGAGACTGCACGGGCCTGGCGTAACGGGCGTGGGGAATCTCGCGGCATCAAAAGGCTGTTTCTGCACTCGATGCCAAGTGAAGAGTCACGTGTTTGAGGGCACGTTATCGTTCCTGGGCAGCCATGAACAAAGACTTTGTTCCCTGAGCATAAATACCTCTGCCTTGAGTCGGTAAACAAATTGTTAAAGATAGGTGCGGCAGAGAGCAAGGCTAAGAGGCTGGGAACACGCGTGTATGAGAAGAGGGGCAGTGGCGGCTGTGAGAGCAGTCCAGCCATGGGATGTCTCCCCGGCTCCCCTTCTGCAGCTGTGGGGAGAAGGGGCAGCCCCAGCCAGCCCTGCAGGGCTGCAAGGGAAAAGCTGGAGGAACATCAGGCTGGCTGGACGTTGTGTTTTGGGGCAAGAGATAACCCTTGCTAGCCCTATCGCTCAGGATTTCCTGCGTAGCTCCGTATTTCTGTTACCCCAGCACGTTTACCAGGTTGTTTTCCCACTGCGCGTGGTCAAAGTGCCAACCCTTAGAGCGTCTCACCAGCCAGCACCCACACTCAGCCCTAGCCCCAGGCTACGCACGGACGCTTCAGCTCCAGCCTTTTTTGATTATCCAACTTAAGACAAAAAAGGTTAAGGGGGGACGGTTTCTTTGGGTGATGTGGATGGCAAAGGAGGGAGGCAGGAGTGATACCGGCAGGAGTGATACTCACGGTGTGAGTACAGTGACTCAACGGCAGCTGAAATGCGTCTGCTTGTGTCTGCATGGGTGTTACCTTTATTTACCGTTTCGCTCGTGGTAGTTGAGCCGGGCACAACTGCCGGGAGTGCTTAGGGCAGACACAGAGGCTCGGCTGAGCCCGGAGCGAAACACAGCCAGGATAATAACTGCATTTTTCCAATGTCCCTAAAAACAGCAGGTGGGAGCTGCAGCCACGCGGAAGTTGTGCCGAGAGGAGGATTGTGGTGCAAGCGGAAGGACTCAAGTTTCTCAGTGGGGCAAGAGACAGGACATCACTGAAGGCAGAGGAAAAAGGGGTCAAAGTGCAAAAAAAGAGCTGGAGAGGGAAGCTGGAACAAGGTAACTGGCTTTTCCTGTGATGCCAGGCACATTAAGGCCATGATTGTCGAGGAAGCCAGGTCATCTCCTGCCGACCACCGTCGTGCTCGCCCGACGGCAGCTGGGTGCTACACTGCACTTTGTCCCTAGTGCCAAAGTTCTTCCCCGGCTCCTTGGCGTGCTGGGAAGGCACCATCCCCGGCTCTGCCGCAGCTTCCTTCCTCCCCACGGTTGTGCAAGTCGGAAAGCATCCTGCTTTCCGTCACGTCGTCACTTCCCAGTTCAAGTCCAAGCTCGGACACGTGGCCTGTCTCTGTGGTGGTTCCTCCGGCGCCCACGGCGCTGCCAGGCTGGGGAGGGGGGCTCAAATCTGTGTTTCTCGTTCTCCTCGGTGAGCGGTGGCTACACCTCCGTGTGGTACTCCATCGTGCTGGGGGAGAAAGGAGAGGGGCGTCGTGGAAGGGAACTGCCCGAGCCGGGAAGCAATGGGAGGTGTGGAAAAATGTTCAGAGTGGGAACAGGACCTTTTGACAAAAATAAATGGAGAAAGAATGATACCCAGCTTCTGGGAAACCCCTGTTTGTGGAAATCCCTCTGTCAACGGGAGAGCCTGAAAGCTGAGTGGTGGCAGCGTGGTGCTTCCTGAGCCCCGCTCGCCTCTGCTCTCGCCGGGATTTTGGGGTGGCAGCTGGGATGAGGTGGCCGTGGAGAGGGGCAGCCTGAGCCCTCCTTCAAAGCGGGGCTCAGTCCACGAAGGGCAGCAGCACTGGGGCGGACCAGCCTATGGCGCTCGGCTACAGTGCTTCTGTTTCCAGCTCAAATACTTGATTTTTGTTTTTTTTATTTTTTTAAACAAAGTTTAAATGGAAAACTTGGGCAAAATTTTTTCCTTGTTTTAAGGTGGAGCTTTTCTTTTTCTGAAGGAAAAGCCAGAGCCAAGCAGACCCTTTCTCTGGTGAGCTCCAGTATTGATTTGCCTCAGGTGGTGCCCATCTCACTGGCCTCGAGCGCCTGCAAGCAGCTGGGCTAGTGAGCGAGGCCTCGGGCATGGGGGGAGCTGGATCCTCATTTATGGGTAATGCAGCTCATCTTAAACAGAACAGTGTCTGCTGGGGGCCCCGGGCAGTGGCTGGGCTGAGAGCTGGGGGAGAAGCTTCCCTGAGAAGGTGACGGAGGAGCTCCCCGAGGGCAGGAGCTTGCAGCCCCGTCGTCCCCATGCCTGTGGTGGCCAGTGTTGGCCTGGCCATGGGGCTCTGGAGGGACGGTCCTGCAGCGCGGCAGGTGTCCCGCTGGAGGAGCACCTCAGCACAGCAGCCCCGGCACCGCTGGGGCATCACCCACCTCAGTTCTTTACGAAGGTTGTTGTGTTTTCTGACCCGAAATGTATTCTTAACCGACTGGGGGACGTCGGGGACGTACCAGGCTGCAATCAGTTTGACGCACAGAGCCGCGTGCTGCAGAGAGCAAAGGGAGCCGCCGCGGGCGGTGAGCATCTCCCTGTGCCGGTTAACGTGGCCCGTTCCCCCTGCCGCCATCCCCCTGACTGCCCCGGCTCCTCCCGCCTCCCCGGCGCTCACCTCGAAGAGGATGAGGAAGGCCAGCCGGGACGCGAAGATGTGCCAGAACTGGACAGTGTAGCTGTAGTCATCGGCGTTCCTGTAATCCCGGTACCTGCAGCACAGCCCCGTCGGTGCCAGCCCGGGCTACTTCCAAGAGGGTCCGAGAGGAGCCCCAGTGGCCACCTCTGAGCCCTGCCCCACCGCTGCCCGGCGGCAGGCGGGATGGCACCGTGAGGGGCTCGGGGCAGGGGACGTTACCGAGCAATGGCTGCTGTTACCTGCACTCCCTGATCTCAAGGTGCGGCAGCATTTCGGGCACCTTTGTGTGCGGCTCGAAGTCCTGGATGCGGAAGACGGAGAGGCTGTGGTTGATGTAGCCGGTCAAGCAGCTGCGGGGGGGAAAGATCATGTCACTGGCCCGGCGGTGGTGGGGGGCTGCTGGTTCCTGGCCAGGCTGGGGAACCGGGGCATGCCCTAACCAAAAGCTGCAGCTCTGGTGTCTTTCCAGCGGATGCAAAGTCCTCTGATTGCTACAAAGGCTGTCTGCCCGCAGCTTTTCTTTCTAAGGTTTCTCTGGTGCGTGGATTCTCAGGTGATGACTAGTACCGTTGAGCACAGACTGTAGCCTTCCATCCCAGGAAGCCAGCACCCAGCCGGGGCTCTCCCTCCCCTCCCTAGCTACCCATTTCCTCAAAGCCTGGGGAAAACGAGGGTCTCTGAGACTCGTGTCCAGCCCGACTGAACTTGGCCAAGGAGCCAAGGCTCGGAGGAAAAGGGGCAGAGAGCATGGGCGCGCACCCAGGCAGTCCCGCAGCTCTCAGCAGTACCTGGTGCTCTCTCCGCTCAGGGGCACCCGTTTGCCCACCACGGGAGGATGCGAGGAGGCGGCCAGCTGGGATTCTGGAGATGGTGCCATCTGGAAAACCCTCCCCTGCTCCCCTTTCCCCCCACCCCGCCGTGGGGGACCGCTCAGCTGCCTTGCACTTCTGCACCGGCGGCACTGCGGCCGGCAGGGACACCGCAGGCGGGGCTGCGACAGCCGACCGACAGCACTCACTCCACGCCAGTGCTGTTTTCTGTCATGCAGGGGCTGTAGGTGTACTTGTAGACCTGCATGGGAATGAAGTCGGACGTGATGGCGATCACCAGTCCGTTCCCGATGACAGCCAGGATGCCGATGGCCTCCAGGACCTGCAGCCAGATCCCTGTGGGAGAGGAGCGGTCAGTGCGGCCCCGCTGACACTCGCTGCCGCCGCTCGAGGGCTGTGGACCAAGCCCCAGCTCAGGGACGGGTTTGGCATGGCAGAAGAGCTCAAGGGAGGAGAACCTCCGAGCTGCCCCTCAGCCTCGGCAGGGTCTGAAATTGCTTCTCCTTCCCCAGCCCTGTGCTCTCCCACCTCCACGGTGAAGTGATACCGGTCCCTGGCAAAGGGCTTCACACCGGGGAAAGGGCTTAACGCCGGCACCGTCCGCGCAAGCAGCAGTGCGGGAAGGGGGGGCTCTGTGCGCCCCGTCTCACCGATGTCGTTGGCCTTCCTGGGCACGATGCGCCGGCGCAGGCGCATCATCTTGATGGCATCCAGGCGGATCTCAAAGAGGTTGTTGCAGAACGCCAGCAGCGGGGCGAGGGGAAAGGCGGCGACGAAGATGGTGGTGAAGCTGTACTGGATCACTGCGCAAGGGCAAAACGCCGGTGTGAAGCCACCGCGGAGGGGACGTCCCACAGGGTCCTGACTGCTGTCTGGGTTTGTCCTGCTTTGTGGCTGGTGTCAGAGGGGCTTTGCAGGGGAGACAGACCTGTCTTGGGGACCCCACACCCCCCCAAGGGGACAGCCACCCCTCACAGGACCTGTGAGGGGGGGGGTCTGTGAGGGTCCCACAGGGCACTGGTTGAGCAGCCAGGCAGAGGGACCACCGCGGGGTTACAGCCACCCCCTTACACTCCTGGGAGGAGGGTCCCACAGGAGGCCAGCGCCGTCCCCTGCTCTCTCTTGTGGGAATGATCTCGGCGCGCCAGCGCTCTTGGAGCGGGGCTGGGCATGGAGCTGGGTGTCGGAGCTCCCCGGGCCCTCCCCAGCAGCAGGCTCTCCCCAGCCACGGAGGGCGCGTGGCTCTGCACCCAGCATCCCTCCGCCCGCCGCGTACCCATCTCCAGGAACTCGTCAAACAGGCTGAAGGCGTTGACCTCGCTGAGCTGGTAGTTGCTCAGCCACTGCCTTTTGCAGGGGTCCTCGGCCTCCTCCTCCTCTCCCAGCATCACCCTTCTCTTCTTGGGGCGCTGCCACTTCTTGTGCAGCTTGTGGCTTACCCAGCTGCAAGGGGAGGCAGTGACTTGTACCGCTGCCTGCCGAGGACAGCAGGGTGGAGCCGCTGCCAGCTCAGCCCTGGAGACCCGAGGCAGAGGAAAGGAGGCAAGGTGGCCCAAGGAGCAGGGTTACTCTCTGTAAGAGCTGGGACGCTGCCCTGAGCGCGCAGGAGCACCGGCCAGCGCTCCGCGGGCTGGGGGAAAGCTTACGGGATGAGATACTCCATGACGTTGCTGATGGTCTGCTTGAGCAGCATGATGATGGCCATCTGGATGAAGAGGTCGGTGATGCAGCCGCTGGGGTGGCACTGCGGAGGGAGGAGAGGACTTGTGCACCGCAAGCTGGGCCGCCTGGCCTAGGGGCTCTTTGGCCAAGGCGGGTACCACAGGAGAACATGAGATCCCAGAGCCTTGCTGGGCAGCAGGGAAAGGAAGAGTAGGAGCTGGGGCGTGGGGTCAGAGAGCTCCATGGCGAGTCCCTCACCTCCTCCAGCCTCCACCTGCCAGCGATGCGCACGTAGTTCCCGGGGTGGCCGTTGATCCTGAGCAAGGCAGCAACAACAGCGGTGTCTGTTGAGCCCCACTGCTGACCCCCCCCTTGGATGAACGTCCAGGTGCGGGACGGAGGGCACCATCCTCCAGGCACCAGTGCAGAGCCAAGGGGCTTCCCCCACCCGCCGTGCCCAGGGGGAAAAGTCATGGCCCTCCCGAGGTCCCAAATGGGACCCCTGTGCCTGGCGGGGAGGGCAGAGGGACTGGGCTGTCCCTCGACCCTGGGGACAGTTGGGGATGTATGTCCCAAACCCAGGCTCCCCTCTGCTCCCCCCCTCTGGCCCCCAGCCACCACTCACCGTCCCAGGAAAAAGGCGATGTAGATGAGTGAAGAGAAGTTTGTGAAGAACTGGAAGGTGAAGATCTTTATGGTGAAGCTGTTCTCATGCTGGGAGAAGGTCCGTGGTTTCTCTGGGGAAGGGAGCAAAGCCCAGGGGCTTGGTCACAGAGCGGTGGGACCTTGCCCTGCTCCCCCTCGGATGCCACCTCAGCTCTTTGAAGGTTGGAAGGGTGTCTCTGCCCCTCATGGGGCCTTCTCGGCCCTTCGCCTGAGCCCTTTGATGGAGCTGAGCCCAGCTAAGCAGGGATGTCCCTCAGAGCCATGAGCTGGGGGAGAAGGGACACTTTGGCTGGGAGGAAACCCATGTTGTGAGCTCTCCTGCAGCTGTGGTGGCTTCCTGCTCATGCTGGGTCCCAGCCCCGTGGGGTGGCTACCCCTCCAAAGCGTGACGTGGCTGTGGGACAGCCAGATAGCAGCACGTGGGCAACAGGTGTTGGCGGGCTGCTGGCCTCCCATGGGGACCTGCATGGCAAGAGCTGCCCAGTAGGCGCTTTGTGGTGGTGGAGGAAGGGAAGGGGCCAGGACCTGCGCTCAGGGACCAAGGCGGGGGCTGCGCTGAGGTCCCTGGGTACTGCTGGGCAGCTCGACGCTGCGGGGTGCGGGTGGGAGACAGCCCCCCGTTTCCCTTACCCAGCTCACAGAGATAGAGGGCCACACGCCTGTTGACCTGCAGGACAGAGATATAAAATGAGAGGGGAGGGCTGGTGGTGGAAAAGCAAGAAGACCCTCTACCCACCCCACGTCTCACTCCGCACCTTGGTCATGATGACAATGGTGATGTAGTGCAACACGGCCCCCGTCATCACCGCCATCGTGTTGGCCTGCTCGCGGAGGAACTCCAAGTCGCTCTGGGTGAAGAGAGCCGTTGCTACTACCCGGTAAATGACGAGCCCATGGGCAACGCCGATCAGCACGGCGATCTGTGGAGAAGGAGGGCAGCGGGGTGGTGAGAAACCGTGCATGGTGGGCACCTGCTCCATCCCACCTGAGGACCACCAGCCCTTCAAACCCCGGCTTCCTTCACCAGAGCTCATCTGGACGTGGCCTCAAATGCAAGCCCATGCTCTTCAGTTAAGGGTGAGAGGTTCAGAAGGTGGATGTCTCCACCTGAACTACTCATCTAGACTCTCTCCAATGGCCCAGAGAGAAACGAGGGCATCAAGGGTTTGCCTCTTCCTACCCTCTGTGTTACTGCCTTGATCCTCCCTGCCTTCCACCGCGGAGCAGAGCCTTCAGCCCAGATCCGCAAAGGGTGGTCGGCCTCTCCCATCAGCACCGCGAGGTGTGAGCGTAGGGAGGCCCCTGGATCCTTGTGATGGGCACGGACCTGCCCTGACAACCTGGTTTCTGCCATTGCTCCGGTAATCGGACACTTTGCTCTGAGGTGCCGTTCGTGTGCCCTTGTAAACCAGACCTTCCTGCATTCACCCTGGCACGTACCATCACCAGAACCAAGAGGAGTATGACAGTGCTGCGGAAGTAGGAGTGCTGGTACTGCTGGGGTTCATGCTGCAAATTATTGATCAGCTCCATAGCCAGCTCCTCCTTAAAGAAAAAAAAAAAGGAAAAAAAAGTCAAAAACCCGGAAAGAAAGGATCCGGCAGAGCCGTGCCCAGGTAGTAGAAAGTCCAGGGGCCGTTGTGTTAACGGACGTATGGGATGAGCGGCAGCAGAGAAGGTCAGGGCTGAGCACCCAACCCACAACGGCATGGTCGGTCCTGTTGGCGCTCAAGCCCCTGTGCAGGAGGAGAGGTGACTAGCAATGCAGAGAGATGGCTAGCATCTGCTTAACTCTCTGGAGCCTCTGTCTCTCCCAGGACACCATCCCCGATGTGGGATTTGCTGTTTGATTACGGGTCTCCGTTAGATGGTTACATCTACAGAGAATCAAGCTGGGCACGGGGGTCCCTCTGACGTGTCTTTTCTGTAGGTCCAGCTGAGTCCTGCCCCGACGAGGGAAGCACTAAGCAGGAACGACGACGTCCTCACCTCTTCCTCATCCCACCTGTACAGGTCCCAGTCGGTGACCACGGTGGCTCTCTGCCTCTTCCACAGCTCCAGGAACACGGTGGCTGTGGGGGCAAGGAGAGAGCGCGGTGACGCTCGGGGGTGGCTCCGGAGAGGAAGCCACCCCTCCGTCCCGCAGAGCAGGACGGACGGTCGTGTTACCGCTCAACCTCGCGGCAAACCCCGTGAAGGACGGGCAGCCGCCTCGCACTGCCGCGACCGGGGAGGACCCGGACACACAGCAGCGAGGGCTCGGCCCCGCGTGGGGATGGGGCTGGAGGGGCGCGGGGGGGTTTCACCGGGAGTCAGGCCAGCTCTAGCGTCTGTAGGGGATTTGGCATTAGCCAGGGTAAGCACCAGGGCTGTTCCGCTGCGGTGGGCACGTTTACATGGCCCCAGCCAGACACGTTATTCTGGATTAATGAAAAATACAGCTTCCAAGGGCAACAGGTGTCCCGCGCTGCACCCCAGCACGGCTGCACCTCTGCAAATCCATTTACAACCACCCCTTAATTAATCCGGATTGACTTTCCCGAGCTTGCCCCCGCGTAAAGCACCCCACACGGCACGCAGGAGCGTGTCCGTGACCTGCTCAGAGCCTGGTCCCGCGGGCGAAACGCCCCGCGCCCGCCGGCGGTGCTGTTGGTGACCGAGGGCTGTTGTAAAGCCAAGCGAGGTGTGTCGCTGACGTGGTGATGGGGTCCCATCGGCTCCCCCCCCAGCTCTGCCGCTCGTTCCACGGGAGCTGGGAGGGTCGGTGAGGGGCCTGGGGTCCCTCCCTCCTGCAGCCGCGGCCACCCGTGGCAGGTGCTAGAAAAGCCCAGCGAGCGGCTGCGGGTGCTTCGCAGGGGCTGGGGTGGGTGCAGGGGTGGGAGAGGTAAGGGGTGTCTGGGAGCTGAAGGGGATTGCTGGGGTGATTTTGTCCCTTGCTGGGAGGGGAGCTGGTGGCCCTGGAAGTGGAGGAGAGAAGGGCTCAAACGGCGCGCAATGGTGGAGCTGCGCTGGTGTCCCACTTCCCCCCGCCTGCTCTCTCCCTAAGCCGCAGTGGGCTGCTCCCCCTTCCGAGCCGGCTGTGTTCGGCACCGAGACGTCGACACCTACCCCAGATCGCCATGAACATGGCAAACAAAACCGTCCCCTCGTTGTCAATCATGTGAGTGACCTGCGGAAGACGAAGGAAGAGCGTGGCGGGGGGCGGGGGCTGTGGCACGCGGGCTCCGTGGTCCTCTTGCCGCCCTGGTGCCCCCCAGGCAGGTAAAGATGCTGCAGGAGGGCGAAATGCAGGAAGGGGATGGGCACTGGGACTCGTTAGGGGTAAACTTGATAATGGTTGGACTTGATGATATTAACAGTCTTTTCCAAGCTAAACGGTTCTACGCTTCCAGCTCTCCCTTGGTGGCGACGGCGATCACGATCTGGCCGTACCGCCTCCTCGTTGCAGAGTTGGCGGAGGTTTCCTGCGTCCGGTGGCCGGTTTGCGGGGGTGGCTCTTCTGCCCCGCGGTGTGGGACCAGCCCAGGCCGGGAGCGTCTCCCCATCCCCTGCCCCGAGCCTGTGCTGGGAAGGGGCTGCCTACCTTGGCGTAGGTGCAGGTGTCGGAGAGGAGCCAGAACGGGCACTTCTGGTCACAGAGCGGGCACATGATGGTGTTGTTGGCTTCGCAGATCTCCTTGCTGGAGAGAAAGGGGCCGGGGGAAGCAGAGGGGGATAACAGTGGCTCAAAGCCGTAGCAAAGGCTCCGGAATGGCTTGCGCGTTCGGCGTTGCCGAGTGCCTTACCTCACCTGGCTGGAGTTGAAAACGGTGATCCCAGCCACGAAGACCACCAGCCCAGCCACTGCAGCGAACCCCAGCAGGCAGGTGTACCAGCCCAGCCAGGCAAAGTACAGGGCCACCTTCTCGCCGAAATAGCACCTGGAAGGGAAGGTGAGGCGTGGTTTGCGGCCGGAGAAGAGCCCGCGTTGTTAGGGGCCACCCGAAAACGCTCCTCCAGCCCCAAAGGGACGCCGGGTCCAGGAAGGGCCGCGCTGTTTGGTGCCTGGGGATGGAGGGCAGCAGGAGGCTCGTGGGGGTGGTGGCTCAGTCTACACTACGTGGTGTCCTGCAGGGGTCTGGAGAAGCCCGCGAGAAGGCTTCTCCTGCTCTCAGTCAGCCTGGTGACTAAGATTTTCTAGCTNTTTTTTTTTTTTTCTTCCCCGCCTTGGTTAACGTGCGCAGGGAGAGGCGCCCTGGCCGATGCCCGCTTCCACAGGAAGGTGAGAGGGTGGGAACGGCCGAGAGACCGGGCTGCAACCGGTGCCTGCAGAACCGTTTGAGAAACACCGGGCTTGAAGGAGGTGAGGGGGCTGCGGTGTCTCTCAGGCCAAAGGAATCTCTGCCTCTGGGCTCAGCGACCTCCCTGCGGCGCCTTCGTGTCCCCTTCTTATGGTGGCAATATCTCGGGCTTTCTGGCGCGGGGAAGGGCTGGAGGTGTGGGTAAGAAACGATGGCAGCTGCTGACTGATGGACCTGCCTCCCCTCCCGCGTTCCGGAGGAACTCACTTTCTACCGGCAGCCAAGGGTAGGTGTGCTCCCTGGCCTTCGTTTCAAACAAACGAAAGCCCCAACAGCGTTCCCCCTTCCCTCCATCTCGCGCTCTCAGCCCCTTAATCCTCGCGCGACAGCCACGAGGCAGGAGGCATCGACCTTAGGGATGGCGCGCTGCCGGCCCGCGTGCACCGCCAGGAGTCCCGGGTGCCTCTGCTGGGCCGTAGGCTGAAACAGACCTTAAAGGAAGGAGGGCACGTCGCCGTTCTAGCACTTCATCTCCCCGAGGGCCCAGCGACAACTTTATGAAGTAGCACGTTCTCCTCCTCCTTCCCCTGACCACGGGGAGTTCGTTTTCGTCCCCTTTTCAGCGTAGGAGCCGCGCTCTTCCCCGAGGGTTACGGTGGCTGTAGGAGCCCCTCGCCCCCTTTGCCGCCCCAGGCCCGGTGTGCCGCGCTCCGTCCCCACCTCCCCTTCCCTCCGAGGGCGGGAGCGCACGCTCGAAAACCACGCGGGCTAATTAAAACCCGCGCAGCTGCAGGGGTTGTTTCGTACGGCAAAATTAGCAGATGGAGCCCGGTGCCGCAGGGATGCCCCTTAGGCTCAGCACTTGGCAGGCTTCAGAGGAAGCCCAACACTTGCGAGAAGAGCCGGGTTCAAACTAATGACCTCTCGGTTAGAAGGACCTGCCGTGCCTCTTCTGCCCGGGTTACCTGATCTTCTCAATTGGCTGTCGGGAAAATATATCTCTCCAGCGAGCCCATCTCTCCTTTAGGAATTCCCTTACCTCTTCTTTCTGCAGAGCAGAGAAGTCGGTCGGACGCAGGAACACTCGGGCAGCCCTGACCCCCAGCCCAGCTCCTGCCCCTCATCCAGAGAGGTCTCGGTGCAGCCCCGGCTGCCCAAAGGTCTCCCCCACCCGGTCTCGCTCCTCCACCTCTCGCGGCGTTTCCTCCCAGGTCCTCGGCCTCACCTCGTGCAGGGGGAACGCTGCCTCGAAGACCCTCTTCTTCCTCAGGTCGTGCAGGTTCTCTGGGGGCAGAGCGGAGCAGAGGGGGTTAGTGAAGCTCGGCTCTCTCCCCACGCGCTCCCTGCCGGGCAGAGTCATCCCAAACCTCTCCCGCAGCCTTTCAGGGGGCGAAACCACCCGGCCTGGGAGAGGCTGAGCTGTTCAAAAGGGATCAGCCCGAATCCTTGCGGTTGTGCCGCGCTGCCGCGGGCTGCCTTGGGGCTGGCTCTGGGAGCGAGCCAGGNTGGCCGAGGTCGGGGGCTTGGGGACGGGGAGCAGAGAGAGGGCTGTCGCTGGTTCCTGCAGCCCAAATCTCCCAGCCTCTGGATGCAGCAGCGAATTTGGCTGTCTGAGCTGCCCCCTCCCGCATCCTCCCGGGGGTGGCGAGGCAGCGGGGGATGCCCGTGCCGCCCTGGGGCAGGAGCCTGGAGCCGATCCAGGCTGAGCATCACCCCGGTGCCTTACCGTGGTCAGACGTCACCGTGTTCTGCAGGATGAAGTTCACGATCCGTATCCTGAGCAAGGAGAAACTGCGGTTAGAGGCCGCTCTGGGGACGCAGACTCGTGTGGCGTGGTCCTGGAAAGCAGGGGAGCGCCGGGAGGAGGTGTGCACCAAAATCCAGGGAAGGAAGCGGGGGCAGGAATGGGAGCTGGCCGTGGACACTGAGGAGCCGGTAACTTTGCACATGGTGGGTGGAGGTGGCCCGACGTGGAAAATGAAAAGCCTGGCACAACTGTGAGCTGAGCTGGAAAATGGGCGCTGGTGCGGAGAACGGGGAGTGCAAGATGCTGGAAGTCAGCAGCCCGGCTCAGCACCCACCTGGTGGTCGCTGGTACGTCACGATGGGCGTCGGGGTTCTGCGGCCTGCTGTCAGGGTTCCTCAGGAGCCACTGGTATTTCTGGAAGATCTGTTTTGGGGCACGGACCCCATAAAATAGCTTCTTGTCCTCAATTTTCTGGTGGGTGGAAGAGAGGGGCTGTTAGAACAGCGCTGGCAGAGCCAGAGGGGCAGGGGCCGTGAGTGAGTCCCGGGGCTGGGCTCTCCGCTGGCTGATGTGGTGATCGGCTCCATGGTTCTGGGTCTCTCCCGTCTCCGGGGGTGCAGGACCCCAAACCGGGCTCGGATCCTGGATACCACAAGCCAGCCAAGCATCCGCTGCCTTTCCCTCCTGCAGCCCCTCACCTTGATGGCGAACCCCTTCTTGCTCAGCTCGTCCAGGAACTTCTTCCTCTTGGTCTCCTTCTCGCTGCCCGCTGCGTGGATGTCGCTCACCAGCACAAAATCCCACTTCTCTTCAGCCTGCCCAGGGAAATGCCAGGGGGTTTATGGGGGTGGCGAGCCCGGAGCTCGCGCTCTCGGCTCCAGCCGCTCAGAGGTTTGGACCTCCGTCATGAGCGTGTAGAGGGTTCCTGGGAACTGGGAGCGGGCAGCAGAGCGGGGATGGGGAAACTGAGGCAGCCGCTGCCCTGACACTGCCCTGCTGCCCTCTTTGAGCTGTGCGGAACTCGCTGGGAGCGCGGAGGGGGCGAAGCTTACCAGGGGGACAAGTGGGTCCGAGTCTTCCACAGCACAATCCCGCCAGGGAGTCAACAGAATTTCATCCTGCCGAAGAGGAAAGGAGCGAAGGTTTCGTTGGGCTCGCTGGGAGACCTGCCTCCGGGCACGGGGCAAACCTCTCCCTCCAAAGGCTTGGACGGCACCTCGCGGCCCGGGACCGGAGCCTGCGGGGGCACCGGCACCAGGCTGTCCCGGGGCGAGCGCGTGTGGGCAGAGCTCTGCTTGCGGCACACAGAGACCTGCCCCGCCGCAGAGCCCGCCTGCCCTTCGGGCGCTCGGGGTGTGTGGTGGCTCCCTCCTCGCGGTACACCAAAAAAGGCAGAGCCCGTGTCGATCAGATGGTGTTAACAACACAGGACCGAGACCCGCCTGGCCCCCTTCTCCTGCCAGCAGCTGCGAGGGGATGCCCAGGGAGCAGGGTATGGGCTGGCTCCTCAGAAACCTCCCCCCCCGCTCCCCACTCGGGGTCTTCCTGAGCCGGCACCGGCTCGTGCTCAGGGCTCCTGGAGTGGCCACTGCTCTGGGAGAGCGCGTAGCCCCCTCTGGAACCCGTCGTGGCCAACGCCTGTGGCACCCTGGGGTGGCGAGGGAGCCAGGCAGGAGGGGAAAAGCCCACCCCTCCCTCGGTTCTGGAGTTTGCTGCCTCTTGTTTCACCTGGCGCCCCGACATTTGTGCTGGAAGAGAGTCAACACCGCACTCTCCGTGCTACCGTGGTTTCTACAATCTTTCATCAATCTTTTCCCCGCTTTAGTTGTTCCTTTCAGCCAGGGCACCGTGAGCTTTTTGGCGAGGGTGGGGAAGGTAGTTTGGGGTTCTGATGAAGGGAGAGCGGGGCACAGACCACCGGAGGCTCATGCAGCCCTGTGGGAAAGCGGGTGAGAAACTTGGGAAACACCTCGGATGCTCGGTCTGCGGCCAAGGGAGGGAGAGGGGAAGAGGAGCTGCTGCTGTTTGGCTTCTGCCCGCTCCCTGCTGCCGGCTGCGCGGGGGCCACGCTGGGACAGGGGCAGGGAACGGGTCCCATCTTAGAAACAGCATTTCTGGGGTTTCTGCAGATCTCTGATGTGACTCATGGTGCAGCCCCACGAAGAGTTACGCCGCCTGTGCCGAGGGCACGGTGACGCCACACAGAAGTGGGAAGGAGCTGGCAGGGGATGGGGATATCATCAGTCGGCATTGCCACCAGAGACCCGAAACAGTGCCCGGACGAGTTCCTCTGGCCGCGATCTTGGGAGCAGAACGGTGGTGGTGCAACCGTGCCCTGACGCAAGACCTGGATCCCCAGCTTTCACGGCAGAATGAGGCCAGGGGAGCAGGAGAGACCGGGATGAGGAAAGGGCTGAAACGCTCTGCCAAATCCTCTCACGCGGAGCTGGGGCCATGGCTTTGCCCAGAGCAAGAGCCGAGAGGAGACTGACCAGCAGAAAGGTTTGAGAAGAGGGACATTGGCCCCCAGAGGTGCTGTTGGAGTAAGAACCAGAGCTTCTCGCTGCTGAAAGGTACCCCAACTTAGGCCAAGACACAGAGTGGGGGTTACGGTGCTGTCACCTGCTCCACCAAAGCTCTGAGCAGGCTTTGGGGTGGGAGAACTGGGTTTTGGCTCGGGTTGGTGTCCCCAGGCGAGTGAGTTGTCCCTGGCCATGAGCCCATCTCGGGGCACAGAGCAGGGGTCCTGTGGGGGCCCTGCCCCACGGCTGGTGCTGGGATGCTGGCACAGATCTCGTCTGGCACCACCGCTGCGCAGGTCGCGCCGTCTCATTCCTGCCCTGGCTGGTTTCCCTCCGTCTCATCCTGCAGAGATGGCCGGCTGGGGCTGCCAGCCCTCCCGCTCCGCCTGGGTCCCCGCGGCGGCGAAGGGGGCGACCTCGGTGGGAAGGCGGGGTCTCAAGGTGTTCCTAGGTGCCGGTGGGGTCAGCACCTCCTCACAGTGTCCCGCTGGTGTTGACCCCAACAGTGGTGAGGAGGTGGTCAATGGAGCCGGTGGCATCCCAGCGTCTGTCCCCAGGCAGCTCCCGGCCCCGCTGGCCGCAGCCGTGGTCCCCCGCTCGCGGATCAGAGCGTTCCCTGGGGAAGCGGCTGATGGGATTCCCGAGGCAGGCTCACAAACGGGACGTGTCCAGCCATGGGGCTTGGACTGCGTAGCCAGGCTGGGGGTCTGCAGCATCGGAACCCTGGCCCCCCAGATCCCTCCTGTGCTACCGGCCCCTGCCTCAGGGCCTCCCCCGTCGGGGCAGAGCTTCAGCGGAGCATCCTTCCTCCATCGGCATTCCCAGCCAGAACGTTGATGGTCTCTCTGACCTGACACAGCCAGATCCTGCCCCTGCTTCTCCCTCCGTGCTCCCAAAATAGCAAGCACGGACTCTGACCCCATGAGGAACCCGTTGCTTTGAAATTTTCCCGTTAAACCCTGAGGACGGGGATGCTCCCCAGGCGGACGGTGCTCCGGGCGATAGGGATGTGGTGGGAGCGGGGTCTGGCTCGTCTCCGTGTTCCCATAGCAACGTGACTTACCGCCCGGTACCCGCTCTACGGCACCGCCAGCGCCTCTGCGCGGGGCTGAAGAACGGGGAGGAATCGCCACATTCCGTGCAGATTAGCACAGGCAATTCCCAGCGCCCACCTGCGGGGCCGGAACAGGTGAGAACTGCATTCAGCGGCCGAGGGGGATGTGTCCCCGCCATGAGGGGGGAGCGGTGGCTGCGGCACCCTCGCCAGGCGAAGGCTGCTGTAAGCCTTGGCTGCTTGTGGGGCCAGATGTGGCTTGTTCGCAGGGACGGGGCGGAAGGCAGGGACTTGGCATCTCTCGTGCTCCCAGACCTCGCCTTCTTGTCCCGGGGGACGAGCGATGCTGCCAGACGGTGCTGTCGGACGACGGCGGCTTTTCTCTGGCAGCACAAGCAGCCACATCAGCCCCGTGCCGACAAGGCCACCCTGGCTACCAAGCAGCTGCATAAACCCTGGACTCTAATCCCTGCTATCAAGGAGGACGGTGCCCGTTCCGCTCTTTTCCCGCCCCGCTGGGCAAAGGTGGAGGAGAAGCAACCTTGCATGGCGAGAAGCAGGAATTTCAGTGCTAAAAAGGGGTTGTGTGCCCCGGAGCCTGCCTGGATTCTCCCCAGCTGTGTCAGAGGGTCCTCGTCCCCTTGTTGCAGGCCGGGGAACCCGCTGCCCCCAGCGAGGCCGTGGGATCCTTTCGAGCTGGGGACGGGCGCGCTGGGGCTGGGGCTGCAGTCACCCGTGCGAGTAACTCGGGCAGAGGACCTGGACAGGATCCGGCATCCTTGTTTCCCTTTCGAATCGTGGGTTGGTGAGGGCTGGGGTGGTTCCCGTCACCCACGCTGAGATGATCAAATCGCTCTTATCTCGGGGAAGGTTCGTAGATGGTTTAAGCCCTTAGAGCGCTTAAATCTTACTTCATAGATTCCGAAGAACTGTGACGCTCTTTAATGGAACAGGCAGGTAGTACGCCCGTACGTTTACTAGCTGTCCCAATCCAGAGAGTGTGCCCGGCTTTTTGAGTAAAAGAAAGCCGCATCTTTTTTTCCAAGCTAGGAAAATGACACTTCTCGGCCCCCCTCTCCCCTCGCTTTATTCCAGGAGCGCCCGAAGCCCCTGGGGCTGTCCCCTCGCCGCCGTACGCGGTGCCTGTGCCGGGGTTTATACAAGTGAAAGACCTGGTCTCGCTCCAAACCAAACCGCCCTGCTCTGCCCTGTGCTCTGGCGCCTCCGAACCCCGGTACCGACCCTGGGGCCATGTGTCCCCCCAGCCCGACGCTCCCCGGGCTGGTGCGCGGGCTCGGCTCTGCCCCGCTCCCCACCGCAGGAGCTGCGGGGGCGGCAGCACACCCCGCTTTGGCTACCACGGGCGCGTGGCGGGGATGGGACAGCTCGCTGGGAAGAGGAACTGGAGATCTGAGGTGTGTTTTGAGGGCTATAAAGGCTGAAAGCACATGAGCGGCAGAGCCCAGCGCTCGGCGTGCCCCGTGTTTCCAAGCTGCGGGTGGCCTGGGGCTGCTGAAAAGCAACTTCTCAGAAATAGGTGAGCAGTTTGTGTCTCCTACCTGCATGGCGGAGGACAGAGCCTTCCTCATCCCCCCTCGCTGCTCTGGCTGCCCCCGGCAGGTCTCTGCGTCGCTGCCTGTCGGGTCGGGCAGAGGGGGAAGCGGCCGCCGGCGGGACGGGCTGCGAGGCTCCCGGGGCTTCTCGCCGAGCGCGGTGTCCTCCTTCCCCCAGCGCCTTCGCCCGAGGTCTCATGTGAAACCAGCAGTGAGTTGACTTCCGTGTGGGATTGCCCGCCTTGGGCGGGAGCAGCCGCCGCCTGGCAGCGGGCAGATAGCGAGGAGGAGGCGAGAGAGCTGCCCTTCACCCTCGCTCCGAGGAGTGACGAGCCCAGAACCGCCCAGCGGAGCCCGGCTCCTCTCGCCCGGGCTCTGCCAGCCCTGCCGCCTCCTCTGCCCCTCCGCGGCCAGCCCTGCCACCGTCCCCAAAGGGGCGCCACAAACCGGGGCCGAAAGGAGGAAGGATGTGACCATCCCCAGGAGGAAGAAAGTGGTATTAGCAGGAGCTCTAGAAAGCGTTAAACTGTTTCTTACAAGGAGGGGAAAACCCCGTTAAACCTAAAAAGAGAAAATAAAGCTGAGCTGTGTGTAACCCGCCTCACTCTTGGGGTGACGCCTGGGCTCCGCAGGAGAGATTGGATGCGAGAGGCAGGGGATGGGAGCATCCAGGGCTTTGAGAGCGATGGGATGGGGCCGGGGGTGAGTTTGTTACAGCCAGGACAAGGAGAAGAGGCAAAGCATGAGCTCCCAGAAAAGCGAGGAGCCAAGTTTTTTCCGCTTGAACGCAGCCCTCTCCCTCCCTGCCTTGGACAGTGGCCTGGTTTGCTCTCCACCGCTCTGGTTTCCCTCTGTGGCCTTCAGAAACCCTTCCGTGAACCTCAGAGAAGCTCTGGCTTGCTGGAAGGATTGGCCAGAGACCGAGAAATCCTCTCTTCGCGCCTCGCCGGCTGGCAGGAGCAGCGCTGGAAGCCGAGTGCTTTTGTTCCCCGTGTGTAACAGTGCTGATGCAGGAGGGGCAGCAGGGTTTGGCATCAACGATTACGGGAACATCTGTAAGTATTTTAAGAGCCCTCAAGAGCAAGTGTCCCCTCCCTCCTGGCTGAAGAGGAAAGCGTCCTGGTGTGCTCTGAATGTTCCTCCAAACCGCAGAGCCCGCCTGCCTCCCTGCTCCTCAAACCTTCTCACCTCTAAGCAGGCATTTCCTAGAGCGCCACTGCCTCAGCCTCCGCTTTCCTGACGGGATTTGTGTCGGGATGCTCAGCCGAGGGCCACTGGAAATCTGAAACACATCACGGAGTGCTTTTTTCATTCACAAAGGCTCCGTCCCTCTGGGACGATGGCTTGGAGCAGGGTATAACTCTCTTTTTATAAGAAGAGTGAGCGACAAGGTTGTTACGCGTAAGCCAGGTCTGACAGCTCTCCTTATTTTTCTGGGGGTTTTGGTTGCTTTAGTTCCCAAGGTAAGAAGAGCTGCCTTTCCTGGCTGTAGCAGAAGGGCCGGTAACTGCTCTGGATCCCCCTGTGCTCCCCAGCAGCGTTGCTGTGGGTGCTCCTCCATAAAGTCAGTCCTGGGGGACAGCCCGGCTGCGTCCCGGCAGCACCGGCAGCCAGCCTTTCCGGAGGGTTGTTCCCCACCAAGCCAGCCTCATTCCGCGGCTTTGCCAAGTGCCTTGAGCAGACTCCTCATCAGACCTGCACGTTTGAAAAAAAAAAAAAAAGAAAAGAAAAGAAAAAGTCATCTCCTAAATTCCCTGCGGTGTGTGAAATCAAAAGCAGAGCCCGGGGATGGCGGGCGGCCCTTCATCCTCCCGGAGGCGACCCGCAGGGCTGGCCGGGGAGGGGAAAACCGCCGTTGTCACCAGCAGCTCCCCGTGGCAGAACGCGTGCGTGTTTGCCTGGCGAGAGAGCGGAGCCTGGTGCGATAGGATCGGCGGTGCTTTCCACATCTCCTGAGGAGACCGGTGCTCTCTGCCACCAGAGCTCGGCTGGGTTCAAGGGGAGCGGGGCTCCGTGTAGGAGGGACAGCCACGTCACTCCGCCGGCACCTCTGTGCTTCCCCCGGCAAAGGGCTGAGTCGCACCGGGAGGACTTTGCTCTCCAGACAGGCCAAGGGGACGCGGGCACCAGCCCCGGGAGCTCCTGGGCTTTGCCACCCAGCGGGGAAGGCGAGTCTGCAGATTGGCTTTGTCCAAGGCATCCGACCGCCGCAGCACCCCTCGTGGCACTCCGAGCTTTTCTTCGTCTGTTTAGGAGGAGTTTGGCTTTGTCTAGGCAGGATTTAGCTCCTTTTGCAGCAAGGCAGGCGGCCAAATTGATGGTGTTCCTCTTCCAGCGCTGTCCTTCCCAGTTAACCCTCCTGCCTCGCGTTGTCTCGGCAGTTATTGCTCTTGGGGGACCGGTGCTGAGGGTGGCAGCGTGGAGAACTAAAATCGGGGGGGGGAGGTGGTGTACCTTCCAGTTCATAGGTGAGAAACCCGCTTAAGACACGGAGCGTTGTGGAGCTGCGGCTCAGACACGTGCTGAGGTACCGCGACCGCGCCAACCCTTCGCAAGCAGCTAGGGTTATTGACGATGTTTGTCGCTGCCGGGGCCCGTCATGTTCTCCCATCCTCCCACCGTGGCCTCGCATCAGCCCGACGGAGGCTGGCGGGCAGCGGTCTGACCCGCGCTAGAGGGGGCTGGAAGCTCTCCAGGAGCGCTCCCCTGGCCTGCAAACCCTGGCGGGATGCGGGGATGGCAACTTCCACCTGGGAAGCGGTACCAAACCGCTGGAGGCTTTCCCGCGCGGGACCCCTGCAGCGAGACGGAGGATGCCTCTGCGCCCGCCTGACAACGATGCTTTCTGACAGGGAGCTCCTCTTCTGAGCACGCGAAGGCTACCTGGCACGCAAGCATCCTTCATTTAGGACGGTACTAAAACATTTATTTGTTCTTTTCAGTCCCCAGGGTCTTGGATTTCTTTCTTTTTTTTCAGGAGAAGAGTTTAAAGGGTATTGCCTTCCTGTGTATCTGGCTAGAAGGACATGAAAGAAGCAGGATCCTTCAGAAGAGGTTGCTGAGGTGCTTTTCAGCACCAAACTGCAAGTTTCTGGTTAGCGGAGCTGTGTTTCCCTGAACTCACGAACTGAGAGGTTCTTCATCCTGCCCAGGTGTGTTCTCGCTCCACCGAAGACAGGAGCGGGCTGCTCCGCTCGGTGTGAGCGCCCAGCACCAGAGGTACCTTAGCTACTCCAGGGAATGGCAATTCAGTCTGTGTGATGACCGGCACAAAGTGGGTGGGGAAAATTAAAAAAAAAAAAAAAAAGAATTTATCTTTCTGTCTTCATTTTGAAGGCATCAGTCAAAAGCAGATAAAGTGTCTGGGAAAAACTGCTAAATGAAGTGGGCTGGAGAAAATTAATGTAAGGCTTGAATCCCACCTGCTATTGGAGAAGGAGAGGGAAGAGAAGCTTCAAAAGGAAGCCAGCGATGCTGAACCGGCGTACGAAGCCCGACTAACACTTGTTGAACCTGTTAGGCTTTGGGATTGACTCTAGTGTCTATCTTTCTCAGCAGTGAGTGAAAATCCTATCAGAAAACAGGGCTAATGAGCGAGCTGGCCGGAAACCCAGCCTGGCAAGAACAATGTGTTGGGCTGCTGCCGTCTAGCACCACCAACCGCGCTTTGGGGATAGTTCAGCAGGAGTGCTTCTGCTTGGAAAAAAAACTTCCACTTTCCTGGCTAAAAGTTGTTTTGAAACCTGAGGCTCGGGCAGGCAGAGGAGCAGCCTGTGTGCTGCGGAGCGGCTCGTCCGCGGCGGGTTCGGGGGGTGACGGGAGGTTGGGGTGGCCTTTCCCTGGCTGTGCGACGTGCTGCTGCTCTGGGTATGAGTACTGGCCCCACAAGTCATGGGAACGTAGGTGTGCTGTTGGGAGGACGCGCTCTGGTCCCACCTCCTGCTCAAAGCGGGTGAATTGAGCGTGGATAAAGGTGGAGGGAGGTCACCCTCCCCCTCTGCTCTGCCCTGGGGAGGCCACATCTGGAGCTCTGGGTCCAGTTCTGGGCTCCCCGGGTCAAGAAAGACAAGGAACTACTGGAAAGAGTCCAACAGAGGCTATGAAGATGATCAAGGGACTGGAGCATCGCCCTGCTGAGGAAGGGCTGAGCCCTGGGGCTGTTCCAGCCTGGAGAAGAGCAGGGATCTCATCAGCGCTCAGCAAGAGCTAAAGCAAGAGCGGGTGTCAGGAGGATGGGGCCAGGCTCTTCTCAGTGGTGCCCAGTGACAGGACAAGGGGTAACGGGCACAAACTTGACCATGGGAAGTTCTACCTAAACACGAGGAGGAACTTCTTTGCTGTGAGGGTGGCAGAGCCCTGGCACAGGCTGCCCAGAGCGGTGGGGGAGTCTCCGTCTCTGGAGACATTCAAACCCGCCTGGACACGTTCCTGTGCCCCCTGCTCTGGGTGACCCTGCTCTGGCCAGGGGTGGGACGGGATGATCTCCAGAGGGCCCTTCCCACCCCCGCCAGTCTGTCATTCTGTGAGTTGCCAGATGAGCTCAGCAGGGCTCTCTCTAGCTGGGTCTCGAGAATATCCCCCTTCCTTGGGTGACCTGCTGCAGCCCCACGCAACCCTCCTCAGGAAAAACCTTCTCCAAAAGTCCAAACTGCGCTTTCCAACTGCAGTTTACGGCCTCTGCTGCAAAATCTGCTCTGCCTGTGCAATTTTGGCCTCTTGTGCCCCACTTCAGGCTGTGCCAGGCCAGAGGCGCTCGCCTCTCAAGAGTATGGTCCCGTGATGCCAAAGGCCATTTTGCTGTAGAGTTGAGTGGCAGTACAGTTGCCTGCGTTCTCTTGTAAAACTGGGGCATTTTCACCCAAACCCCACTCTGTTTAGATGACGGGTATCCCTGGAGCTACAGCTGATAGGTTACAGCAGAGGACGTGGTTTGGGGTGAAGCCCTGCTTGTAATTAAAAAGTACTGGGTGCTTAGGGGAGTAAACCTCCTCTCCAAGCACGAGGAAAGGCTTCTCGTGCTGCTGGCGCGGGAGGCTCAGAGAGCTCAGGGATGGCTTTTGTGCGCTGACACTGCTCAGCTGAAGAAGCTCCGCTGGACTCCCCTCAACACGTCACTCACGAGGTATCGGCGCTTCCCTCCCTTGGAGAATTTCTACTTGTCCTGCAGGACCAAAGCAACAGTGATGGGCCCATGTCAGCAGCCACAGGGAGACGAGAGGCCGGGAGTGACCAGGGGGCACCCGGGACACCCGAAAGTGTTTATTCGCATTCCCTTGGTGGGATGTGGTGGGTGCTCCCCACTGGGACAGAAAGCGGTGCCACCTCAGCCTTCGCTTTTGCAGCAGGAGGTGGCACCTCTTGGAAGAAGCCAAATGCCTCCAGGTCTCGTAAAACACGGCGGGGTGGCCGGGAGAGAGCCTCTCAGGTCGGCAGGGGCTTGTGCAGCAGCCAGAAGTGTCCTTAGAGAGCTGCAGAACGGCGTTCTTCTCCTCACAGAGCAGGAGCGTCCACCTTTCCGGGGGATCTGGGGTTAAATCCTTCTGGCTCAGCCGTGGCAGCCGCACAGACCCGCGCTGTCTCTGCTGCGGGAGAGGAGCGGCAGGAGCGGGGCTTTGCCAGCGCAGCAGAGCTCCCCTCCGGCGCGGCGGCTCCCAGCTGGTGCCTTTGGGCAGCCCCAGCCGCCGGAGCCAGGGTGGCCACCCAGCCGCCCGGTGCCTGGCCCCAGCCCGGCTGGCTGCCGCCATCGTGTGGCCACCTCCGTCCTTCGCAGGCACGGAAACGTTTCATTCCTTCCCCGGTTTCCTCTCTGCAGGGGCTCTCTCCTTTCTCCCTTGTCCTGGTTTGGGCGACCCAGGGCTGATTTCTCTGGCGGTAATTTTGCTTTTCACTAAGGTCTCTTCTAATGCTTGGGAAAACTGCACTTTTAGAAGACTCTAGTGTCTGAACTGGTGAAAATATTTACTTTATAGCCAGCTATGGTACGTGGGTTTCGAGGTCTCAGTGACTTCGAGCTCCCCAGGGGCGGGGATGAGGAGCAGCGAGACCCGGGCACTTGCCCCAAGCTGCCAACAGGGTTAGTTCATACCATGACCGTCACATTCCAGATAAATTAGAAATTTTGCCGAGGAGTTCTCTCCGTCTCTCCCCCGTGCTGGCTGCCATCCCGAGCACTCCTCGCCCCGGTGCCGGAGCCCTGAGCCCTTCCCTTCCTCCCGCAGCCGCAGCGCTCGCAGGGTCCCACGTTGGCTGTCCCTGCGGGGATGCACAGCTTCCGCGGACGGAATGGGCTGAGTAAAATCCTTGTGCATTTGATATTGGTATCGGGATCAATATTGCTTCTTTAGTGTTATGTTAATTATTTAACCGCATTCTATTTAATCTGTTTACATTTCAACCCCAGGGTTTCCTTGTTTTTCCCCAGTTCCCCCTCCCAAGTGGGGAGGGCTCATCAGGTGAAAGAATAATTATCTAAATGACAATAAATTGTCGTGTGTCCCTCAAACCGTAACATCCATACAGCATCCTCTGACAATGCAGAAAGCACCCGGATGGCTCCGGCATCCAGAAAGAAAGGTCTCCCTGCAGGCCGGGAGCAGCGGGCCGCGTTTGGATTCATTCTGGTTGAAGAGCCAGTCCTTGATTCCAAAGAATAACTTGGAAAGCTCTGCTGTAGGGGAGAGACCCCAGGAGGGGGGGTGAGGAATTATAGGAATACACAGGAGCACCCAGCGCCCTCCGTTTGCCCTCGTCTCTCCAGCGTGCACCTCGTGAGCAGGTGGCCCCAGCCGCTGTCTGGAAACAAAAACCTCTGCCAGCAAAACACTCTCATCTTTTTGCAAACGCAAAAGTGGTCAGTTAATGCTTCGCCACGCAAGGGGGAGTGGGACAGCCACGGCATCTGGGATGGGACTAACTGGAAAGCCCAGTCTGGGGTACTTGAAAGCCAGACAGCCTGGCAAAGAGCGCTTGTCCCTGAATAATTCAAGTGAGTGCCCATAGAATTAAGCTATTTTCTTTAATTAGCATTCTTCAGTTACTTTCACCAAAAGATACAGAATTTTACCATTTAAGCTACAATGCCGCTACAGTTTGCAAATGCCAAGTTTATGTACTCATAGCATAACGCTACCCTGTCACAGCTGAAAGGACTGTTCTCTTTAGTCTTTGGGGTTTTTTTTTCCCCTCCTTCATATTTTCTTGGAAAGAGAAAACACCATTCTCCTCTGCTTGTTTTTCCCCTCAGACAAAGCAAATGCCTGCCGCCTCCAACAAAGATATTTCCAGGTTTCGTGAGCTCAGGGCACGTTCAGCAAAGATGGTGTTAGCTCTTGGCAGGGGTGGGGACGCCGCTCCTTCCTCCTGGGCCAGGGGAAGGACAACAGGACAAGGGGTAACGGGCACAAACTTGACCATGGGAAGCTCCATCTCAACACGAGGAGGAACTTCTTTGCTGTGAGGGTGGCAGAGCCCTGGCACAGGCTGCCCAGAGAGGTGGGGGAGTCTCCGTCTCTGGAGACATTCAAACCCGCCTGGACGCGTCCCTGTGCCCCCTGCTCTGGGTGACCCTGCTCTGGCAGGGGGTGGGACGGGGTGACCTCCAGAGGGTCCTTCCAACCCCTACCATGGATTCTGTGACTGTGTGAAGTGGTCACCTCGGTGTCAGGGCCAATGTCCCCGAGGCCCTCCTGTGTTCGGGTTAGCCGTGCGTCCCTTCTCCCGTCCTGCAGTGATGGTTTGTGTCATCAACGCGTTCCTCGAGCTGCCGGCTCTGGGGCTGCTGGGCTTTTGGCCGTGGCGATGCTGAGCAAACCAAGCCTTGAGGGGTCTTAATGCGTCTCAGCGCCCCGGCCCGGGTCCCGGGCCCACCTCCCCCTGCCGCAGGCACCCACGGCCCCGCGGGGATGCTGTGGGTGCTCTTCCCCCGGGAAGGGGCCTTTGCTTCGGCCTCAGCCTGTACCTGGTGCGGCTCCTTCGCGGCAGCGGGGGAGAGCCGGGCTCGGGGGAGACATGGCTGCGGCGTGCCGTGAGGGAGGAGGCCACCTCCCCTCAGCGAGGGAGCTACGGCGGCCGGCGGGGCTCCCGTCACCGCGGAGGGGGAACACGGGGGTGGTGAGGCTCCCTCCGGTGAGGGGGGGACGGCGGGGCCCCCTCGGGTGAGGCGGGGGAGACGCCGTGGTTCCCTCCCGTTAAACGGGG
>VXBH01005631.1:25377-44636 GCA_013400035.1 Rynchops niger | reverse complement strand
GCCAACCCCGCCGACGCGGCGGGAGAGCGGCCCGCGCCGCCCGGCGCCGAGAGGGACGGCCCCGGCCTGCGCCGCAGCACCGAGTCCGAGGTCTACGACGACGGCACCAACACCTTCTTCTGGTGAGAGCCGCCCCCTCACGGCCCGCTCCTCGTATTCGCCCCCGCCGGTTGTCCGGCCGGGCGGCGCCGCTCCGCCGGCCCCGGGGAGCTGCCGAGCGCGGGGGGCACCGGGCTGGGAAAGATGGAGGAAAAACGCCGAGTTACGGCGCCTTATCCGCGATTCACCTGGCTCTTGCTTCGCTGCCACGGCTACCGGCGCCGAGAAACCGCAGGCTGTGTCTAAGGGGGTTTCTCCTGGTACGGCGGTACTGTTAATTATTGCTGCCTAATTATTTAAAACAGTGATTTAGAGCAGACTCCTGGCAGCGGCGCCGTCTTTTGCAGCCCCTCGGCGAGCACTGCGGGTGGCCTGTCCCCCCGGCTGTCCCCGGGTGCTGGGGACACCCCGTCTGGGCACAGCTCCTGCCGGATTCCGGGTGTTCTCTCAGCATCGCTTGTATGAGCTCCTCCATCAGCCTTGCAAGAGGCCTTTTCTCTCCCTGTTCTTTCCCGTATTCCTGATAGGAAGCCGGAGTTGCGATGCCCAAGTTCTGCTGGTCCGGTATTTCGTAGAATAGAATCTTGTAGGTTGGGAAAGACCTTTGGGATCATCGAGTCCAACCGTTACCTAGTGCTGACAAGTCCACCACTAAACCTGAATTTCGTATGGTTTTGTGGCATGCTCAGTCCAGAAGATCGGTGCAGAAAGCCACGACTGTCTGTGTTAGGCTAGTAGGGCACATCGGTTTTTTGTCAAGTTCGGCCCTTGCAAAAGAGATGTGTTTGTACCTAGAAAAGTGCTTCTAAATCCCATCGCTGATGGAGTTGTTCCAGAAACCCACTTCAGTGCACGTGTGTACGTCCATGGTTTTCCTCTGTGTGTTCAACGCACATCCCTCTTGATGAAGGAAACCACGCTGATGCTGGAGTCCCCTTTTTGGAACATGAGCCGAGGGTGATGTGATTTGGCTGGAGTTTGACATTAAGGAGTCGGAGGGGGAGGGCGCTTGGCTCGCACCCTGCCAGTCTGGGCAGCGGCAGAGCCGAGGGTGGTGATCTTGATGAAGCTGCCGATTGTGGGTGATATTTCTGCCAGTACCAACAGCAAAGAGACACTCCGATGCTGCCGGGCGGCAGGGTGGTCTCTGCAGAAGCCTGACACAGGCAAGCGTAGCCGAGGGAAGCCATCGTCTTGAGGGCACGAGGAACTTTCTTGGAGAGCACGTTGGCGTTGCCACATGTAGGCTGAGCGAGCGGTTGAATAACTGGAGCCTGCCGAGGTCTGCAGAGTAGTGCCGTCTTATAAATGGAAAATGGGTAAAGCTGTCATTTTCTTACTGTCTACTTAAGGTGGCTCTTGCCAGGTGTTTTGTAATGCCTTAAAAACGCCCATTGCTGTTTTTATTGTATAATCTCACCCTGTTGCACCTTTTTCCTGTGGTGGGGGTGTGGGGCCAGCGTGCAGCCTGCCACTGGTACAGGATTGTTGTCGTAAAACAAAGGCTGTAATTGCAGTTAACTTATCCACATGAATTCTTCTTTTGAAAGTCCGAATGTGCCACCATTCTTTAAGGAGCTTCCCTTTGTTGGCTAGTCCCTTCCAGGAGGGCAGTCGAATTGTTCTTTAATTTATATATTTATTTTATTTTATTTTCCCTATTAGTTAAGTTGCTTGCGCTGGCAGCCAGGAGTTTAAATGCTTGTAAAAGTTTCAAGGTTTTTCCTACTGTTCCGTTTGACCTGTGTATGACAGCGTGTTAGCATGCCCTTTGGGAATGACTTGCTTCTTACAGCGGCTCAGAACAAAGATTATACAGAACGATTTTCTTCCTGTGACCCTTGGAACTCTTCTTGCCCTGTCTGTCACGGAGGTGGTCACAGAAAATGGAAATTTAGGAGCGTAGGTGCCCTCTGTCTTTGCCCGTGCGGAAAAGTATGGAAAGTACCTTTTCTCCTTGAAGTTCAGAAGGTAGTGGACACGGTTACCCACATGGCCTGCTCGGTTTGGAAAAAGTCAAGAATTTGGGCCTTGTAG
This sequence comes from Rynchops niger, assembly GCA_013400035.1. Lineage (NCBI taxonomy): Eukaryota > Metazoa > Chordata > Aves > Charadriiformes > Laridae > Rynchops > Rynchops niger. The sequence goes on along the minus strand of VXBH01005631.1, from coordinate 42,500 downwards.
ACACCATCAGTAATCATTCTAGAAGTAAAGTAGTTCAGTTTGCAAAGTTAATTTTACTGCTCTAAGTGCACCTGGGAAAGGTGGTACTTCCTAGCTGTCTGCCTGCTCTTTTCAAATCTTTTTAAAACTTTGAAAAAAATGTCACGTGCCGTATAATACTTCTATTCTTATTCAATCTTAACTTGAAAGGGGAAAATACCGTATTTTAATGGCATTGTGGGAACCTGCTCAGTCAGTACCTTGACAGCTCTTTTTGTCATTGGGAAATGTCAAGGAAAGGGAACGGGAAGCGCCTTTACGAAACAGACTATCCCTGAGCGACTTTCCAGCAGCCGTTGCTGCTCGCGGAGAGCTGGGAATGTCAGGCCTGCCCGGCAAATGTGTTTGCTGTTGTTTCCAGTACCTTTGATTGTTTCTTGCTGGTCTGCTTACAGAACTAGCTCTCTGAATACAAACAAAGGACCTCTTTGTGGCTGAGATTGGCTTTGGTGTTTTGTACAGTGTGAAGCAGTGTAGATCTGGTATTTTTACTGAGCTAGCATGGAAAAAACACCGGGTTGGTTAGTTGCTTTTTCTAAATAGCCCCGCATAGAGCTTTCTACATCTCTGTGGCTTTGTTCCTGTAACCTGGGGAAGAGCGAGTGCTGATGTGTCTTACAGGCTCGTGCTACCGGGACTTTGTTCTGTGCGGGAAAAGGTGAATCCCACAGAAACTTTTCTTTTGTTACCAGAGAGCGGTAACTGTGACAGATGCCTAAAGATGATTGGAGATGCCTGTCTTTCTGAGGGGGAGCAGACAAGCTCAGTGAAATAGTAAATTGATTTATCTCCACCAAATAAAATAAATGGTAAGAGTAGAGGTGTGCAGCAACTTTTTTGAAGAGAGAAGGAGACCTTCCTCCCCATCCTAGTAGATAGTGATGGGCAGTGGAAGGTGGTGCGGTTTTGAGTCTGTTCATGCCAGCCCAGCCTGGTCGTGGATTACCAGTTTGGGAGCATCTGATTAGAAATCGTGCATAACTGGCTCCTAAAATTTCAGCAATACCCCTGATTTCTGTTTCTATTTCATAGCTTGCATTTAACTGAAGCGTATCTTCCAGGAAGGCTTCTTGATTTGAAGATGTTGGGAGGTGCCAGATACATCTTTGCCGCCACATTACATTGTGATTCTATGGGTTAATTGCTTTCGCTAGGCCTTACTTTAATTAGAATTTAATTAGCTTTAATGTCCTCTATTGGGTATTGATGTGGAGATGATATCAGTTACTAAGGTCATAGTGTGGCAGCAGATCTCTCGAGCTCANAGAAGAAAAAAGAAGGAAATGATGGGTAGAAGACTCTGTGGGCTAATACAGCTTTTGTAGGAATTAATTCAGCCTGTTTGGTGCAAAAAGCGTAGAAATTGCAGCTCAGGAAAAGGTAGCCTGGAGATGCCTCTGCCTGGACGTTTCTCATTTTGCTCTGTATTGTGAGAAATCTTTGCCGGTGGCCAGCACGGGGCCAGCTCTCGGGAAATGAGGATACGTGTGTGCAGACCAGCAGTTTTGGAGATACAGGGTTGGTATTCAAAACAAGGTATAACGTAGCCCCTCCTTGCACGTGGTTCCTATCTCTGCACCACCAGCCTGGCAGCAGGGTGAGAGTTCTGACAGGCTGTCCGCAGGGAGGGTGATGGTTTATCGCAGAGAGAGATTAGGGAGAGGGAAGATCTGCAAATTGGCAGGAACTTCTTTCTGTGCCCTCTGGTGAGGGTTGGTGCGGCACTTGCAGGGCAACATTCCGCAAGCTCGTTGAAAACTTAATGTTTGCTGTATTTTTATGTTTTTGCCCTATGAAATCTTGCTGCCTTAAAGCGGGCCCAGGTGAGGTTCTGTATTTGCTGACCCACTCTTCCAATTCTCTGCCTGCTCAGAATTGACCACGTTTGAGCATATTGCTTTACTCGAGCAGAGAAATCTTGCATCAGGCCACTGAGGTGTCACCCAGCCCCTGGTTTTGGGTGTTGGGGTGTCCCTGGCAGTGTCCTTTGCTGGAACATCCGGGAGGCCGCGGTGCCATGCGAGGCCGGGTGTGTTGACTCTGTGGCAGAGGAGGAGGGCTGGCTCCCAAGAACTGCGTTTCTGGAACGTCATTGCCCTTTCCTGGAAGGAAGGGATGGCGCAGATTGAGCGGGGCGAGTGTCTGGGGTGGCGAGCGCTCTGCGTGCTGCTGCTGCCACCCTGGGTGTGGGACCCCTCCGAGCACTGTCACAAACAGTTCACAAAACAGGGCATCACCCCGAAAAACGAGCTCTGTGCTTTTACGCCATTAGACCTGGCATCAGGGCTCCTTCCTCCCCTTCCCTTTTATTGCCTGTTTTTAAAAAGACCCGCTTAAAGTGCGTCTTATCTGTAATGCAAAGTCACGCTGGCTCAGTGGAACTGTTTTACACTAAAACCTGAGACAAAGATTTCAGTAGGTATAAATATATAAAAACGTTTAATATTTAAAATAGATCATCTTGGGAACCTTGATAAACTTGGGAACTCTGTAGAACCGATGAACAGAGACTGTCTTGTCTCCCTTTCCATTCAAAGGAAAAGGACTAATTTGCTGAAGCGCGCTTTGCTTTTTAATGCATCGTTGTGGCTCCTCTGCGGAGGTGTGTGCCTTTGTGCCTCTCTTCCCGAGCGATCGGTTGAGAGAGGCACCAACTTATGGCAAGGAGAATGAAGGTTACTATTTTGGAGCGTCACAAGTATGTACAGAAATTTAATCAGTGTTGTGTACCTTTATAGATGTGCTGAAGACTTGTTACTGGTCTAAGAATAGGTACTTTTTTATTATCCCCGAGAGTTTAAACAGATTTTAAACCACAGCCTACGGCTTCAAACCAACAGCCACCTTTCTGTTGGGTTACAGACGGAGGTGCTTGGAGCCTTCAGGCAGTGGCACGTACAAAGTACATACTTGGCTTTGGTTGACACTGATGATTTTTTTGTGGTTTAGGTGGATGAGAGAGATTTGTGTCACAAACTGGCAGTTAACTGCCTATTTTTGAAATGTTGAGGCCTGAGAGCTTGCTTCGTCCCTGTGCAACGTGAGCGTCTGTTTCATGTCTCTAATTTGGGATGTATTGCCGAGATTATGACCAAGGCTGGTTTTTTTGGTGAAGGTTTCAAAAACCTCTCTATATCCAAACAGGATTATTTCCCTTTTAATTACGATTTTGATTTTGAAGGTAAAAATATTGGTCAGTCTTAAATGGCTACTAATTAGTGCTGTGTTTTCCTGTACCTTATTCTTCACAATAACTATACTGCTGTTGAAATAACAGCTTTGTTGTACTGTCTATTTGTCATACTTTCCTAGAATTCCCAGCGTGCGTCAGATGATGGGTTGCTGTATGGAGGGCAGAGAGCTTTGACATTCTTTTAAAATCTCTTTTAGAAATGCATTTATGACTTTACCATTATTTGGAATCAAGAAAAAATGTCTTTGTGAAAAAGTTGATGATAGGGTAAGATGGGACTAGCTGGTTTTGTTGACAGACTCTGTCTCTAGCAGTAGCTGTTAATGTAACCCTTTAAACCAAAGGGGCAAACCATGCTGGCCCTTCTTCGGAATTCTGTTTCGCTTAGAGAATTGGCAAAAAGATTAATAAATAAACACTCTGCGGGTTGTTCTCAATGATTGTTATTGTTTTCAATGCAGTTATTGCATCATTTCTGACAAACAAGAGCCCTAGTGCACAGCAGTGGATAATTAGGGTGTGGCCCCCCCATTAAGCTAATTGTCCTTTGTGCTGGTGGTGGAAGGAGGTCACTGCCGCCCGCTCCGCTCCCCTGGGTATCGCTGCTCCTGTCCGCCCAGCGGCTCCTCCATCCCAGTCCCCCCAAAAAAGATACTTACAAATTGCCGTAGGTCATTTTTGTCATAGACTTTATTTGGAAAATAAAAGCTCTGACAGTAATTTCCTTGCAAACGCTGCAGTTTCTAAATGTGAGAGGAGGAAAAGAGAAGTTAGACTTGAATTGAGTCCCGTTCCCTGTAAAAGCCCGCTCCGTGAGCTGTGGAGGGACTGCTGGAGAGCCTGAATTGCTCTGGCTTGGTGTTTAACGAAGTCAGCAGGGCAGGTGTTTTCATAAAAACAAAACTTGAATTATTTCCCTTAAATGCCCCAGTGTTTAAATAGGGAAAGAGCTAGGTGTAAGATGCAGAAAGTCAGAAAAACGCTAGTGCAGAAAAATAAGCAACTTAAAGTTATGGCTTTTTAATAGTTTGGGATTTGTTGTGAATTCTCTTTGACCTTCCAGGCCTTGCGTAGTTCTGTATCCATATGCTCTTAGGCACTGCTTTCTCAGATTTTTGGATGTAAAACCTCCTAGAACTGGCTGTGGCCTGTCCCCGCCTTGCTGCTGGTGCATGGCCAAGCCGTGGCGTAATTGGGAGGGGAAGACGCTCAGCTCAGCTCCTGTCAGCCCCCGAGGCTCTGCTGAGGAGAACATAAGCCTTCCTGCATAATTCCTGCAGTGCTTACCTTGCTGGGACCTTCTTAGCTCTGCTGTCTTTCTCTGGGTGTATTATTTTAAAGTGTGTGTGAAGACTAAAACAATCCCTTGTTATGCAGTTTAATTAGTCCAGGCTGACTTCACCAGTGCAAGTACTTCTGGTCTGTGCTGTTCGTTTTTCTGGCCACTGTAAATGCTTCATATTTAGTCTTGTTCCATGTGACTGTGAATTTCTATTTTCTTTTTTTAACTCTCAAGCTGTGGAAGGATATGGTGTGTATCTGTGTGTGATTATTTGGTTTTTGGCGCTGACAGGGAGGTTTGCAGGATGCTCTGCTGCCTCTAGCAGCTGCCTTCACTTTGTCACTACTCGCCCTTTCCTGGTCAAAGCTGCCAACTTGCTCTCTGCAGAAGACAACCCAATCTGAAAGCCTTCCATCCTGGCTTCTGGGTTTCGTGCTAGGCTGGCAGTACCTTTACAGGACTAACCATCTTGAAAACTTGCTACAGGAGAATCTGGCTTCAGTCGGAGGGGAGAGTGGAGCTGAAAGGGAACTGATGAGCTGTACAGCCTTCTGGCTGGCATTAGACAGGCGAGCGCGGGGAACTTCACGTTGAAGGTTGTGGCACCAAAAATAAACCAAAAGCAGGTTTGTGCACGAAGCTCTCAGACGCTGACCGTTCACTGCTGCAGACTCTGCTGGGTGAATGAAACCAGCCCATCCTTGTTCTAGCCGAGGAGCTTCTCGAGGCGTTTATCTGCGTGAGGACGTGCTAGGAACTGATTTTTTGGCAATTTATGTGACACTCAACGCACGGAAAAAGTAATTGATGTCATAGAGATGTTCAGATGGTGAAATGGTAAGGTGGAAGACAGCAATTCCAGGTTTATTTTAGTAGCCTCTTAGGTATTAGTTTCAAAAAAGTAAACAATAAAACAAGGTATAAAATACAATGCATAGCTTTGCAGTTAACGTAACCTTTTTCTATGATCAAAATATAAGTTGGTTTTATATTAATTATATACATATATAAATGCAGCGAACAAGACCATGGTCTGATTTAAGTGAACTGGAGCATTTAATTCGGTCCCCTGCTGTACCGCCTCCTTTGAGAGGGCTGTATTTAGTTTTTTAACTACTGTAGGTTACAAAATCGGCCCGAGTCAGGTGAGCGCCAGCTGAATGTGAAGTATGCACTGTCTGAATCAGCGGGGGAGGCGAGGAGAAGGAAAATGCTGCTGTTGAGCAGGGAGCTTGCTGCTGCCGGCCTTTGCCTATTTTTCTTGACATGTTGATTCCCGGCTAATTTTGAAAATACTCCTGGGTCCTTCTCTTTATTTCTTTTTTTTTTTTTTCTCCCCTGGAGCTGGTTAGTCGGTGTCCTCTGGGCGGCAAGGAAGGATAGCGTTAAACACTGAACACCATTTTAGTAGTGGCAGAAGAGGATTGCATCTGCTTATGAGGTATTGCATGTGTCTTCCAGTGGGATTAAAAGGATGCTGTGGGAAGTGGCTGTGTTTTGGATTAGGATGAAACTGTAGTTCAAAATAACGCCTACCTTAACTTTCGGAGCAATGTTCGGTAGGTTATTGGCTTTGATGTTTGAAGGTATGTCAGTGGACTTCACAAAGTCCATGGCGATCTCTGGTTTATCATGCACTGTGCAACTTGGATATATACGAACTTTTGGTCTTTTGGCATAAAATGGAAATGTAATGCTAGCTTGTACTACAATATAATGTAAAAAGAAAATGTAAAAAGAGCCAGCGTGTACGAGTACTTGTCATGATGTACTTTACACGTGTACACATACACAAACAGCATGTACATATACAGTCACTTCCATTCAGTTTTTCTGTTCTCTAAACTTGGTGCTTTATACCTGTGTTATCTTAATGGTTTGTATTAAGAGCTGTTGTGTAGTCCTCTAAAACAGAACTTGCGTTTCCGTGGTTTGATCTTAAGTGGCCAGACTTCCCATGCTTCTGAGCTGAAGTCAGATAAGTTTTCCAGTGAAAACAATAAATGGCTTCTCATTAGGAAAGGAATTTTCAACTTGAAAGAATGCGGGCAGTGCAATGCAGGAGTATTATATATGTCGTAACCAGTAGGTGTACGTGTATGGGTATCACCTCACTGCAGTACGTTCCTCTCCGCCTCCCGGCTCTGGCTGTGTGTTCTCAGCTCTTTCTTTTTCTTTCACACACAAGTGCTTTACCAAAATCGGCATAAGCCGATGGACCCTGGTGGGTGGGGAAGCGAGAACTTGTGACTCCACGTGCACCAGCAGTGCCCTGCCCGGACCAGCTCCTTCCCCCAGCAAGGTCGCACGTTTCAGCAGCGTGGAGGAGCACCCACCCAGCCGCACTGTGCGGCTTTGGCGCGGCTGGTCCGGCAGAAAGCCCTCGTGTCGAGATGGCTGCGCATCGCTCTGCGGGCGCAAGCCTCCGGCCGTCGCTCTGGACCTGCTCTTCAGACCTAGGATGAAATGAAACTGTAAGAATTACTGGGCATAAGGCGTCTAGAGGAGCGTTATAATTCTTACAATTGCAAGTCTTCTCATTCCGAGATTTCACTTTTTTTTTAATGACTAGTTTTTCTGGTAATGTGTAATTCCCATGTCTGGAGTCGATTCCCTTCTGTTTAGTCTTAAGAGGCTGTTCTGTCTGCTGCAGTTTTTGTTAACAGGCTTTGAAACAGAGCTGGTGGTGGCAGCACCATCAAGTGTGTACCCGACCAACCAGGAGGGAAATCAGGGAGTTTTTAGATCTCGGTATTAGCACAGTTGGTGCTAATTTTTTTTCAAGTTGCTGCTGTTCACTTGGCAGTGTTTGTCCAAATCTTCCTTAACTCAAAGCTTGGGCGGGGAAACGAGCAAGACCCGTTCTTTGGCAGGCTTCTGTGGCATGCTAGTGCACAACGGACTGACAGCTCAATGTAGTGCCATCGTGAATGCTGCTGTACAACGCGTAAAATGTCTTCAGCGTTATTGACTGCTGTCTGTGTATCAGGCTCCTGAGGCTTCGCTGACAGGTGAAGGTACAGGCTTTTCTCCTCTCTGATGTCAGTTTTCTCTCTTCTGAATTTTAGGAGAGCTCATACCTTGACAGTCTTGTTCATCCTCACCTGTGCGCTGGGCTACGTAACCTTGCTTGAAGAAACACCACAAGATACAGCCTACAATACAAAGAGGTAAATATTTGAGAGCCTTTCTGCAAGGTGTGTGTTAGAAAAGGGTAGCTGTATGACCAAGTTACTGTGCGCGCTTTTACTGGTGGATAAACTACCTCAAATGACCTTTGCATTAACTCCTTTAAATGCCCGAACCCTTAGAAAGTGACAAAACCAAGCCTAAGTCTATGAGCTCCTCTGAGGCTGGTCGCTGAATTTAATTTCTAATCGGTTTAGTGTCACTCACTGTCATACCGGGTGGCTGCTGTGTGTCTGATTTAAAACAAAATACAAAACTTCTTTAAAGCCTCAAAGCACTGGCTGTGTTTCTTTGGCAAAGATTCTGCCTCTTTTTCTTAAAATAACCTAACTGCTAAATTACGTGAGCTGTGACTACATTTTTCTGACTTAAGTGCTTTTTGTAAAATGATTTTCAAGATTTCAATACAGGTCGTTATTTGTTGTTGAAAATTAACACGGGAACTTGTAGCCCAAAGGGAAACCCTTGGAAAATAAGAATGAAATGAGTCTTACATGTGTGGTCCATTTCTACCACAATTTAAACTGATTAAATGTAGTTGAATTTCTCCTCTTTTTAAAGAAATACAGTAGGGAACAAAAAGAGGGAAGAAAAGTGATCTTTTAAAAATCTGAGTATATTTTAAAAATTAAGGAGGTGCTTACAGACTGCAAAGCATCCTTGCTAGATGTGTGACAATCATTGTTTTCTACCAGTCTGGTTTCTTAAATATAATGCTATTTCCCCCCCTTGCTATTAAAGGGTTTCTTCCTATTTTTTACATTTTTTTAAAGTGACTCAGGATCTAGTATTCATTGTCATGGCGACGCAGGAATTGGGGTATTTCCTGAGATAATGGTGGTTGTTGTTCAGTCAGGTACACAATAGCTGTAGCTAATGTAATTCCCTCGCGCATGGGGGTGAAATGGAACAAGTTGGAACACAGTGGCCTGTCTGGAGCTGGGAGAACTTCTGCAAGGCTTTGTTTGTGGTCATTATCTATATTTCTGGTTATTACGAGAGAGGCTCGGGAACGGATGGAGACCTGACATCCCCTGGAACAGCAGCTCAAAATAGAGAAGGGGAAAAGCTGAAAGAGAAGTGATGACACATCGTTAGGGAGTAATACAGATTTAAGGTGACTCAGTGGAATATCTTGTTATTGAGATTAGAGCCTTCACCGCTTTAATATGAACAAACCCAAAGAAGATTAATCAGCAGATTAACCTTTCTTTCATGAAACAGAAGTTGCTTTCTGCATATTCAGTGCAGGGAATAATGTGACCAGTTGTTAAAAGCAATTTAACAGCACCTTAGCGGGCAAGGAGCAGCAAATGTTCTTTGATCACTTCTGCATCTCTGCTTGTGGAATACTGCCTGCAATACCTAGATGCAAAAATATGGGAAAAGCAGCATCCTGGGAATTGTATGTGGTCTTCCAAATTGGCTTTTGTTACTGGTTTTGAAGGATACATCTCTGTTTCAGCTCATGCTGCACCATTATGTTATTGCCATAGTCATCCAAGCTACGTGCCAAACTCTGAGACAGTAGTTAGCTCCGCCAAATCATTACTTTTTCCAAGCTGAAGACGGATGCAGACAAAGTGCACGAGTCCTGTGGGCCTTTCCTAAGCTTCACCTCTGTTGCCTTGTCCCCGATTTCCAGAAGGGATGGAGGTGTCTGTGATGTTCAGCACATCCCTTATGCTGAGTCAGTTTTCTGTGAGCTCCTCTCTGGTCTCAATTAAATCTCTTTTCGAAGGTCTTTGAGGTAAGTGCCATGCCAAGTTTAGCACCAGTAAGCATGAAGGATTCCAGCTCAATTCACATCCCAGCTGTTCTTCTTAACCTTCTTTAGCATCTGTGTGCCTGCCGCGCTCGTGCATCTCATTGTTCCTGACCTTAAGCGTGTATTTGAACAAAAAGAGGCATTTAAGAGTAGGAGTAAGATAGTCTCAACGTGCATCAGTATATCCATATCCGATATTTTCACAATTTTTTTTTTAGTTACATAACTTAAAGTACCTTATCCTACCCTGAGATCTTTTTCAGTCTTAATATAGAGCTGTTGTGTGTGTTGATCTAAAATTTTGGCCTGCATGAGGCTCTTGCTGCGTGCAGACTCTTCATGGGAACCCTTGCCTGCTTAATGAACAGCAGTCGTTTAGTTACCAACGAGCAGTGTCTCTAGCTGTCATGCTTTTTTATTTCCAACTACTGCACAAGGACAGTGGAGCAGTGTTTTGCTGCTCGGGTGCAAACAGTTAAACCCCTTTGTTTCCAAGCTCTTGCTGAGGGGTGCCAGACTGCCTGCGAAGGGTGTGAGGTGCTTAGAGCAGAACTTTGAAGCAAAGCAGTCAAATTGCTGCATTAGCTGATGCTGCTGTGTTTCCTGCACTAACCAAAGCAAGAGCAACCCATCTGAGGCACCCTTGTCCCCTGTGAAAGTGCTTCCTTCATCCTGTCCCTCAGAGAAGCCGCTCCGGGCAGGGCGAGGGGCTGGATTCATGCAATAAGTCACCAGGAGAAACAATGGACAGAAAACAAGATCATGAACCCATGAGATCATGGGGTGCGGTATCTGTAGCTAAGATTTATATTTGCATCTGTTTAGACGCTGACATTTCAGTGCCATTTTCCTTCCTGTAACATGTTAGGGCAATAAAAGGAGGATTATTTTCTTTAAGGTAAGGCTTATGGAAATGTTCTATACGTAAATCTAGTTGAAGTTTGTTAGGGTCATACACACAGACGTTGATGTGATCCTGTGAGATCTGTGATCAGATTGGCTAACAAAGTAAATTTTCAACGTTTACAGCAGAGGCAAAGAGATGTTGCGCGGCGAAGCCTGTCTGATCAATGGGCTCTTTATTCACGGTTCCTACAGCATTCAAGGCAGCCACGAAATAGTCCATCCTGGCTGACAACTGGCCGTGAAGCCCCCAGGAGGAGCTGACAGGACCCAGCTCCAGCCCCGAGGGTAGCTAAAGACATACTCAGCGGCCTCCATTGTATGCAATGGCTGTGGAAAAAGTCCACATCTCCCGATTCGAATGCTGAGCAGGGGTTCTTGCGGGGAAAAAAAATTAATATATTTTCCATATAAAGAACACATTCAGGTTTAAAAAAATCCTGTATGCGTCAGGGTTGTACCTCGACTTTCAAGCCACGAAACAGTCTCTCTTCAAGATGCCTTTCTGCAGTAGTGCTTGGCAGTAGCTGATCACGGCTCAGCCATGGTGACGAGTTGGGGGGGTGTTGGCAAGCTGATGGTCTTCACCTCCTGGGGCTGAACACCCACAGGGAACACAAGGTAAGGAGGAGGCTTGACCTCCACCTGCTGGGTCTCGGCCCGGGATGGCAGCGAGGGGCCGGTACCAGTCACGCTGCTCCGATGCAGCCGGGGAAGGGGCACGGCGTGGGAGCTGGCTCGCTCAAAGCCTGGCACAAAGGACGATACGCAGACACTCGCAGACAAGCTTCGTTGTCTTGTGTCTCCAAATCGACTCTTCAAATGAGGCAAACAATAACGTGTTTGTACAAATGAACAGTTGCCGTGTTCTCCCTGTCTTATTTGGTGAAGTGCTAAAATCATTTTTGTAGGCACGCTTTGCCATTTGGTGTCTTCCTGATCTTCTGCTCAAGAAAATACGTTTGCTGCAGAAAATACATTAACCCTGGCCCACCAGGGTGGCTGCTGGGGTGGGTGGGTGGAAGAAGCCCCTCTCAAAGCCTAGAGAAGCTCTTATCTGGAGCCACGGTAAGGCAGCGGCCCAGCTGCTGGTTGGGCTTTGCAGGCTTCATAAGGAGGCAGCGTGGTGGGGTTAGGGAGAGAAGTTTAGTTACTGCAGGAAAAAAAAGATGGAGCTTGTACAGTTATTATGCAAACTTTTGATTTTCTTCAAAACTTCCCATGGTGAACTTGAAGTAAAAGAATACAGCTGAAACTCCAGCTATTTCAGCCCAGCTGCTGCAGCTGCGGTTTGGCTGAGAGTGGATTTTAGGAAAAGGAACATAAGTGCAGGTTCCCGTGGTGACTTAGCTTCAGGGCATCTCCAGCTTGGGGAAAAAATCACCCTTCCGCGGCCTAAATCGATGATCGTGGACATCCTGGTTCATGGCTGAGCGTAATGATAGCAAACAGAGATGTGTATCATTACATGATACAGAATGCGGACTATTTGGTGTAAATGTGAGTTTGTAGTCCTGGTGTTTGCAAATACCAACTAGGGACTCAAAATGCAGAATATTCTCATTATTTTAGATCAGGTGAAAACTTTTTTAGCATCTCCGTCCTTGAAAAGGATGGTGGAACTATCTATTCACTCTTTCATTCAGTAGCTAATTCTGGTGTGCTTCCCAGTGTCATAAAGCAAGCAAGACAACTGAGTTCCACCTGTTAGGTAAACCCCATTCTTATTTTCAGATGCACAAACATTTTATACTCGGAGGTGAATGTCGCAAAACACTTTGCATAAATCCTTCTGTTTTCTATTTTGAAAGAAGATTTTGAAATGTTTAAAGCGTGAATAGTCTACTAATGCTTCTGGTATGTAACATTTTCTCAATAAAAGAAAAAATTATTAGGTATTTCCTCTGGCTCCTGCAAACAGCCATTTTATTTACAGTCAGGGGTTGCATCGTTTACTGCAAACATGGCCTGTGCTCACCCTGCAGTGTAGTGAGGGATTTCTCAATTATCTGTCTCTTCAGCCAGCTCTTAAGCAGGTAATGAAAGCTCTGTTGGGAGTTTGGGTGTAGAAAAAAGGTCATTTTGGGGCTGCATTGCACCGTTTCATCCATTAAGAGTAAAGGAGCGTGCCCAAGTACAGACCGTGGGCTCCTGTCTTCATGAAAAACAAGTACCAACCCTGAAAAGGAAATGCTGCTCTGTGCACGTGAGACGTTTAAAACCTCAGGAGAATTTGAAGTCGATGTTCAGCACTTTGAAGTGAAATGCCGGCCCTCGCCCCTCAGCTGGCACGCAGTCGCGGGTCTGGGCCGCCAGCTGGAGCAATGGCCCCAGCAGGGAGGGCCTGGCATTCAGACACCAGGATGTGCATTTTCTCGTTTTTCTTTTACTTGTGAAACAAAAATTTCTTCAAAAACATACTGCATGGAATTGGTGGGCCTCAAATCCTGGATCTTGGCTGTCGCTTGCTTCGCTTGGTGTTGGTCAGTGGGGATCTCTTCCCGGAGCCGTCTGCCCGCCCTTAGGGGTCCGGTTCCACGTTGGCTTGAGCTGACGGCTCAGCTCTTGAGTGGGGGCTGCCGCATCCCTCCCCGGGGAGAGCGGGGAGCTGAGCCAGCTCAACACGAGGTGAGATTTCAGCCGGATCGGTCCTTGCACCACCTCGGTCTGGGAATGTGCAGAACGCTGCTCCTGCAAGGAGGCAGATGGCAGGACGATGGCCGTCCTTAGTTAGGTCCTGCCTTGCTGGGGATGAGAGGTACTGGGTGAGGCTGTGGGTCTTCAGTGTACTTGGGCTCATGGTCTGATAGTTCTTAGTGTTTCTTTAATGTCTCTGTTAGGTTCTGTATTATAGTTCCAGCTTTTGAAATAGAACTGGTGCTGGTTTGGTCTTAAAAGCTCCTCCATGTCTTTAGTTGACTAAGAAAATGTTTTGGAGGGGTGGCAAGTTCAACAGTTCGTTTTTAAATTTCATTGAAATTTTACTGGAGCAATGGGAAGCCCTCTAATTTGGGAGCTTTCTCACTGCGAAACTTTAAGTTCCTTTCTGACAAAGTGGGCATAAAAGCTTCTCAAAGGCATAGGGAAGTGTTTGACTCATGGTGGATCTCATGGTGACCTGGAGGCTGAGGCTCCTCGTGTGTGTCAAGGAGCTGCTCCGTTTGTCGTGGTTTCGCTGGATGAGTTCTCAGGTGGATCCGGCTCCTCGCCCGGCTGGAGCAAAGTGGAAGGACTGGCAGCATGTCGTTAGTGGGGAGGGAGGGGGAAGGATGGACGGGTAAACTTTGGGGTCTGAGAGAGTCTGTCATGAAACCATGCTTAAAAGTACAGGAATTTATACCCGTTTCCCTGAAATATCTCTAAAAGGCATCTATTTACGATTGACACGTTAAGAAAGTAGTTAAGAAACAAAGACTGGATATTTTTTTACACCAAAGAATAGAACTTAAAAATTCATTAGGAAGATGAAGCAATGTAAACCGTTCTGCTTTTCACTTTCAGAGGTATTGTTGCCAGTATCCTGGTTTTCTTATGTTTTGGAGTTACACAAGCTAAAGATGGACCATTTTCAAGACCTCATCCAGGTAATTTCAGTTGTTTAAGTCACTCGCGTATTTCTGGTAAATTACATGGCTTATGGTGAAGGTAAATATCTGTGTTACTTGTAGAGAAGGTAAGTTGTAATTTAAATAATAACAATGCAGGTTCATTAGCACTGCACGCTTATCGCATAGCTTCCCAGCTTCCACCCAGCCTCCCTACAGCACAGTGATCCTTCTGTGCCTTCCATCTCCAGGTACCAGAGGATTTTTATTTCATTTTTTTTATCTCCCTGTTCTGGCTTCCCGTTGCTAGTAAAAAGCTTTGTGTGAACTGCCAGATTCTCGAAACCTTAAATTCCCTTGTTTATCCCTTCTCTTCCCCCTCCTTTCTGTAATGGGGCTGCACTCCTGACCACGAATCCGGTTGCTGGAGCACTACGCTCCCTTGGCTGCCCATTAGCCGCAGTAACTGCTGGATTAGTAGCCCTTGATTATGATTTTAAAGATTTCTCGTAAGACTGTAAGTCTTGAAAGCACAACACAAAACCTCTTCCATGTAGTGTTGTATCAGGTGAAGTATGAAAATATTTTAATATCTTTCTTTTTTTTTGCCCATATTTACATGTGAATCACTGAGAAAAGAATTAAGGGAATTTACATAGGCTTACGTAATATTCCTGAAAGCATTAGGCTCTCCTACAGTCAAATAAAGCTATAAGTATTTCTTGTGCCAAAAAATTAATTTTCCGGTTTAGGAATGCTGTTCTATATGAGAAACAGCAGACGCATTAAAAACCTCGATCAAAGCAGACTTTGTTCTAGAGCCCTGCCAACAGCACACCTCTGCAAACTTACGGTTTTATTCAGAACTCTGCATTTCTGAGGTCGTCAGGAATAGCAGTTTTTAGTCTGTCTGTTACAGTTAATTCTGGTTCCTCCTATAAGACAAATTGCTCCTTTTAAGGACAGCAGTGATATTTGGGTGCTTTTAGTTTTGGAACATCCAGTGGCTTTGTCTGGCAGGGAAGTTGTTTTTCTTCCCTAGAACAAAGTGGTACAAATTGGATGGGGAAAGTCCAAAGGTCAGAGACCTCCGCCGCCAACTGCTAGTGTAGATGGAGCCAACTTCTAGCGTAGACAGCCAACGTCTGCCACCTCTGCGTGCTCCTGTCTTGGAAACTGCAGTTGCTGGACTGTGGCTGAGTATCCCTCAGCAGAATCAGATCCGTGATTGAAAGCCATGTCCATGAACAGGGTGATTGAAGAAGCTCCCATGTATTCAGTCACTTCAAACACTGAGTGTATTCATGTCATCTTTTGTATTAAATTCACCTTTCCTCTAGCTTGTGTGATGGTTTGATCAGCTGAAGAGAGGTTTTTCAGGGGCTAGAGGGGTTTGGTAGCACAGCGGACACTCGCAGAGTCGCAGCAGGACATCTGGGTGCCTGTTCAAAGGAGAATGGCAGTCCTCCTCCACTCCTCTCCCGCGGGAAGGCTCCTGTGGCAGCAGAGGACGTGGCACTGCAACCCGGTGAGATTCCGTGTCAGCTCTCCAGTTACAGAGGGTGCACCGGGGAGTTCACACGAGGCAGCCGAGTCTCTGACCTTAGCTTCGCCATGCTGTTCCTGGAGAAAGACCTCATCGCAAAGGAACTGACAGCACCGGCCGCCGCTGTGCACTGCTTCCATTTATAGGGCTGAAGGAAGCCCTGGGTCAGCCAGGACAGTACGGTCACAACAGCCACCGTCGAGCTGTCACACAAACTCTTCAAGCTGTACCTTGGCAGTAGCTAGGTTTCCTGCCCAGCTTCTGTCCGGTGATACTTGGAGCCCTATTATTCAGTTTGTGTCTACCTATTTATGGCCAGCTTGGAGATGTTTTATATCTTCTGTTCTTTGTGCCTAATGCTGCTGTTCTGTTTAAATAGCTCTTCTTGCTCAGTGTTTATCCACCTAATTTATTTATACACAGCTCACCTAAGCCAACTCACCGGTGGTTTTGCTAAAGCAAATGACTTTTGCTAAAGCAACAAGTTTTGCTTTTAGTCTCCCCCCTCAGTGTAAGTTTGCTTGCCTTTGAATTTTGTTTCTTACTCGTTCAGCCTTTCAGGTGGCATAGGTCAGGCTCAAGCCGCTGTTGAGGGATGGGGTAAGTGGCTGGTTGTGTGCTCAGCCGGGCAGCACGCTCTTGTGAAGTGTTGGTCTTGCGTTCTCCAGCCTCTCTGCAACGACACCACTTCAGTGTTTGAGCACAGTAATCACTAAACTGTCAGGTATGTAATGATCAGTTGAAGCCTACTTAATCAGGAAGATAGTCCTAATTTGAGGGAGGTTCACGGTGCCAAGTGCATTTAAGGAAAACAAATATTAGGCATGCCGAAAATATAGCTAAAGCTGAGGCCAGTCCAGGAAGAGAGAGAACACAATGTTTGTACAGCTTTGAAAACATCTTGTTTCTGGTGTACGTGGTCAGACGTAAAGTAGGCTTCAAAACCTCTGAGGCACTTATGTCAGCCGGGGAGAAAGCACACTAAATTATAACCAGATCTTTTTTTTTTTGTTATGAAGTATTGCTGAGTGTGTTCAGCAGCTGCAGGTCATCTGTTGCCAGAGCCCTGTGTCTGTAGGAGAATAGAAGCTCGGCTAAGGATTTGGGTTGTTCTGCACCCTGAACTGTCTGTACCTCAGTTTCAGAACTAGCCTGGGCAGAGGTTCCTCTCTTCCAGGTGACCCTTTGGCCACTGGAGGGGTTTTTCTTGCTTGTTTGGTTTTCCTAAGCTGCGTTCTGGGAAGAAAAGAGGGCGCGCGCTCACTCTCGGTCAGCCCTGCCAAGAGAAATGGGCCAGTGGATTTGAAAGTTAATCAAATGGGAAGGAAGGACAGAAGTCTCAAGTCCTGGTTTCTACAGCTTTTGCGTACGGAAGCTGCACAAGAGGCGCGGGCTGTTGCCTCGACCGGGAGAAGGTAGGCTGAACTCTGCCTCTCCTTCCCTCGAGGAGACCGAGGGGCAAAACCACCTCACAATGGTTTTTTTAATGACTGACCCCTAAGAAGACACTTCATCGTATTGCATAATTAAGAAATGACAATTATGTTTGTAGACTTTAAATAAAAATCTTAAAAGTTCCAAATTTCCGTGAAAGGTGTTACAGAGCTTCCTGTTATCCAGGCCACACCTGCCTGTTTTATTTTTCCTTTTTTTTTTTT
>VXBH01005631.1:4210-22982 GCA_013400035.1 Rynchops niger | reverse complement strand
TTTTTTTTTTTTTCTTCAGTAAACCAAAACTTCATACACAACTTAAAGGCTGAAGGAGCTGGGAGTCTTCAGCCTGGAGAAGAGAAGGCTGAGGGGAGACCTGATTAATGTTGACAAGTCTCTAAAGGGTGGGCTGAAGGAGGATGGAGCCAGGCTCTTTTCAGTGGTTCCCAGTGACAGGACGAGGGGCGATGGGCACAAGTTGGAACACGGGAAGTTCCGTTCAGTCACACGGAAGAACTCCTTTACGGTGAGGGTGACAGAGCCCTGGCACAGGCTGCCCAGGGAGGGGGTGGAGTCCCTTCTCTGGAGGTTTTCAAGCCCCGCCTGGACGCAGCCCTGAGGGATGTGCTCTGGGCCATCCTGCTTTAGCAGGGGAGTGGGACTGGATGATCTCTAGAGGTCCCTTCCAACTCTGAAGATTCCCTGATTCTGTGAACTTTGTAGTGGCAGCAAAGCGAGGGTGCTGTTTGTTCTAGAAGAACGTACTATTGGTACTTCCAAATAAAGCATGTTATTTTTTACCATATTCTTGTCTTTAGCACACTGAGAATTTTCCCCTGGCTTTTACAATTCTGTGACTTCTCAGAAATGCAGCAGTCGAGGTAAAACACCTTGGGGTAGCAAGAGCAGTAAGGCTGACGCTGTTACTGAAGCCGTTGTGTTCCTGTATGTACCTGCACCACTGCAAATCCCGTCGGAGTGCCGGGAAAGAGCTCGAGATTTTGCCAGAGACTCACTCCATTGCGCAATCCAATTATTGGTGTCATCTCCTCAGGCAACAGCATGGTTTGAAAGCACAAGCAAACGTGGAGTTACGAAGGCACGTGGGGCAGCTCTCCTCTTGGGTCAGACGGCTGGCTGCCTCTCACGGTTAGATTCCAGTCAGTCCCCCGTTGCTCCCATTCGGATCCGTCCTTCTTGCTGACATCTTAGTAGTGCTTGGTGCTCCGCAGTTTGAAAGCGTTGTGCAAGTACCACCACATACTCGTCAGGATGCTTGAAAAAAATCATTTTAGATGAGAGGAGGAGGAGGAACATGTTATAAAAAAAAAAAAAAAAAAAAAAAATGCTTTGCTTCTAGAGACCAAGTGAGCTGGAAGAAGTGGGGCTGCAATTGAGGTGTCGGGATCTGTCATCTCTCTTCTGTTGGAGCAGGGCATTTGCTTTGCAAACAAGTTTTTAATATTGATCGAACCCTTGCCAGCTAATCAAAGATTTCCTTTGGCTCCAGCAGTTCTTGTTCTGCTTGGCTTTCCTGGAGCCTTCCCAAAACTCGGTGCCAAGCTCTTTTAAGAACACAAAACTGGGCTCTTTTTTTCCTTTTTTGTTTTCCCTGGCTTGTTTCGGGGGGGCAGCTGGAGCGTATCTGCAACAGGCCAGTAAGCAGCAATGTGAGTTTGTCCCGTGGACATCACCTGGGGGTTCCGTGTGAAGCCTTACGCAGGGCCCTGGTGTCTCATGAGGGTTTCTTTCAGGCCGCCTGTCCCGCTGGGAGGGAGCGGAGTTCTGACCCCTTCACAGGCGTGAACAGCTCTGTCCTGCCTTGTTTGTTGTTATTCCTCACCGCTGAGGAATACTTACTCAGTTGCGGTTTATTCTTACAGTCTCCCTGTTTCAGGTCACCCTGTTTTTTCTTCCAGGCGTCCTTGTAAACGATGCTCCTGGCTGGCTGCAGTCAGGCTGAATAATGCGGTTCGTTTGTATTTGATAGCGCTGTTGGAGTTCTGAGCTCTGATAGGAAAGCCTGGAAATGGTCTGAAGCTGCGGCAGGGGAGGTGTAGGTTAGATATGAGGAGGAATGACTTGACTGACAGAGTGGTCAGGCACTGGGACAGCCTGCCCAGGGAGGGGGTTGAGTCCCCATCCCTAGAGGTGTTGAAGAACCGTCTGGATGTAGCACTTCAGGGCATGCTCTAGTGGCAGAGACTGTAGGGGGTTGGGGTTTTTTTGTTTGTTTTTGGGGTTTTTTGTGTGTGTGTCTATGGTTGGACTCCATGATTTCAAAGGTCCTTTCCAACCGTGAAGATTCTATGACTGTATGACATGCTTTGCTTCCTCTGGCGGTGTGTTACGTTACCAGCCGGTTAGCTGCTAAGGACACTCACTAGCTCTTTACTAAAAATACTTTGTTACTTTGCACAGGTTTAAATGAGGATAAAATTATGCTGAGTCTGTAGGTGACTAAACTTCCTTAAAAGCAAATACAAGCTCGCTCGTAGCTGAAACTTGTCTTACAGTTAATGTGACTTTAGTAGTTTTATTCTATAATTTTATTATTATTGCTACTAACTAATTTTGCCCTTGCCCTGCTTTTACTGCCTGCCAGTCTGTCATAGACCTTACGTTGCTTCTGGTGTGAAACACTGACCACAACAGTGAGCAACGTCATTGGGAAGTGCTTACCCAGCAAATGTGTGCGTGAGTTACCAGTCAATTAGTTCAAGTTTTGCTCGCTGTTTGTAGCTGATAATTTCTTCCTTGCTGTTTGCTTCAAGTTTATTACCCCTGCTGCTAGTGGGACCTTAGTTGAAGCGACAGTTTATTCCATGAGCTGCGCTCGGTTTTCCCCGCCGTGAAGTGCAGGGCAGTTCCTGATGTGTGGGGCTGAAGTGAGCTGAGCCCGGCGGCACGACTGATCCGGGGCACGTCCTCCGCGGGCTCCGTCCGCCGGTGCCTGCACATGCCGTGTTTCCTTTGAGCTGCTGGTTCCAGTGCTGCCGGCGCTTTCCCATTCTAGGAGACCTGAAGGCCATTGAGAGGGGAGATGCAGCGTTAAACGAGCCTTTCCTGAGCCCCCGCCTGCTCCGGCTTTGCCCTGGCCACGCCGGGGGAGGCAGAGGAAGGGCTGGGGGAAGGATGAGCCGTGAGCCGGCTCGTGTGCGGAGCTCCTGGGACGGAGGGGACATCGAGGGGCGGCTGAGGAAAGAGCTCTGATTTTTCACCTTTAAGAAACCGTACGTTCATTCTGTAGTGATTTTTTTTCCATAATATTTAGCATTAGAGGCCTGGAAAGTCATGCATATGTGCTGTGTGATGCTCCCAGGTCTGGATATCTTTCAAGAGTTGTTCTGCAACACGTTTAAAAACCACCCATTTGAGGATACAACGTTGATGTTCGTTATCTTTGTACTTTTCTGTGCATTAAATACTTGTTAAGAGGGAAACAAGTTTTGTGTTCTTTTGCAGACTGTGCAGGACGGCAGGCAGTTCATGAAGTACATCGACCCACATCTAGGTGTTCCTTTGCCGGAAAGAGACTATGGTGGCAACTGCCTTATTTATGATCCTGGCAATGAAACGGATCCATTTCACAATGTCTGGGTAAGAAACAAATAAAGTTACTTGCTAATGAGTCTGACTGTTTTTTTGGTGAAAGGTTGTTTAATTGAACTCTTCAAAGCACAGTCATGAGTCTTTCTGGGCGTTGAATGGGAGAACAGGTCACAACTGACTCTGTAGCTTGCTTTCTCTTCTCTTGACCTTTCCTGTCAATCCGATGGAGATGTGTCTCTTTGTGCCTAATTACATTGCCCAAGAGAGAGAGTAAACTGTTTAACAGTCCTTGTTTCTCAGATTATTGATGTATACCTTTTCCCCTAGGAGCTGGGGTTTATTTGTGTGCCTAAAGAGGCTTCCACTTGCAGTCACCTTGAGGCACAAAGTTCAACAGTTGCCTGTTGTCAAGCAAGCCATAAGTTGTGCTTTTCTGAATACCAGAAATGGTCAGGTTACTGTTCCTCACTGGCAAACAGCAGACTTGGGATTCAAGGGCAAAGGAGTTCTGGTTATTTACGGCTCCCTGGCTGGCTGGAGCTGCTGGTGCTTGGGTAGTGAGGAGCGCTGTGTGCCTTGGGTCTGTCGCGTGAGCCTTCCGTGCATCGGGAACTGGAATAACTGGGAGCCGTTGCAGCTGCCTTTCCTTGTTCAGCCCCAAAACCAGGAGGAGGGAAGGCGCTCTGCCAGGGGTTTATGGGGGCAGGACTGGTGAGACTTAGGAAGCCCTGCTAGATACACGCTGGGGGGCTGATGAAGAAATGCACGTTCTTGCTCTGGCTTGAACCTGTTCTGCTTCTGTCCCCTTGGAAGGTGAGGAACGTGACGTTTAGCATTCAGAAGGTAGTCCCTGCTTTATCAATATCATCCTAATTCCAGTCTCTGCCCCTTAAAATTGTGACTGCGCTTTGAAGATAGACTCATAAGAATGCATCTAGTATTTATGTGGGAAACTACTGAAGTTTATTGCTGCAGTTTTCTTTAAAAAAAAAAAAAAAAAGTACGCCTTAATGTGTTATTGTTTGTAGTGCAAAGTGACCTACACTCCCTTCTTGCTTTATAGGACAAACTGGATGGATTTGTTCCTGCTCACTTTTTTGGCTGGTACCTGAAAGTAAGAATGGGTCTTCTGTTACGTTTCTGTTACAGTGCTGTTCTGCTTTTAAAGCTTGACTGCTGCTGTGTCAGTGGTGCCAGTCTTCGTGACCAATTATTTTAGGCAGTCATCTGTGAACTAGACTAACTGTTTGTAAGACATGAAAGGCTTTTTTCTTTTTTTCTTCTTTTTTTTTTTTCCTCCTGACCATGTCAGGTCACCTCATCTCTCTCCAAAGTAACACTACACTGGCAAGCTCCTTCCTCCACCATCATTCATTCTCAGGTCAGATCAATAAAAGGAAAAACCTTTACTCCTGTCGCAAGATAAATACTTGAATGAACTTTGAATGCAGAGCATGGGGAAGGCAGCGTCGAAGGAAGGCAGTGAAAGCATGCTGCCGCCCAAGCATAGATGCGTGAGGATACACTACTGCTGTCCCACGGCAGGCTTTTCCCAGTGGCATCCAAATCAGCACTTTACATCATTAAATGGGTAGTGGTTTAATTCTTGTTACTTTTTAGTCAACATCAACCCGCTGTGGAAGGAATTCCAGTTGTGCTTGTCTCTGGCAGAACACGTTTAATGTGTGTTTTGCTGATTAAATATTAGCTTTTTTTAAACCTGAGCAAACTCACTAGCTAACTTTATTTTGCCCTGCAGACCTTGTTTGTTTTTATTTTTCCACCTGCAAGACCACCATATATACAATAAACCAAAAAAGCTCAGGCAGTTTTAAAAATAAGCTATAGCTGTTTTGGTTTTCCTTTTCAAAAGTGCGGCTGTGTTCCTATCAGTGTTTTGTTGTCCTCTGTCTTTTCCCTGTAACCAAAGGATGAGTATGGTAGGCACAGGGAGACTTCGGCTTCAGATCAGCTTGTCTGTGGCTTGCTCTGTTAGTAAACAGAATTAAACTTGGAGAAACTTGGATCTTGTTCACCCAAGAGCCTTGCATTAGAAACTTAAATATCAAAATAGCATTTCAGTTACATTCTGTATTTATTTTTACAAGTAATGTCATACTGAGGACAAAATGCCTAAACAGTGAGAGCCTGGTACCAGGACCTAGGGGGAGTAGTACCGCGTTCCTGAGGAACTAGAGTGGGATGGAATTCAGTATGCCGGTTCACTTGATCCAGCTATTCCCTGGCTTGGTCTGGAAGAAGCCTCATGTTTATTAGAGGCTGTTTCTGCCGAGACGCCGGCCCATCCGTCAGCCTGCACGCTGGTTTGGAGCCCCGCACATGCCACGGGGCGTTTGTTCCTCTGCCGCTCAGCCTGAAGGAAACCGGCTGCTCTATTTCTTACTTGTCACTTAACATATTTTTCTATAAAAAGCTGGAAGTAAATGTGTTGTCTTCATAGACAGAGATGAGCGTGTGTTTGGGGTTTTCTTGTTTGGGTTTGGTGTTGGTTGTTATTTTTGTGGTCTGGTTTGAGTAACAGACTCTTCAGCTGTATCTCAGATACTCAGTATTGCTCAGAATGGCAATACTGGAAATTAATGTGCCTCAGTCATCAGAAACTGTTGCGGGCCTCCCCGTTTGCTTTGGAGTCCTGTAGATCACGTGTTGCCAGACTAACGTGTGATAACGCATGTCTTAATTTTTCCGTCTTCTGGTTGAGGCAGTCAAGGCCAAGCTGCATTTACATTTCCAGAATCGGTACGAGCACATTTGGGGTTGCCACCTTCTGTCTAGGCACCAGATCAGGTGTACAGGCTCTTACCCTCTTACAGATAGGAAATAAAGTGTTACTGCAAATCTCTTCCCTTGTTTTGACAGTAGGCTGAGCTGATGCCTGCCTTCTAGGACGGTGGCTCAGCCGAATCCTCTGCTGCCTGTGGGAGAAGGTGCTGCTCTCCATCGCTCTCCCGACAAGCTGCTGGCTGGCGTAAAGTAGACTCAGGTGCCCCAGCACAGCCAGGGCTGAGATTTAGTGCAGGCGACTTGGGAAAAGTTCACGTGAAGCAGGCTGTGAGAAGCCTTTTTTGAGCAGTGTTAGAACAATGCCACCTGTGGTGGTCGAGCACCCAGGAATTCCGTTCCTTTATCTGACCGACTTCCTTCTGAATCCCAGCTCCCTGCCTTTGTTCTCCCACGTGATGGCATTAATGGCATGGTCTGGACTCTTCAGTGTCTGCCTTGGCTGTTGTGCTGCATGCTTGATAGGTTTAGAGACCTGTGAGCATTTGGCTCTACTGGGCTATCACAGGAGAAAAATAAGGCTGTCGTGGGTTTCCTCATCCTTTTATGGACACCGGAGACAAGATACTCCTCTGTAGAAATAACTGGTACACAAAGCACACCGTGTGTGTCCTCTGTGTTCAGAGTCCGTAAGGGGTAATCTCTCCTTCCATAAGTGATGAGTTTTGAAATGAGAGGGGGGAAAAAAAAAAGGGAATAATTTTTCCATACACTGTTGCAAAGCCGTAAACCCGAGCAGTGTATGTTTGGAGTTCTCCTTTATTTAGATTTCTAAGGGGCATTACGTCGGTGGCGTCTGGTTCTGCTCGGTTTGGTGTGCAAGTACCCATTTTCGTAATGGTTTTTAGTCTGTTGTGCAACTGCTGTGGATATTGGAAAGACTTTTTTTTCTCCCTTTGCATAGACTTTGATGATTCGAGACTGGTGGATGTGTATGATCATCAGTGTGATGTTCGAGTTTCTGGAGTACAGCCTGGAGCACCAGCTTCCAAACTTCAGTGAATGTTGGTGGGATCACGTACGTACTGCACTGCTCGTGCTGGGCCTGTCGAAACGGGAGGTTGTATTTTGACCTAACCGACGCCGGGTGCATGTGGCCACGGGGGGGTGTGTGTAACTTCTGCGGCTCAGGAGCAGCAGTGCTTCTCCCTCTTGAGTTTGTAATAGGTTTGTCATAATTTTGGGGGTTTTCAAAGTGGGTAAATATTTCTTTTGGCTCATTTCATACCAGAGGAAGTATCTGAAGCTTTACCTGATCACTTTCAAATGTTTGGCGATGGTACAAACCATAAAATCTGAAATTCAGAGAAAAGTTTAAAACTTTGTGTATAATGTTTCAGATGATGATTTTTCCGGGCTGTTAAAAACCGAAACAAACCAGACCAGGCTCAGTGCAATTTGCGTCCAGCTCTTCCTTCTGTGCAAACCTATCTTCGCTGTTTTCTGAAAACAGTAAATATTGCTGTGGTGAGAATTTCTGGTGTGGTTTATAAAAAGCTTTTAAAAGCTAAGAGTTTGGCCTTACTGAACAGCTGTATGGTCTCCGCAGGTGATAGTCTGTAACCGTTCTTGTCGGAACAGGCTGCTTGTCTGTATTTTTTCAAGCCAGAGGGACCACAGTGATCTAGTTTCTCTGTGGAAAAACCAAGATCTATAGCTTAAAATGGCACTTTTTTTTTTCTTTTTTTTTTTTTTAATTTTCCTATGAAATGTAAATTGGTTACCAGAGCGATCAAAATTACCTACATTCAGGGCACACAGCTGTGGTTCTTCGGTTATTTTGGCTTATTTTATTCTTACAGTACAAGCTCTTTCCCAAGCTTGTAATGATTTGCTACATGGTTGTATTTATAAAAGTAAATGCATTATGTATAAAGACATCAAGCAAAGCTATTTTGACTTCAAAAAAACTTCTTATGAAGTTAACTCTGTGCCCGGCTCCTTTGAACGTGGAGGGCAGCCAGGTATTTTTCAGCTCAGGAGCTGCATCTCCAGAATTAACGCTTGGCAGTAAGGCAGCGCAGGGGGAGAAATCGCCTCTTTAATTTCACATCTCGGGCTCGGAGACAAGTCCTCTCTGTAGGAGGCAGCCTGAAGCTTCAGGAGTATGTCAAGTGACTGGGCACAGTAAAATCCAGCCCGTAGGAACAGGTTCAGAATTTTTGGGGTGTGTTTCTGACGTTCTCGCGTAACAGTGCGGAGTTGAGCTGGTAGGGGCTGGGAAGAGGGCTGTTGCGTGGCAGAGTGAACTCAGCGAAAGAGACACTACAGCCATGGTCGGTTGGACGCTTCTGCTTTATCGGAGTGGGCTTGGGCTGCCGAGATTCTTTCTCCTGGGAGTTCTTGCGCCTCCCTTCGGTGGGGGTGTGCAGTCCTGGTGACAGAGTGTGTCCGTGTGCCTGTACCTGTAGTATTTCCCTCTTACAGCCTTTAGTGTTTCCTCCCCAGCGTCACTGTGGTTTTCTCCTTTCAGTGGATAATGGACGTGATCCTATGTAATGGATTAGGAATTTACTGTGGGATGAAGACTCTGTCTTGGCTTTCTTTGAAGACATACAAATGGCAAGGGCTGTGGAACATTCCGACGTACAAGTAAGTTGGTGCAGCAGGTAACTCCGCAAGCAGTTTGGGAACACGTTAAAGTCCTTGGCTGTTGAAGGGTTGCTCTGTTAGAGTTAAGGTGAATTAAAGAGTTCATGTGTGTTTAGATGACTCAAGCATCTAGTACCTTATTACTGCATGGAAGCTTCTTTATGAGAGTTTTATTTAACTTGCGAATGAAATTGTTGAAAATATACCTGTCTGTCATGAGCGTCGCCCGATGTCTAGGAATGAGGGCATCTTGTGGAAATGGGCGTATTTACTGAAATTGGTAAGGGAGATGCAGGAATCCAAGTCAGGACCTTACTCTTTCATTCACAGCAGGGATCTCTTTGGTCCTTGTGCAAATCATGCGTTGCCTAGTAATCAGAACTTCCTAGTAATTGGGACACTGAAACTTAAAATTTAATAAATCCCCTGTAGTCTTGTACCAGTAATGAACTACCCTTTTCTGTAATGCGTCTTTGCTGAGCAAAGCAGAACTGAGGAACTGCTTAATACAATGGCTGTAGTATATTAAAGTTTAAAATGATAGTCCAAATAGCAGGCTTCTCTCTAACTCAGCGTGTTAATCTCATTAAGCAGTAATTTTAATGGAGTAAATGGAGGTATTTTGCATATGTGAATTGGTGTCTCAAATGGAAGTGTTAGTAGATGCCTCTTATGTGCTGTTTCTTAATATTACAAGAATGTGTTCTGCTTTTTTTTTTTTTCAGAGGTAAAATGAAGAGAATTGTCTTCCAGTTCACCCCGTATAGCTGGGTCAAATTTGAGTGGAAGCCAGCATCCAGCTTACGCAGATGGCTAGCAGTTTGCGGCATCATCTTTGTAGTAAGGAAACTTCTCTGCCTTTTCTTCTCTCTATTGTTTGACTTAATACTTTGTAGTGCTCAAGCAACTGTACCAACGGTAACTTAGGCTGAAACTCTGACGTGGTGGTGTTTCTGTAGTCGAGGCTGGAAGAGATCACTTGCGAATCCTGCAGGAAAGGTGTCTGTGTCCATGTCTCTGGCACAGTGTACACGTCGATTGCATAAGTGTTTGTTCCCTCTTGCTGAGCAAGGTTGATTGGCAGTGCCAGCAATACAAACTACCATCCACACGTAATGCAGCAAGTAACTGCTGCTACCAAAAGCCTTGGCTTTGGATGGAAGGGGCTTGTTTCTCTCAGTCTGAAGCAGATACGCATCATGTTACAGCCGTAACCGAAGCCTCAGGCTCCCGTGTGTTAGCCCCGGGGCAGCACGGCTCCTCAAGCACACAGTTCTGCCTCATAATGTTTTTATACAGGCTTAAATCATTCAATTAGCCTAGATTATTTTTTTTCTTATGTTTCACTGAACACGTGGCACGTGATGGTGTTAACAGTGTCCAGCTCAGGTGAGGTAGCTCCCCCATTCAGAGAAAAGCGAAAGCTGGCTTCCCCAGCAGTCGCAGCAAAGTGCCGGTCTGCCTGCCCCACCGCGCCATCCCAGCGGCTGGAGCTGTGTTACGGGAGGCATCGTCTTCAGCTCTCGGCTCCCATGCCACGGTCGCAGGTAGCCCAGACGCTGCTGGGGAGCGTAAACTTGGCAGTTTCGGTGGTTTTGCCCCACTCCTGCCTCTGGTCAGCCGGGGAGCTTTGGCGTTTGTGCTGTCCATGGGGTGTCACTCGGCTCTGGTTTGAGCAACTCAAACTTACTTCAGTTCAGCAACTGTGAAGTTTAACTAAAAAAATCCCTCATTACCCTGCAGTGAATCCAGAGACAATGGGCATTAGCCAGTTTCTGTGACTGCTGTGGTACAGGACATAACTCTTTCTCAATGGCTGCTAGAACAGCATACCTTTAAGCATCTTGAAATGCGGAATATGAAATCTGGTGGTGGTTTATTTTGGGGCCTGCCTGGTGAAGTTCCCCATTACGCTTTGCAGAGTGGGACCCATCAGTCAGGTTGGCAGCCCCCCTCTCTCTCGCAGTACCGCTGTGTGTTACGCTGCTGTGGGATCGCAGGGCCGGGTGTGCTTCAGGAACAGTGTCCTGTCTGCGAGGGAGCAAGCGGCGGGCAGCCGTGCCAGCAGTCGGGGACAGGCAGTCTGCAGACTCGGTCACTTGAATGCAAGTTCACATCCCCTCACTTCTGGTGCATAAAACGTTTTCCAGGTTCACACAGCACAGCAGGCTGGCTTGAGGTTCCCTTAGTTCATGGGAGAAGCAAAGTCAACGCGTCTGTGCAAATAAAATGCCTGTTTCTCCAAAAGGTTGCTGTGTGCGTGCTCCCGACTTTTTGCACCCTGGGGGATGTCGGGTGTTAGGTGCTGAGCAGATTTTGCAACTGAGAGACTCCATTGAATTTATACTAGTCTTCAGTATAATAATGTTTCTTTTGGCAAAGCCTAGCTTCAGCTGGCAGTTCATAAGCTCAGGTATTGGCTCACTCTTTTGGATTAAACAATGCTTAATGCCATTTGTTATCATTTCTTTTGAAGCGAGGAGCTTGTGTCTACTTGCTCACTGTATCCATTGCCAGGGCAGCTCACTCAAGAACATTTTGCTATAAGTGTGTAACCAATTCTCCTACGTTGGCTTTGGCAGTGATGCTTGCATAACTGTTAAAAAACCAAAAACAAAAAAAAAAAAAAAAAAAAGGGGGGGTGGGGTGGGACGGGACCCTGATGTACTGCTTGTGCCTCTTGTTATTTCGGGGTTCCCTCAGTCAGATTTTAAATGATAGTGAAAGGAGGAGTTGTTGCTTTTAGGATGTGTTACCAGTAGTTCTGCAGGTACTTTAAACTCCCGATAACCTCGTTCAGAATTCGAGGCAGCGCTTGCCCAGTTTTCTTTTGTGTTTGTTTAATACCTCTTCCAACCTGCAGAAAACATTTGAAAACCCAGCTGTTGTTGGTGATTATGGCAACTGATGGTGGAGCGCTCAGTAATACCGAGTAGGTCCTTGTGGCGTTAGAGAAATGGGGGGAACACGTCATGCAGGGAGAGAGAGGGAGATTCTGGGCTTCATTCAGTGAAGTCGTGGAATCATAGAATCTTCATGGTTGGAAAGGACCTTTGAGATCGAGTCCAACCATACACACACAAAAAACCCCTGCAATCTCTGTCTTCTGAATGTAATTAAAATGTCCTTTTTCTCAGTTTTTATTGGCAGAGCTGAACACATTTTACTTGAAGTTTGTCCTTTGGATGCCACCAGAACACTACTTGGTCCTGTTACGACTTGTCTTTTTTGTCAATGTGGGAGGTGTGGCTATGAGGGAGATCTACGACTTCATGGACGACCCGTAAGCCAGTCCTCTTCTGTATATACCATGTCAAGCCGCACTTGCTTTGTTTTGAATTTGCTCCAGCTTGTTGGCATCCATCTCGGGGCAATAGTTCAGCTTACTGGGGACAAAAAGACCTAATCCCAAAGCATCTGCTTTGTGTTCTTTTGTTTTGGAGGTAAAATGCTGGCTACATCTGGTTAGAGAAGGGCACTGTTTTTAACCTCAGTTTTTAACAAATGATCGCTCTTTTGAGAATGTAATGCGTAAACTGTGGGCAGAGGAGTACTGGACTCCACTTTCCGATTGGTAGCCAGGGACTACAGTCCTTAGATGTACCTTTTAAGGACAACAGGGCCCAAATGAAAAAAAAAAAAAAAAAAGTGTTTCTTAAAGGCACTTCTTTTCTTGAGCTGTCTTCCAGCTGGTCCCCGGTCCTCCCGAGCTCTCATGGCATCCTCTTGCAGATCAGAGGACCCTTCAGAGCAAAGTGCGTTGAAGGTGGCGTGCACCCATACTCAGCACTGCATGTACTTTCAGGCTGTTCCTACTTAAGCATCATATTTGTCCTTGCTGCTTTTGTTTCTGCAGACCGTGTAAGGCCTGAGAAAGCTTTGTTCTCAAAATCACGTTTTCTTTTAAGTTTTATTAGTAATGTCACAAGTTGCCTGAGCCCACATCTGAAGTCTAAGACAATGTCTGGCTTCAAGGGGTGTCCACTGTCTGTCACTGACCAACGCGAAAAGTGTCTGTGTTCAGAATTTAGGGTTCCAACATTCTCTGAAGATCAGTTTCCCTTGCAAGGCTTTGACTCCTAGAGCTGGGAAGAAGGGTCAACCCACATTGCTTAGTCGGATTTCAGGAATTCAGCAGTGGCAGGCTGCCCCTGCCTTTGGTGTCGGACCTGCTGGTTTGGGACGTGCCTCCAGCTCAAAGGTAAGAAGAGGTCTCTGCCTCTCACTGGTGAGCTCCTCTCCTCAGCACCATTCCCAGTCTTCTGGTCCCTGTGTTTGGGTTGGAAAAACTCCTTTGCCCCCTGTTCAACCGTGTGGCATAACATTGAAATTTAGGAGACTCGTGAGTCACTGGCGCCTCATTGCTGATTCAGTTTGTTGCCATTCTTTCGATGATCTGGAGAAGTTCATCCAGCGAGCAGAGACTCTCATCCTGAACTGCATGTCTTCAGCATTGCCACCACCACCCGCTGCTGTGCTGCTCTTGCTGGGCAAGGTGACTGGCCCCCGCGCTTCTGAGGTTTGTGGCTCTGCTTGATGCACCACAGAGCAGACCTCATCGGAGTGTTCCTGCCGCATGGCAGAACCTAGCCTCTGCTCTTACCTAATATCTTCTCTGCAAAGGTTTTTGCAACTGGACTTTCATTCCTCCATGCATTTTGGGTCATCTAAGCAGAGAGAATCTACCCCCGTTTTATCAACTCTGTGGTGTGTTTTCACTTGCATATCACTTTGAGCCAAGGAATCATTTTGGATTCTTCCTGTTGTGTTGTAAGGAGAAGCTCCTGGGGAAAAGGGGGCTGCACCAGAGGCTCCCAGCTAACAGCACAGGAGAAGCCTTCCTGACCTCTTCCTTTTGGAAACTCACTCAGTGTTTTGATGGACAAAGGTTGGAATATTCCATTGACCTTCCTTCCTTGTCAGAAACACGGCTCATTGCCTTGTCTAGTAGTGAAAGGTTTGTCTGAGATAAGCAACTAGATCTCTTTAGCCAACCTTGCAATATTGAGTCTGGAAAGTAGTGCACTTCAACTATGAAGACTCTCTCTTTCTCATTCAGGATTCTTCATATCTGCAGACAGTTCCAGGGCTTTGCTTTCAGGGACTTGGTCGGAGGATGGTGACCAGAAAGTATCTAGAATTGAAATAGTCTGAGGAGAAGAGGGGGAGGTTCTTGAAGCTCTCCCCAGCTCTTACATACCACGCTCCTGTGGTGGTCCACATGCTGCCTCGCAGCTCTTGAGGACTGGCTATGTGAAATGGTCCTGACCAGAAATGTCTTGATGCAGACCTGTAGCACTTGACCTTGCCCGATCTTCCTGGTTTCTAGTCTTCAGGTCTCCTCCCAGGAGTCTGCAGTGGGGCCGTGAATCTCATTCATCAAATAAAAAAAGGACTTTTCTGTAAAATCTTTCATGAGTAGAAGGGCAGGAAACCAACTCTCTTCCTCAGCAGCGTTAGGTTCTGCACAGCTCTTCTGTTAGGGTTACCTTTAATTCTTTTCTCAGTGTGCTGTCGAGCTGGTGAGAGGAAACGGTGGCAAATGAGGAAGCAGATCAGCAAAGCAGAAAGCTGACCCCGTCATCTGAACAGCTTGAGTTCACAGCGAGAGATTTGCTGTCTCGCTTTTTCTCTCTGTCCATGTGTTAAGGCTCGTTTCTGCCCATTTAATCTGTCGCACCAGATGAACCACCTGGAGCAGTTTCTGAAGTCCTTTCATCCGAGGTGGTCCAGGCAGCATAGTTCTTGACATGGAGTGCACTCATCCCATCTGCATCAGCATAACCTACGCTGGATTCACTGCATCATATTCCCGCCCCCCCTCAGTGTATTTAGACAATTTTGAGTAGTTTGAACTTGTGCATTGGTGTCAAATATGACTCTCGGGCCTCATGTTCAATAAACTGTGTGCTTTGTGTGCCTGATTTGCAATGACTCCCCTGGATTCAGGAGAGGGAGGAGAAGCTGTTTGCTCTCCGTGCTTAGATCCCTTCCCAGACAGCGAGAATCCAAGGGCACGCGGTGGAGCAGCTTTGTCTGAGCCACAGGGAAACACCTGCTAAAGGGAGGGTGCTCTCCCAGTGCCGCTGCTGGCCTCGGGTGAGAAGAGGGGAAGAGAAACTGGGACCAAAGGCAGTCACAGCTCCCTCTGCCCCAGCACCACCGGAGATGCCTGGGGCCCCTTCTGAAGCGGGCACGTCCCAGCCGGCGGCAGCGGCGTGTTGGGCAGGCTTCTTTTTCCGCCTGGCAGAGGAAGGCATTAGCAGAGGAAATCCTAATCGGGGATTTGTAAGGTGGCTTCTGTTTCATCCCCTGCGTGGTGAAACAGCCAAGAAAATACGGCTCGGCGAGCTCCCATGCCTGCTGCGTGTCACAGCGCTCACGAAGCCGGTGCCTGAGCCAGGCAGGGCTGTACCTCACCGCAGTCACAGACCAGCCTAGGGCTGCTGCAATGCCCTAGAAGTGCTGCAGAGGTCAGTTTAACATCTCCATCCCGCTCCCCAGCCCTCTCTGGGCTTCTTGTATCACTTTGCTCCCCGTCTCCTCTGTCCTCCCCCAGTAGTTCTGCCCCTTCACGCGGAATTCTTCCTGGGTGCGTCTCGCTTCACCTCGTAGGCTGTGGAAGGAGTGGAATAAGGCAGTAAGCTGGACAAAAGAGGAAGGACCTGGTAGGAAAATGTGCTCCAGAACGCACTGTGGTTAGGTGGGAGGGCAAGGGCCTCTGCAGAATAGGTGTTCCCTGTGATTAAAGCAGAGACCTAGAGAACAAAGGCAGGGTAAGGAATAACAAGGCAAGACGACCAGCCACCTTTAAACTTAGTTGGTGGTGCTTCTCTTTGCACGGTTTGTCTTGGGCATCTTCAGAGACTTAGTGGTCAGTTAAGGTAGTGGGTTTAGGGCTAACAGGAAGGTGGATCACAATGCCCCTTCGTGCGTTTTTTGGGGTAGAAGATACCATCCAAAGGCTGTTGAGAAAAGATAATTGTGTGTGCTTGCTAGTGAAACAGCGATCGTGGTGGTTGAGGGTGTTGCTTTTCTCAAGTTCAGTCTTTCTTGATTCAAATCACTTGGGTTTCAGGAAATGTTTAATTAAATCAAGCCTTTGGGGAGGAAAAAAAAAAAAGGAAAATACAACTTTAGTAGCTTTTTCTTTCCTCTAATGGGAATAAAATCTCATTTTAGACACAGAAGATGGGCGATGGAAGAGCAAACGTTAGTCTAGCAAGTGTTGAATGGCACATCCGCATGCCCCAGCGGTGCTGCGGCGGGCAGGATTTCAGTGCCGTCCAGTGCATAAAAAATGGGCTTGTTCTGTTGCCCAAACAGAACCCTGTTTGATTCTTGGCATCTGAGTCACCTGGTCTGTCAGGTCAGGAAGCTGTAAAAACGTCAGGTCTGGAAAGGACGTGACCAGACAAGGTCAAGAAGCGGGGGATCAAGCACTTACCCAGGTTTCTTGCAATAGGCGAGAAACGACCTGCGAGGGTAGGGAGGTTTCCTGCAAGGCAGCCTTGTAGGTGTTTCCCATGCGGGAACAGGTGACCCAAAAGATGGTGTACTGCCAGTCTCCCTCTGAATAGATGTCTTGGTTCTACGGTAGTTTAATTTCTAGCACTACTGACCGACGAGTTGGAGCACTGCTGCTTCCCATTGACTTGTCTGGTACAGCTTACAAACACACCCTGGGGATTAGATATTAATCCCGTATTTGCCCCAAGGTTGTGTTCTCCTAGAAGCAAAACGCTGTCCTTGTGTCTTCCAGGATCTTGCCTGTTTGTTTTTAAGCTTTCTTCTTTTAAAATCCGTTCGGAGATCATTAGTGACAGCTCATTGAATACCTTTCTGGGAAGGGAGTAAGTTTCAGAACGCGGTTATTTAGGGGTTAAATATATTTCCAGCTCTCTGGCTTGTCATTTGCAGAGGAAATCTAGGAGCAGAGCTCCTATTTCTTACTGTACCCTGAACCTCAGCTGATCTCAAGCTGGTCAGATGACTGTTTTATGTGGATTTACCAATGCCCTGAAAATGGGGCTACTTCCTTGCATCACGTGATGATGAAGTTGAACTTTTTGTGTGTTTTCAGAGCCTCTGAGAGGAAACCTGAGTCGTCAGCCTGCATAGGCTTAGTACACATGTAATCCAAACGAGACTCTTAGAATTTCAAAGCTGAATGAAAGTATTACCCAAGCTGTCTTCTTTTGAATATTTCTCTGAATGCTTAATTTTCTAGCAATAGCTTTGTTTTATCTATGCCTTTATTTTGCAGGAAGTTCTATAAGAAGTTGGGTCAGCAGGCATGGCTGGTGGCTGCTATTACTGCCACGGAGTTTCTGATAGTCGTGAAGTACGATCCCTATACGCTCACGCTCTCTCTTCCTTTCTACATTACCCAGTGCTGGATCCTGGGAATCATACTTGTGCTCACCTGGACAGCCTGGCGTTTCTTCATCCGGTAAGCACTGCTCCGTGTGCTGCGCTCGGGTCTGGCCCGGGTCTTACGGGGTGGGTCGTTCTGGACATCCATTCAACAGCGTGTCTTCAAATGTACGTGGTGTCAGCCTTTGGTGCCCCAGGAAGGTTTTGTGTAACAATTATTAAGTAAACAGGGAGTTTTCTGTGCCTGATGGAGCTCTTCTTTCTGGATCCAGCCCCTGGTAGCTGTGGTCTTCGTGGGGCTGCTTGCAGTAGTGTTGCTGTAGAAGCAGGTGAACCGTTAAGTGCCTGACTGCGCCTGGTCTTCCCAGATGAGGGAGATGGCAGAGGAGATCAGCGGTTTGGTTTTCCTGTGCTCTGGGTTAAACAAGACTAAGATGTTGTAGGGCTTCATCGCAAGAAGAGTCTGCTGTGTGGCAACTGGCCGGGCTGTCCCAGTGTCAGGGACAAGTGAGGCAAGTTACAGGTGTTTGGTTTGGGTGCTGCTCTCAGCAAGTCAGTGAAAAGCAGCTGCACGAGGCTGGAAGAACCACACTAATCTATGGAGGAGACCCTCCGCAACAGCAGTGCGTGCTCCTGTCGTGTTACGCTCCTGACAGAGGTGGTGACAGCCAGACTACTAGCATGAAACACCTTTCAAGTCAGTCAGTGCCATCAGCAGCTTTAGAAGTTTACAGCCAAAAGACTGAAGTGGGTTGTTATCCCAAGGGCACTTGCACCCAGAGCAGACTTGTCGTAGTCTTTGTAGTGCATATTGAAGTTGTTCATTGACGTCTCTGGCTCACGTCTGTTTGGTTTTCTTTCTAGTGACATCACTTTGCGGTATAAGGAGATAAGGCGACAGAAGCAAGAGCACAAATACGAAAAGGACAAATGCTTGAGCAATGGTGATGGACACTCGTCAATGCTGGAGGAACAAAACGGGAACAAACTAAGGGAGAGGAAACTTTGAGCAACAAAGGGCTAAAAGGAACTCGTAGTGCTCAAGGTGGCCTGGTGGACAGTTTCAACCTTATCCTACCTAACGTGTCATTGTCATTGTTAGCTTTCCAGTGTGTGAAAATCCTCTCGGGGAAGAGATGTCCCTTTGGCGTACGCACCCTTTCTCCTCATGTACACCGGGGCAGGGTCGGAGAGACGAGGTGGGACCTGCGTTCAAGCGTGTTGTATGCCTTCCTTCAGGACAGGGGTTGGAGACAAGGGGCTCAAAAACAAAGCACAAAGGGAATCTAGCTGATCTATTTCCAGTAAACTGTGAGGTTTTGATGTCGACGTTTGGGCATTAGGAACACTTGTTTGGGAGTGTACAGGTACCAGATGCAGGAANTTTTTTTTTTTTTCCTGCTGAACCTACCTTGAGCTGCGGAGTACGATTGTTTAAAGTGTGTGGCCACCAACTAACAGGACTGCAGTGAGACAAACGTAGATAAACCGAAGCTTGTGAACAAGTTGCGTAACTTGCACAGAATGTACTACAGAACACTACTGTTACAGCCCCTCTAAGGGGGGGGCTGCCGCCTTTCGCTAAACTGACTTCCAACGTCCTGCAATAGCCTACAGTAGCTTTGTGTTGTGTCACAGCTCGAGGGAGACAGACAGCTTCTCCCTAGTTCTTGTCTTTTTTTTTTTTTTTTTTTTTTTTTAATTTCTCTTTTATTTTTTGTCATTT
>VXBH01005630.1:176049-200821 GCA_013400035.1 Rynchops niger | reverse complement strand
GTCACCAAATTGGCTGAAACTGCCTTACTATACTATAACCTAGGTGAAGGCAGGCTCTGAGGTAACCAGAGGAATGCTAACCTACAGAAGTTTCACCCCTGAACAAAGAGGAGAGGGTAGAACTGGTTCAAGTAAAATTGTGGGCCCTGAAACAATGCATCGGTATAGGTCAAAATAGTTTCATTCTGAGAAATGGTCCCCAAAGTGGGATGCGGGGAGAAAATATTTTTTGTACACCTAATAAAATAAAACTATTCTAAAAATAGTGTTTATATTCTCTTTATCTCATCCTTTTTTAATTTATATTTTTGTGTATGTTCCTATATTAACTAGTATTCTATATACCAATAATATATTAGCACAGTAATACATGTATATAATACTTTTAAAAAATATGCATATAATAGGGGTGCCTGCTCAAAATGTTTTTACTGTTGGGGTCCATGACAAAAAGGTTTGAAGACCACTAATTTAGGCAACAAGTGGGTGTCACTAAAGCGAACCTGTGTTATCCATTTTATTTGGAAGAAGCACATCTAGAAGGTCTTCTCTCTGTGAAAATTATACTTGTGGCAGGGTTTTCTTAGCCTATGATGTTCTGTGGCACAGATAGAAAAATACAGAAGGCAGAAATAAAACCAGAAGACCGTAGAGAGGTCTGAGGGGGATGCATGGGATTTTCTGCTTATTCTGGCTGTGCAAAATGCTCGTAGATGGTGCCTGAAACACAAAACCTAAAACTACCTTTCTTATTATTACAAAGAGAATATTTGTTGGGAGAGGCAGTATCTTGCAGTACATTAGCTAGCAGTACTGGAAGAAACAGGCAAACACCTTTTTCAGGTCTGAATCAGTAACTCCTAAAGCGAATGTGATAGATTAAAAAGGTTTTTTCATTTCTCATCCTTTATCAGCTTCATTTAATACAGGTAGTGCCGCCTCCTACAAATGATTACTTATTTCCTTAGACTGTGAGAGCTAAAATGACACACATTTTGTATGACACAATTTTTTGGTGACATGCTAGGGTTTTGTTTGCAGCACTCTGATGTTAAACTCTCTGTCAGTGCCTGAGAACTTCTGTTAGAGGTACTAACTAGTGCACGTGATCCAGGTCTGCTATCGAAGAAACGTCAGTTTTGAAAAAAGCAGGAACAGCATTTAAGCTATAGCCATCAGCTTTATTCCCTTCATGCTTTCACATGCAAGCTGCCACAGTTTCTGCACGGGAAAGCAAACTTTTATTTTGAAAACCTTTCCAAATGGTCCTGTTCCATAGCTAAACTGATGGAGGAGTGGTTCTGCTGAGGTGTGCTGAGGAGCTGTGAAAAGAAGAGAAAACGAAAAAAGATAGGTGTTACCAATGAATGACTGTGCGTTCATTTGTAACGTTTTTGTTGGGTTACTCTTACTATATGGAGGGGTATTTTTCCAGAAAAAAAAAAAAAATCCAGGTGAAATCTATAGAGAGTATTTGAAATTAAATAAATAAAATGAAAACACATCTCTTCCCTCTGGCTATTTTCGAGCAGCTGTACACATCATATTGATTAGGGCAGATTATGAAGAAGAGGCCACTGTAGTCTAATTCAATAATTGAAGTAGCAATGCATGCAGAATTTTGCAGAGTTGTTTCTCATTTTTACGAGATTAGATCTTTTAGGGGAAAAACCTATAGACTTGCCAGTGTTAGATAATTCACTACGATTTACAGTAAACATTTCCAATTCTGCTTATACCACAGCTTAGAATACAGAAGGGTTTCATTGGTTTTCTTTTTCCTTATTTTTTTTTCCTAGCTTCAACTTCTGATAGTTTTGCCAGGTATGCTGAAAAAATGATTAACCAATTATTTTTTTTTTTTTGTTCCCCATTGCCATTACATGTATTTTATGGTTTTACAACTCCTTAGCTCTCTTTTCAATAAATTAAATTGACTGACCTTCTGTGATACATTTCACTGAGAGAGGTTTTCTAATTGTTCAGTGATTTTCATGTCCCTTTTCAGGTTTCTCTCTACTCTATCAATGTGTCAAAACTAGAGGTGTTATTTCAGCAGCCAGCAGCAACTCTAGATGCGATACAGCTTCTTTCTTCCCTGTGATTTCTCTGTTTATACATCTGAGGTTGCAGGAAAATTGTGGGTTTTGGCCACAGCACCATCTTGGCAGTTGGTAATCCACTGTGACCCGTTTGTCCTTTTAATTTTGTGCTTCTCAGGATAAAGTTTTATGTCAGGTAACTACAGCCTCCACTCTTTGCTCTTAAATTAATGAGCTCATCAATGACCTTATTGAAATGCATGTTTGCTTGCCCCCGGCTACCAAATGATCAGGTCACCCTGTACCAGCGCCCTCTCCATGTCCTTATTTACACTTCCCACAAGCCTTGTGTCATCTGTGAAGTTTATCAGAGATACTGCTGCTTTCTTCCAGGCCATCGATAAAGATGTTAAGTATTTTAGTCTCTAGCATAAATCCCAGTTTAGACTCCAGAATGTGTCCTCGCAGACAGTCGCATTATGAGGTGCTGGTGAGATGGTTCCATGATCTGGGAAGGTGGGGCATATAGACAGAGGTTTCATAATTAAATATAATTTCTAATTATTTTTTAAAATTAAAAAAAAATATTTTGTCACACCAAGTCAGAGAAGTTTCTTATATCACTGCTTTCACCTTTGCCATCCTAGCTTCTTACCTTGCTGCGAAATTGCTTCCTGGCTGCGCTGGGAGAGGAGTTGGTCGGGATTGTTCCCCAGAAGTCCTCAGAGACGTGAAAACCCCAGATGTGATTCTGTTTTTTCTGTGTATTTGTCTGTGAGTTTGGAGGTTGGTAAAACCAAAACTGGGTGTGGTGGTCTCTCAGCAGGGGAGTTGTTAACCACTTTTAAGAGTCTTTCGTAATTTCCGTGGGTACGTCTACCAGGGATGGGGGAAAATGTCCAACTTGGGGCGTGGTGCCAGTTTTGCCAATTTTTGCAATTTTTACCAAAACTTTTTCTTTTCCTTAGTTGGTGTTTTCCCAAGTCAGTCAGACAGGATATGACATCACATTTTTATAAGCAATCAAGTGAAAAAGAAAGAAGTATGAGCTTTATGGCTGCAGGGGCAGACCAAATAATAGAAATTGCAGAAATCTGAGTTTGTAAAGGTTGGGGTTTTTTGTGCTTCTGTAAAAACTCGTGGCTGTTACAGCAGGTATGGGACTTTGGGACGATGACTCCAGATTCCCAAGTGCCCGTGTCTTGCAGGCATGCAATGTCAGCATTAATCAGA
Organism: Rynchops niger; assembly: GCA_013400035.1. Lineage (NCBI taxonomy): Eukaryota > Metazoa > Chordata > Aves > Charadriiformes > Laridae > Rynchops > Rynchops niger. Next base: position 197,546 of record VXBH01005630.1, on the reverse strand, counting down.
GTTAATTCTTGACCATGAGGGTGGTGAGGCACTGGAACAGGTTGCCCAGAGAAGTTGTGGATGCCCCATCCCTGGAAGAGAAGTTGTGGATGCCCCATCCCTGGAAGTGTTCAAGGCCAGGCTGGATGGGGCTTTGAGCAGCCTGCTCTAGTGGGAGGTGTCCCTGCCCAGGGCACTCATGGCAGGGGGTTGGAACTAGATGATCTGTAAGGTCCCTTCCAACTTTATGATTCTATGAATCAGCGGGCGAGGGTGGTGTGAGGTGCAGTGCTGAGGTGTGGCGGCGTGGGACTGGGCCGACGCCATCCCAGCGGAGCCAGCCCTGCGTCAGCGGCGGGGCCCGGCTTTGGAGCCTGCAGGAGTCGGTGGGGTGCCGGGCACCACCGGTGGCTGAGGGGACGGAGGCGAGGAGGGTTGCCCGTGGGCGTCGAAAGGTGAGGGTTGGCGGCCCGCGGTGGCGGCGGCAGACTACAACTCCCAGCCGGCATGGCGGCGATGCTGACGGGGAGAACTACAGCTCCCGTGGTGCCGCCGGGCCGGGCGCTTCGTCGCCGTTTTGGGAGAGGGCGGGTGAACTACAGCCCCCAGGGCGCCCCGGGCGGCGGGGCGGGGCGCTGCCCTCTCCCTGGGCACGGCGGGGCGGAAGCGGCGCGGCGGGGTCGGGCCGGGCTGGGGGTGCGAGGCGGCGATGGGCGGTGGGTGAGGGGCAGGGCCGGGCCGGGCCGCGGCGGTTGTAACCGTTGGAGCGGGCGGGAGGATTGAAGTGCTCTCCAGGGGTTTGGTGCCGGGGGCTGTTTCCCCTCGCAGGGCTGTCGCCTGAGAGGCCGGGGCGGTCGGTCGGGCTCTGTGGAGATGGTCCGGCCGGCCCGGCCCGGTCCGGTCCGGCCCGGCCCGGCCCCTGCCTCCGTCCGTGGCGGCGCGGGCTGAAGCGTGTCGGCAGGGCTCGGGCAGGCTGCGGGGGGTACCGGTGCCGGGGGGCGGCCCTGGTAACCGACCGGCTGTGGGGCTCCGCGTTTGAACGGAGCGAGAGCCGTTCATAGAGTCGCTGAAGCCGGCCCTGCATGTCTGCCCCTGTGCGGGACTGATCCTGGTGGGGCATGGTGCTGCTGGCGTGAGGGCTCCTGCAGTCATTCCCCCCCCTTTTTTATTTTCCTTTTTTTTTTCTTAATGAGATGCCTGTTAAATAATTTCAAAATGAAACGATGACCTCAAACTACGTGGTTTGGTTTCTACTTCTAGATCACTTTTTGGGAACTGGTGGTGGTGAAGAAATGGAATGAATGGAACAGTTAGGGCAGATAGGAAGTTTGTATTTCATGCTCTCCGCTTGCCACAAGACACAAGCAACACTGTCTCTGAAGTGACCTGGAAGCATTGGAGAGGTGTGCCCTGAGGGACTCTGAAGACCTCTGAAGGTAAAAAAAGTGTTCGGTAGTGTTCTTTTCCTAACCCTCTGTTGCCCTGAGTATTAAAAGGAGGATCCTGTTCCGTAGCGTTGCCAGCCCTCTCCCCACGTTTACACCTTCTTTTAGGCCCTCTGCCTATTCTCCTTTCCCAAAGAGCAGTCAGACTGCAAGTGTGTTTTCTGAGAAAATGCCAGCAAATGCAGCCTTGCTCTTTTGTGATGTCAGGTAAAAGGAGCTTCTTAAGTGTAGTGGCCTGCTATTGGCTGAGGGGAGTGACTACTGTAACAGGATAAAAATATGCATATTTTGGTGTTCCCCTCTGCCCTGGTACAATAACTTCTTAAAATGCTTTTCCATTCTCCAGTTTTATAGTTGATTATTTACCACAGTACTAGCTCTTGTGCTGCTCTCTGTTTTTTCTTTTTAAACTCTACTGACTTGCCCTATTTCCCCCTTCTGTGGGGTGCATGGATCTAGTCATTCCTTTGAATGTTGCTGCTAGTTTGGCTTTTGCCTTCTCTCTTTTGAGCTGGTGCTTTGAAATTTTTATGTGTCTCACCTCTTTCAAAAATGAGTATAATATCCTGTGAAGCACTTCTGCTTGAGTGCCTGTTTATTGCCGCCTGTGTTGTCTTATATTCACTATACAGCTTAGTTTCAGCCATAACTTGTTTGAAATAGCTTCTACTGTTAGAATAAAATGTGCTGGCCATGCCGTATGAACAAACCTTTTGTAGAAACAGTGAAGGTTCGTGCTGACAGCCTATAAAGGCAAAGTACTTCCACTTATTGTCAATCTTTATGACTTTATAATTGATGTCATTTTTTGTTAAGTAAGCTTATTCTAAGGCATCTCGTACATACCGGTCTGCGTAGAACTTTTTGCAAAGTGTGGCATAATCTCATAAACATTTTGTGTCTTTCTTCACGGTCTTCTCTGGTAGCTATTTTTTACTGACTATGCTTACTGCTGCCATTGAGCTCTGCTTGGGGCTTGAAGGATGATGCTCTCTTTAACAGAGCAAAGGACACCTCATTTAAGTGGGTGGGGGTGTGTCTACTGTAAATGAATATGCATTGGATATACACAGTGAATGGGCAAAGTAGTCAGCAACAGTGTGGCAGGAAGAACTTCTATTTCAAAATTTGTCTAAAGTGTTGAGTTCTTCATCTCTTCTATAAGTAGTTGAAGTGTTAGGCAGAAACATTGAGGGGACCTTTATTATAAGGAATTGGGGGTGTGCTCTTGCCTTGGCACTGTCTTGTCCATACTGACAAAAGCCACACAAAACCACTGGGGACTGTAGTCACCTCGGCTGGTTTCTACCTATGCTGGGAGCTGTGCATTGCAAGGATTGAACATAGATAGCCATGACCCTTTTACGAAGATGGTAGTGACAGTCTTTTAATTCACTGTTTGATTTTTAATCCTTCATTTTGCTTATTAACTGCTCTTAGTTGCCAGCTGGCATCAACTCTGTCAAGTTCACTGTACGCCAATGCACAGAAAGCTGTCTAGAAGCGTGTGCTTGTGTTTTAGTATTTCCAGCACCAGTGTTCTGCACCTGGCAGCAGGGATGTTGTTTCTGAAAGGATTATTTTTTTTTGAGACAGTTGTTTTCTTTCTATATGTTAGGTACAAAGTTGATAGGACTTTATTGTTGTAAGCATTTAAATTAAAAGGCAATGGCAGCAAACAGAAAATAATGTCCTGTTTAACGTTCTTTATTGTTGGACGATACTCTGAGAATGGAGCTTTTAATCTTTTAATCTTGCGATTCCTCCTTCCAGAGAGAACCCTTTTTAAAGAGAGGAGTCTGTTGCAGAGGGTTCCTCTCACAGTGAACGTGACTGCAGTAGGGTGGAAAATCCAGACTAGCTTGCTTGCCCGCCTGTTCTGCTGCTTGCCCTGAGAGTGAGTTAGTTCCCAGAGGATCTGCTCTGTTCTGAGCTCAGCTGAGCAGGGGCCGGGCAGCACAGCTTTAGCCCTGGAGATGCCACTTGCTCTGTTTGCTTTGTGAGAAGTTTGTGAAGGGGAGGGGATCCTTCAGCGAACTCACTGGGGATAAATAGTGAGGTCAGCCCTATACAGCAGCTTCTTCTCTCCCTATTATGCTCATGCAATGTCCTGTGTACCTTGAGCTAGATGCTAGGGTACTGAAGGAGAGTATAAGTACATAACCAAGAATTAAACACTGCACAGAGTATTTGCTTTTAAGTCTGGACTTGATTCTAGGTTTTCTAGATAAATAAGCCCAGATACAATGTTTTCTCCCCCTCAGTGTTTGTCCTAGTTTATGAGTTCGCAGCTTGTGGATTATTATTGAAGTACGGTTGTGGTATACAAACTTTGCGGTATTTTAAATGGGTGCTGCTTGTCAGTTCACCAAAAATCAGTTCTATTCTTACTTGTTGATAAGGGTACAGTTAAATGAGGCACACTCTCTGTGATATCCCTCCTTCAATATGGAAATTAAGCATAGGGGATGATATGGATACACATCATCTCTCCTCCTTAACTCTGTTACCTAGTTTCAACCAAATACAGGAGCACATAGGAGGGAAGAGAAACAAGAATGGCATTGTTAGCAGCAAATACCAGTGTCTTTGAAACTCCCTGCTTTAATTTGCACCTTGTTTCATAGTTCAGAATTTCTTGTTGACAGGTCTGACTTGAGTGCTCATTTTTTTCCTTGTGAATGTTGTGTTTTAAGGCATTTGCTGTTTCCAGTTGTGGTTCATTCAGTTGCAAAGGAGCTAGACCAAAATATTTTGATCAAAGTATGTGGGAGAAGGGAGGCAGAACAAGCAATAGACAAGAGCTGATTAGATAGTAGCTCATGTAACCAGACTAGCTCTAGCTGCTGAGTTAACTTCAATTGATTTTTTTTTTTTTTTTTTGCCAGTGCATCAAGCCTGATTCATCATAATCCATAAATTTAATCAAGCATGGAAAATGCATGAGCACAACAGGCATCTGAGTTTCCTCTAATGTATTGCACTATCTGCAAAACATTCCATGTATTATCAATCAGTTACTCATTAAAGTCACAGTGTTGTCATAAGTCTAAGCGTATGTAGTATCTGTATTTTCCCATGGCTCCTTTGATGCTGAATTTGCACAGTATTTGAGCATGACCGTCCAAAGGAGGGCACAGATGACCTACAGGAGCCAGAGCAAGCTCCTCATGACAGTGCATGCAGGCCTTTCAGTTTTGGAAGATCTTGTCATTTTGCTCCCATGGAACAGGCACACCTCCCCCTGCCATTGTTTTAGTTCTTCAGAAACACCACTGTATGTATTGTGGCATTATTGCAACATTTATCATCATTTCCAAATTTGTCTTGCAGTGCTTCCTTCGTGTTCTGTCCCTACTGCATAGATACATTTCTCTGCTTCCCTAAAGGCATTCTGGCATCTTGGCATGGTTGCCCTTTGTGAGCAGTCTGGAAGAGCTTTTTTGGCATGCTTCTGCTTCTTATCTTTGCTGTAAACACAAGCTGTGAAAGCCTTATGGGATGGCAGGCTAAAAATAACTCCTACCCTTGGTAATCTCTTAAGGAAAGATAAGTCTTCTGCCTGGGCGCTGTGGATGGATTCTCTGTGGTTATCTGCAGTCAGGATCACAAATGGCAGTGAGCTGTGCCATCTGCTTTGGGGACAGAGTTGCAGTTGCTCTGTCACTACTGTCTCAGAGAGAGTACCTAGTGCAGAGTGGTTGGGAGAAGGGCTATATCCATGCCTTGAACCTGCAGATCCAGCAGATGCTGACTAGTACTGTAGACTTGCTCAGTTGTGCCTTTGATTCCAGCATGTTGAAAAAGGAAGACATGCATAAGTTGCATAAGAGGAATGATATCATGAGTTTGACGCTACTAGGATAACTTTGTGTTTACTGTTAGAGGACCTACTTGGCCTTCTCTTTCTTTACAGCAGCAAGGGCGCAATGATGGATAACCGTTTTGCTACAGCGCTCGTAATTGCTTGTGTTCTCAGCCTCATCTCCACCATCTATATGGCAGCTTCCATTGGCACTGACTTTTGGTACGAATACCACACCCTGTCCCCAGCTGAGAATGTTAGTGAAGCTGGTAGGAGCATCTGGGATGAATTTGTCAGCGAAGAGGCAGATGAGAAGACCTACACAGATGCGCTCTTCCGGTGCAACGGCACGGTTGGATTGTGGCGGAGGTGTATCACTATACCCAAAAACTCTCACTGGTACAGCCCACCAGGTATCTCCAGCGCAATTAACCCTTCCCTCGCTTGCCTGGGGTGGTATGTGCTAACTTCCTCACAATGTATTCATGCCATTTTGTTCCTCCAGAAGGCTTATTTCTAGCTTAAGTGTTTGGGTCTTTTTTAATAAAGACAGTCTAAATTTTTAAACCAGTGAAAGGCAAAATGGTCTGTGGCTGTCAGCGCTACAGACTCTGGATTTGACACATGATACTTGATCTAAATTTAGTCTCGTATAACTTGATTTTCTTTTGCATCTGCTGTCTGCCTGAGGATACAGTTATAGTTGCTCTGCCAGTCACTGTCTTTTTAGGAGGGGTCCTGGGATCCAGCAATGGAATAAAGATAATACTTTATCAAGGGAGCACTTGTTTCATTTAGCTAGTCGTTCATTTTGCTCACATGTGTTCATTTGCTCACAAATGTGCTGATGCAACAGTGGGACATTTTGGATTCCTTGTACCATAGTGCTGGGTATGGAATGAAGTACTTGTATTCTTTTTCACAATGGTTGGGGGCTAAAAAAGTGTGGTGAACAACTGTTTTAATTGCTTCAAAGTAGATTTCGGACACATATTGTGTGTGTGAAGCTCTTAATTTTGAACCTTCTTAAAAAAAAAAGTAGTTTGAACACTTTCTCTGGAGAAAAACCACCTCGTTAAATACTTTTTTTTTTTTTTCTCTAATGACAATACTGATTTTGGAAGGTGCTTAAACCAGCTCTGATCAATAGTATCAATAATATTCTCAAAGCAAAATTTAGCTGAAGCATAAAAGAGGAGAAATTTAGTATAAAGAAGCAAATATTTTCTGTTCTTTAAATAGTCCTTTCTATCGCATTTTTGAATGAAGTGTTTAGTATGATACCACATTCTGCACATGGAGATAATAACAGCTCAGTTAAGCCACTCTGAGTACAAGAATGTGTGACAATGTAGTTGAGCATCGTATGCAACATTTCTTTCTTAGTCGGTCAAGCATGGCCCAGTTCTCTGTAGATAACGCAGGTGAGCTTGAAGATTCTGCATGTTTGAATGCTGTCCCTCATTGTAGTGACGACATTGTGACAGACCTGTTTTCAGAGGTAATTTTTTCTCTAAGACGGTTTTTTCTCTTTTTTTTCTCTGAGGAGCTGCACAGCTTAAATGGTTGGGAAAGGAGGAACTAAAGGGAAGGAATGGGAGGGAGATACCTAACAGTAATTTTTTCTCTTTTTTTTTCCCCCAGAAACTGATATGACTACAAACTGCATCAGTTTTTCCCTCTCTGATCAGTTTATGGAAAAGTACATAGAGCCTGGAAATCACAATAGTGGCACAGATTTGAATCGAACTTGTAAGTATCTTTCACTTCTGGCAGGTAAACAAGTAGGATGAAAAAAAAAAAAGACATTTCTCAAATACAGTCACTGGTGAAGGAAACATCTGTTTATTTTTTTTTTTGTCTTCACAGTAGCACAGGCAGTAGGTCAGAGTTTAAATGGAAAACTTAAGTGCTTTAGCAAAGGTTTTGCCTGTGAATGTAGTACAGGAATTTGTGAGTTAATAAACAAAGTTCTTCCTACTTTCACGGGGCCTTTAGTCCTTTTTAGCTGTGAATGTGGGGTGTCTGATGAAGCAGAAGCAGTGTGGGTAGAAGGGAATGTAAGATGGTGGCAGAAGACCAGTTTCTAGTACGTTTTCAACAAACTTACTTTGTGTGTGTTTCACATGCAGATCTCTGGCGATTGCAGTTTCTCCTGCCCTTTGTCAGCCTTGGCCTCATGTGCTTTGGGGCTCTGATTGGGCTCTGTGCTTGTGCCTGTCGCAGCCTTTACCCTGCCATTGCCACTGGAGTCCTCCATTTCCTAGCAGGTAAGTCTCCTGCCATCCACCAACTTACCCTCCCTCCTCCAGAAGTTCACGGCGACAGCCAGAATGCTTCAACAGTGAGCTCATGGCGCTGTACTGCTTCCTCCCCCAGGGCTTTGTACACTGGGCCTGGTTGGCTGCTATGTAGCTGGGATTGAGCTGCTCCATAAGAAGCTGCCCCTGCCTGATGATGTGAGGGGTGAATTCGGCTGGTCCTTCTGCCTAGCCTGTGTCTCGGCACCTTTGCAGTTTATGGCAGCTGCTCTTTTCATCTGGGCGGCTCGCACCAACAGAAAGGAATTCACTCTCTTGAAAGCGTACCGTGTAGCCTAAGTGCTGCTACCGAAGTATTTGGTTTCTATGTTATAGCCTCTTCTCCCCCCAACCCTTAGTACTTTTTTCTTTTAGTCAGAATTTTACCTTGTACTGCATGCTTCTTGCAATTTGAGACAATTTAGCCTGCAGGCCCTGAAGACAAAGACCTCTGGGCTAAATGACGAAACTCTGCCAGAAGTCTGCAGAACTTGAACATTGTTTTTAAATTGTTTTTTTAAGAGTTATTATTATTTTTTAAGCTTCATTTGGTTGTTGAATATCACCTTGATTAGGTGTACATGCCCCTTCCTAATTTAATACCCTGTCAGCCTGGAGGAAATAGGAGTGGTATTGTGGGGTGGGAAGAGAGAGAGGAAAAGAAAAAGTGCAGGTAGGCAAGAATGGGAACCACAGTGCACAAATAATAAATAATCAGGAGCTGTCTGCTGTGTGGCCCAAGCAGGCAGGAGCTACAGATAGCACCCAAGAGACATGGGGGAACTCAGAAACCCCTGCTGTGGAAGTACTGTAGCTAAATCAGTCCTGTAGCTTCACTTTGGGTCTCTTATTCTCACTAGTTTGCTATTTTTTGTGGCCTCTGGCAATACTGATGCAGGCAGAGCAGCCGGCTGTGGGAATGCCTGCACAGCACACCATCCTGAAGTAGAGTCTGCGCTCATGTTTGCCAAGGAGTGGGATAAGTTAGCCCACAAGGAGCTCTGTGCTGCTCTTACCTACACTGCTTCCAGGACCCAGGCTAGTTTGGTATCTGCACTGCATGTGATTGTGCACTCTGATCTTAACTTGTGGTGCTTTTGCTTGCTGTGAAATAAGGCTTCCCTCTCTCTTGTGTTGAAAATGACCCTTCACAAGTTTTTCAGTTTTAATTTGGTTTTGTGTATGTTTGTATATGTACATATATAAACTTAACTTTTTTTTAAAGCTCACCTATTTATCCTATATAGCACACAACAGGGTTTTTTTAAAAGGTGCTGCTCTTTTACCATCTTGCCCCTAACCTATTGTTTAAATGAAATAATAAAAAAAAGCTCAGAAATTTTCAGCGTTGCGTGAATCTGATGGGACAGTGAGGGAATGGTCTGAAGTTAATTTTACTTGGGGAAAGAAAAGGTGGTGTCTGGATTGTTCCGTTTCCAGGGAAATGTCACCAGAAACAAAAACGTTTGGTTAGATATTTTTTTTTAATTAAATTCTTGGGCTCCTACTAACTTTAAATTTTCTCCTGCTCATCTTTGGGTAGGTGCAACATCCCATAATTTCTAATTAGTTCTCAGCTGCTGCACATATTTCTTTTAAATCACTGCAATTCTAGCCAGACTGAGTGATATGTTTTATCTAGAAAACAATGTTCCGAGACTAAATTGTTTAATTCTGAGGCCTTAACTCTCCTAACTCTCCTTATTTCCTTACTCCATGCTTAGTGGAAGAAATATGTCTTAGAAAAAACAAATCCTGACAAAATGAACAAGTCTGCGATGGCAAGGGTTCTGTGAGATACTGTTGTTGAGAATGACACAGAAATATCCTTTTTTTTTTTTTTTTTTTTTTTTTTTTTTTTCCCCCCTGGTTTTTTTCTTTTTTTTTTTTTTTTTTTTTTTGGAAAGGCCAAAAAAATTTTTTTTTTTTTTTTTTTTTTTTTTTTTTTTGAATCTCCCAGCTGGTTTTTCACTTTTTCATTTTGTTTTGTGCTTTTTTTCCCCCACCCCCCCACCTCAGTAGGTACTTCTACCCAGGCTGGCTTTGCTGGGTCAGCAAACAGCCCTAGTCGCTAGTTCCGTGGAGATCAGGGTTATCTGCTAGTATCGTTTCTTTATTGTTTTTACCATGTGTGTGATAGGGATCAACCTACTCCTTTTATTATCATCATTGGAGTCTTTACAAAATGAAACAAGGATGATTATTAAATCCAGGATGACTGAAAAAGCAGCGGTAGTTCAAGATACTCCTCTTTTTCTTGCTGATGAGTAATTTTTCCCCTTCCTCCTAAGACAGCTTCTTTCCCTCTCTGCAATGTCTGGGCCAATTCTAACCCTGTGAGAGGGAACGTGGTACTTCTGTGCAGTATCTGAGAGTAAATGAAAGTCTGTGCTGCTGATATGTAGTGATATGGTGCTTTTTCATTAGTTATCTCTGACTTGGGTAGATAAGGCCTAACTGCTCAGCTTGTCTGGTTTCTCATTTGTCAGAAATACTAGGGCATGCGAGCCTCAGCTCAGGTCAAAAGGACTGGAAGGCGCTATTCTGCACTTTGAGAGGAAACACTGCTGGTTATTTTATCTCCTACGATTTTGGTGTGTTTTTCTTTTTTTTCAGGAGCTGGCAGAATAATCATGTGGTTTTAATCTGAGCAGTGGGAATCCTCTCTGCTTGGTCTCTCCTCTCATATGAGCACCTATTTTTCTGAAGTGTAAATCTCACTTTTTAAACATTAACATTCTTGCTTCCAAAAGAATGATTGTTATGGAGAGAAAATGGAATGTTAGAAGTGCTGTCAGTCCTTTCTTGACCATATTAAGTATCAGCAAAACTGAGATAGTCTGCTTTTGTCTGTGTCTTAGATAAATGCTGCTGGCTTTCTCTGCCCTGAAGTGAAGAAAACAGGCTTTAATTGATCCTTGATTTGGAACATTTGCCTAAAATGAGGGTCACCTTTCAGGGTTTTGAGGTTTTTTGCCTTTGCTCATCTTGTAAAGATTTCTTCATCAGAATGTATTTCAGTGAGAAGCAGATTTCATACAGAAAGGGCTAGCCCTCTCTGTTGTCTGGGGTGATGGATCTGCATGTAGCTATTTTGCTTTGTAACTGTGTGCTTTACTCAGGGTGTCAAGGGAGCAGGAAGAGTTCTTGGACTGCTGGCTGGGGTCTACTAAATGGCATTGGAGGCAGACAGAAAAACAGAGTAGACACTGAGGATGGAGTAATTCTATAGAAGAGAGATGATTAAGCACACTAACAGATGATGAGACAGATCTTGACCCCGGAGTGTGTGGTACAGGCCCTTCACACCAGGAGATCCTGGTGCCACATTCAGATGTCGGCTGCATTCAAGAGAAGCTCGAGGCCTGTATGTATGTTTGTGGTTGCATACATATATGCAAATGCAGACACCCTTGCTCAAAAAAGTGAAAAGTGCTCCAAGTCTGGAAGAAAATGGTGAGATTAAAGGCTGATTGGTGTTCCTGGTATTTTGTGGTCTGACCACGGGACACGTTTACTGATACTGGTTCAGTGTTGGAGACAGGGATATACAGAGATGGAAGAAAGGGCTGTCTTTGTGTATCTGTGCGCACAGGGGAAATGGCACCCATCTCTAATACTGTTGCGTGGGCCAGTGAAAGTGAAGAGAAGACATATCAAAGGAAAAAGAGAAGGAGGAGAAATCCTGTCAGACTGAGTGTGAGAACCAAGGACTTCTGACAGTGCATAGAGGAAAACTCCCAGGACTTCAGGATGAACTCCCCGTGTGGTACTGTGTCGCCAGCATGGCAAAGGCCAGGCGCTGCTCCTCCTCCACTACCACTGCCTTCTTTCCCACCCATGGCGCCATCACAGTGGTGGTACAAGCAAGTGGGTGAACTCTCCTCTTGTGCTTATGAGAAACCCTTAAGGGTTCTGTCCCCCAAATCTGAGGTGGGCAAGCTGCCTTTGTCCTTCAAACATGCCCCTTTGACAATGTTTCTTCTTCACAGGCTTGGGCTTGTTTCCCTGCCAACCTAGTGAAACCACTGGGAAAGCAGGACTAGCAGAAAGCTGCACAGAGCAGTGAAGTGTTTAGTCCAAGTAGCAGCTTCTTTGTATTTTTTCCTCAAAGTGACATTTTTCCCTGTCCTCTCCCCCTGCTCCAAATAGCTCTGAGAAGGGGCTGGCCAATGAAGCCTCAAAGAGGGGGTTTATTATGGTGGTTGTAAAGACGGCTCCCACTGGTGTGAGAGGAGAGGTCACTGAAAACTGCAGAACAGTCAATCCCATTTCTTTACCTTAATAAAAAAGCAGTATAGGGCAAACACCAAAAAATTGCTTTGTTGCGTAAAGGGGACAGTTTGCCACTTAGGAAAGGAGTAATGTATTGTGGGTGCAAGTGGTAGCATAGTCTTGGATGACCGAAGAGGCCCTTCTAATCTGTTGTCATGCCAGAAACTATTTCTGGTAGTCTAGTTTTCGTTCTGGATTGTGTGCTGGCCCAGGTGGTCCTTTCCTCATGGAAAGTCTGTTGCAGTCTTTTTGCTACGGTGATAATGAATGCCACCTCTCCCCTCATCTAAAATGCTCTGAAGTGTGTTTTGGTTTTTAAAATTTTTATTATATTTTTTTCCTGTTCTTTGTCAGTTATGGTTGGCACTGAGTTATGTACCGGCTCGCGGTCTGTCTTTTGCAGTGTTGTAGTTCTGTGATTCAAGAAAAGCTCTTTCCTGCCACTAGCGTTGTGTGTACTCAGCCAGCACCTGTGATTCAAAGAGAAAACCTGAAATGTCAGCAGCTTGTCGTCATTTTATATCTCGGGCTGATTGTCGATCTCTGTCTGTGCGTATTTCCTGCTTGAGTAGATCGTGTATCTCAACAGAAGAGAGGATAACATCCTGAAGCTGCTTTTTTGTTTGTTTGATTGGTTTGGGGTTTTTTTCCGATTTTCTCAGGAATAGCTAGAGTTTCATTCTATAGACCTCCTTTATAACCTGGTTTCTAATTGGAAAAGATGAAAAGTTTGCGTGTTTACTACTAACTCTTCTATTGCTGTGGAATATTATTCTTGCCCGATATTTTTTTAAACCGCAATTTTCAAAACTGCAGGGTGTAAAGCGAAGCCTTTGTTCAAGTTACAGGTCAGATACAAGGCAGTTGAAGAATAGATACTCTGGAACTGGAAGACTGTATAGGTAACTGTATGGCAATAACAGCCGTACACAAAATTACACTTAACAAGCACCTCTCTGCCTACTGTTACATACCAAACTTCTGTACAAACCGGTGACCACTGGGGAAAAGAAAATAATCTGACAGCAGTAATGTATTCTGTTCCCCTCTCTCCTCTTCCCTTCTAAAATTACTGCTTTTAAAAATAACCATAGGGACAATGGTTTATTTATTGATCAGGTTAGAGCAATGCACATCAGATGTCTCTGTGCTTTCTGTGTACAGACAAGGATGAAGGAGATGGTAATTGATTTTTGCAGGGGATCCAAGCATCACTCTAGTTTTGGGTTTTCTGAAGTGAAGACTGAAAATTTGCAAGAAAACTAGAACCTTTTGTTTAATGAAAATTAATTGTTACTTAATCAAACTGTCAAAAAGTTAGTGGGTTTTTTAATATCCTTCTTTGTTTTTCCAGCTTTCTCAAGTCTTTCATTTGCAACTTTTAAAGTGTTTCCTACATTAAGTGCTTTTAGAATATTATCTTTTTTAGCTTGATATTTGGGAAGATAACGATCTCCTGGTGTATTTTGTATCACTACCTGAGAAGAGGAAACCCTTAAATGGACCTACCCATTACATCTGTAATTTGGACTAATTCTCAGTGTCAGACATGAACATTTTAAAAAACTTTGGAGTACCTATTAAAAATTAGATTGATCCAAACATGCTTAATAGCCTTTCAAAAAAGTAATTAATGAGGGAGTGTTTCCAGAGCACTTTGTTTGCAAGGATTCCTTCTATCCCATGTTATGACCTACCACATGTCTGGGCCTTTGCCATCAGTCCTTTTTCCATTCAGTTTCCACAGCTGAATGCACGTGAATATATTTTGCGGCACATTAAGTTGATTGAGCTGTGGCTGAGGACTGTTCCCTGTGGAAACTTCACCTTTTATCATCCTCATGATAAAAGGGTTACCCTACAATGCCTCTGTTGTTAGACAGGTGGAGAAGCCCTGTGAAGAAGCAGCACGTGGTCTCTTTGTGGAAGAACCATCGTCTGTCAGCTGTCTGCCTGGAGGAGCTGAAGCAGAGCCTTCCCGGTGGAGGGAGTGCAGCTCTTTGCCAGTGCCCCATCATGTTTCCATACCCATAAGCTCAGTGGTGGAGACTTTTATGTTAGCTGTAAGTGTTAGTATCAGGTGTCCTTCGCTGTGTGCCAAGTGAGCGTGATTAGATTCCCAGCAGTGTCCAACCGCAATGTGCCATGAATGCTGCACTCAATGATGGGGGGTTTTCTTCCTCTGAGGCCAAGTACAGCTTATACCTTCAGCTAATTTGATTCTTTGGGAGGCTTCTCTGCAGAGTCTGGTAGCTGACGCTGTTGGCTAAGTGACCATGGCAATACCTTTTCACATTAAATGCTTTCTGTGAAACCTCCCTCAGAGGATTTCCCTGTGACAAACACATGTAAATAGGATCAAAGCTGACCATCCACTGTGTTTACACTGATGTTGATTTAACTGTTGACTGAATCCACCAGTTAATCACCAAACTGATGTGTGCTTTGGAGCGCTGGCTGGAGGAGACCAGGGGTGTCTGGAGTGGTGGTGCAGAGCAGCTGCTTATTTTCAGTGATGCCTCAGCTCTGCCAGAGCCTTCCTGCCTATGGGAGATACCCATAGCAGATGCTGGAGAACTGGTTCCACAGCCTCTCCACATCCTTCCCAGGGCTGAGCCCTGTACCGGACCATGTTCCCTGACCACTGCTGATTCCCTAATTTAAACTACTTTAGTGGGTGATTTTGCAATCACAGTGATGTCACTCAAGTTGTTTCTCCAACCGTCATTAAACTCCTTTCGTTGAGGAAGGAGCGGTGTTCGGTGTTTGTCTTCACCAGAAATAATCTCTGCTTTCCGGGGCTGTTGCAGTAGTTTCTTTTGCAAACCAATCCCTTTTGTCTTGCACTCAAGTGACCTGTTTAACTAGCTAGGTTTGATTTGCATTTTGATGTTTACTTCCACACAAACCAACAGCAGCAGTGGTATAAAACCACAGCGTCTGCCCAGTGGTAGAACTGCTTGGGTCTCAAGGTCTTTGAGTTCTGGAGAGTGATTTAACCATCCACAGATGATGAGGACCTCATGAATGGTGTCAGTAGGAGGATGCTGCTGGTGGATTTGCCCCTGCCTCCCAGTGCTGAACTGGGAGGTGAGACAGGAGGAGCTGGTGGGCAGGGCACGGATGGCTGGGGGAAACGAGCAGCCCCTGAGAGTGGGTGGCAGGTTGTGGAGCAGCTTCACTGTTCTGCTTGAACAGCCACCACAGACCTGTCCAGGAACAGCACTGGGACAGCTGTATCAACCCTGTGAGGGACAGCGGGGACAATACTCGGTGGTTTCCCCCACTCTCCTGGGGATGAAGAGGAGGCTGTAGCAGCCAGGGTTGTCCTCTACTGGGAGCAGAAGGAAGCGTGTGGCGTTATGGAGAGAGGAAGCCAAACCTGTTCTGCAGCAGACAGGTGTGTTTTACCTCCAGTCACCTCTGTGAGCTGGCAGGAGTGTCATCACCCAGGTGACAGGCTTGTTATTCCCCTTCTCCGTCTCCTTGCTTCCTTCTCCCAGCTCCTGCACTGGTTCTCCCCTCTCCATTCTCTTTCTTTCATATCTTCTTTCACCACAAGAAATAAACTAGTTTCATGCTCTAGAGGCACGTTGGGCCATACTCAGAGGACCTTAAGTCTGTCCGCATCCCTGTTACACACCCGGTTGGGTGCGTCTGGAAGCCTAAAGCCGGCTAATTGGAAAGGCTAAGCATGGGAATATTTGTTACGGCATGTAGCTGTGGCCCTGAATGGCTTTAAAGCAACTGTCACCCTTTTTAACATGGCTTGGACGCAGCTGGCACTGCTCTGCCAGGCGCTCAGCTTACAGTTTAAATTCTCCGCATCCAGTGTTTACAGAATGAGAAAGAAGACTTTAATTTGCAGTAAAAGATTTATGTAGTACAGTCTGGGCTAAAGGAGCTCTTGTCCCTGCCAGCTGTCTGCTTCTGTTACGCTCCCTACCCTGGGTCATCTTCACCCCAGGAGATGCCAGTAGGGAGCTGACAGCTTCTTGGTATTTGGGCATTGTTCGTGTTCAACAAGCTGGCAAGGAAACGGGGGTCAACTCGTTGATCAGTAAAGAAAACCCCTGTGGTGCCATCATGCACAGTGCAAAGATTATGGTTTATAGGTAAAGACCGTGGGGAAATTTTACCCCCATTTTTTGGAGACTGTATCATATATTCAGCTTGAATTTTTTCTTTATTGCCAGTAATTTTTAGATTAACTGCTGGAGTTTCTAAAAAAAATGTGGGAGTCATCTTTGCCTTCTCACTGAAAAGGAAGATTTGCAACAAATATATCACTAACTTCAAGCTCCTGGACCCAAGGAAAAATCCTGAGAGTCAACTGAAGCAGTGAGAAGTAAGTGGGACAAAGAAAGCCGCCAATAATGAACGTTCAGGAAGATGAATTTCAGGCAAAGCTAATGTTTTCTGTGGGTTTCCTATTCTGGGAGGTAGCAACTTGGGAGATGCATGAAAGATGCTGTAAATAATTGTTCTTCTTCACTGGATCATTTTAATTTTTTTTTCATCATTGATGTCACTGTTATACAATAAATGAGAGGTATGATCTCTCGGGACTTCTGTAGGTGGTTTTGCAAGGGATGAATGAGAGATATTGTGACTTGCTCCTCCTGCTTTTAGAACAAACAAAAGGCTAGGCTTGAAATCCTGCAGACACTTGAGTGACTGTAAAATCCACAGTCGTGTGTGTGTATGTGTGTATATATATATATATAATTTGAACCTTGGTGCAGCATTTTAAGGAAGTCAGTCACTTAGTGTAATGAAAAATCGCCTACCGATTCACTCTTCACAATGTATCTCGCATTAGATTCCTGTCCCATTTGTGCTGTTTCCTGTAGAGGTGAAATGAGGCTACACGTGACTATTGTTCGTAGCCCAGAATTGCTTTTTTTTAGGCATCGATGAATTAGTTCATATGGAGTGATGCTAAAAAACTGTCATAAATAGGAGAATAAGAGCAGATGTTTGATACGCAAGGAGACTTCTTTTTGGTGTTTGTTACACCACGTCAGGCTGAAATGAAAGCCATCAAGGGAATGCATCAGGAATAAGAGGTGACAGAGAACTAGACAAAAGCAAGGTTTGGAAAATAAATTTTTAACTACAAAAAATAAAGCTGATATTCCTTCTGGCCTTGCAGGAAAGAAGGTAGCTTCACGTTAGTGATGTATTAGTATCTGTTCCGAGACAGTATTCTTCTTGAGCTTGTTCTCACAGAAGTATTCGTCAGCTGGTTTCCCAAAAACTTCTTTGCAATTTTCCTCTGAAAATGAGGCTGGTTAAGCAGGATCTCTTCATCGTTACTGATTTCTAAGATAGAATTAATTATCTTTCAAAGGGGAAATAATTTGTTTCTCCTGATACACTTTTTCTAGCAATAGATTCCGCTCTATCTGAATTCATTGTGTCTTATCAGAGATGCTCCAATCTTGAGCTCTCCTTTGTTCTCTGTGTCTTTAATTTTTAAGTAAGGCTCTTTCCAACCTACAAATAGCTTGTCTCGGCTGAGTTCTTTGAACTCCTTGCAGCTCATCACAGAATCACAGAATCTTCATGGTTGGAAAGGACCTTTAAGATCATCGAGTCCAACCAAACAACCTACAGTCTCTGCCACTAGAGCATGCCCTGAAGTGCCACATCTAGATGTTTCTTAAACACCTCTAGGGATGGCGACTCAACCACTGCCCTGGGCAGGCTGTTCCAGTGCCTGACCGCTCTTTCAGTAAAGTAATTCCTCCTAATATCTAACCTAAACCTCCCCTGCCACAACTTCAGACCATTTCCTCTGGTCCTGTCATTATTCACCTGGGAGAAGAGGCCAGCACCCATCTCTCTACAGCCTCCTTTCAGGNCGCTGTTGGCCTTCATGAGCATGTTGTTGAACACTGCACAAATCTTCTCATAGTGAGGACGTTTAACTAACAAGAAGGGAAAGAGTAATGAAGAGGTAAGTAAATCAAAATAATGAGCAGTTAAGCCCAGAGAGAAAAGCTGGGTCCAACTAGAAATCACCAAATTTGAAGAGAGTTGCTAGCATCTCCGTGCTGCAGCGGTGGGTGCCTTATGGGCTTTGTGGGGATACGAACCTAATGCGGCAGCTCTCCTATGCAGAAGTTACAAGGAAACGATGCAAGTTCAACACCAGATCACAAATTTAAGGGCTTTAAATATAAAGTTCAGGTTTTAGTGTTAGATGTTAATTTTCTTTCAAAATCCTGCCCTAAGTTTTACAGAAAAACAAGGAGACACTTTGGGGCTTTGTTGCTTACCTACAGTCAGTGGTGGAGGGAATTTGTTTTGAAACTGTGTTGTGGTTTTTCAGCTTATGGGCTTTGTTTTGGTTTGAGGTTTTGTTTGTTTTTGATGCAAAGAAAATCTTAGTAGGTGCTTCTATGTAGGAGAAATGTCTCCCCAGAGATCCCTGCACCAACGCATTTAATCGCGGCGATTACCCTGCTTTGTACATTGTCATAGTGCACTGAGGCTGACAAATTACCTTGTATGAGGCTTTATCCCACGAAGACTTTGGAAAATATTGGTGAAGGGTAAGTGTCAGCAGCTGAACATTTCCAATCCCTACTTTTTCACAATGCACCCTGCCATTAGCCTCTTAATATCAGGCTTCCAGTTACAGTTGTGTGTGATGGTACAGAGATACTTCAGCAAATAGCACAAGGGAGCCCTGAGCACACAAGGAAAAATAAATGCACGAGCATGGAACTGCTGCAATCAGCAAAAACTCTGACTTTACACAATCTCCCCAGTCCCACATGTCGGAATTAAGAAATGCAAATTCAGAAACATTCTTTTACTAGCCAAGCACAGTAACTGTAGCCAGAAAAGGTATACAGAGAAGAAAATGAAAGGAAAGCACTTCAAAGAAAGTAAGCAGTGACTCCGAAAAACAAGTTTTTTTGCTCGTATCTAGCATTAGCGTAGAGCAGATAAGCAGAAATTAATTCAGTGGCAGTCTCAGAAAAAATGCTCTCTGTACAAACAGGAAACAAAGCACCAAACACGCAATTTGGCGGTGGTTGAATGTGTGAAGACGTGCTCAGCACTGTGCAAGAGAGGGCAGCAGACTTGCCAAGTCAAATTTCGACTGTTAGACAGCGGCCTCACTATCACTCCAACGGGGAAAGCCGAACCTCAGTACCAAGGAAAAGTATAAAGGTTAAAATATCAGGAAATATAGAGGTGACTGAGAAACACGCTTTGATTGATGGATGTATTTATTTACAGTTAAACTTAGCAAACGAGTGGCAAATAATGCCCTCGGTAGATCTACAAACAAAACAAGGGCTATGCGTGCGTGCGATTTTGTCTTTTCTGTAGCAAAGCTGCAGAAAAATGTAATGTTTTGGAAAGAAAACAAGTAACAAGTTCTGGATAAGTTACTCCAAGAAGTAGACTGCTTGTCTCTCTCACTCCAGCACAGCTTTACGGAGCACTTATTGAAGAAAAAAATAAATAGATCTGTATTTCTAAAGTAACAGAAGAATTTAAGCAAATAGAGAGTATCCTTGTCCTGAAGTACCTGAAGCCAGGTGACCAGCTCTGAAAGCCTTAGGAAATTCAGCCAAGATGTGTGTTTGCCTAGGCCCAATTTAAGCAAAACACCCTAAAGAGGTGACTGCTGGACACGTGCAACAAAAGAAATATGACCTGATTTGGGGAAAAGCCAAGACATTCTTACAATCTGGTGCCAAAAATGAATATCAGCAATTTGGATAGAGTGCTCCCTTACCATGTTCAGAACGCTAGTAACAGGAGAGAGGGGTTGAGAATGTCCCTGGGGACCTGATTTAGGGAATCTATGAACCCACACAGCAGAGTAGCTGTTATATTAGAACGTCATCTAGCGTGAAAATTTGTATGACTCTGAGGGCAACTGATTCTTGTGACTCCTAGAGGGAGCCAACAAAGCAAAACTAAAATACTTGAGGAGTAAGCACAACATCGTGCATGGCAGACGTGGTCATCACCAGGGTCTATGACACAAGTCTGGAAAAGTCACCACAAAAAGCCCACATGTCTGTATCTCTTGTCATGTTGTAATATGCTGCCTACCCAACAGGACAATTTGAGAACCAAATACATCTATGTCCTCGGTGACATGTTACCGGTGAGATAATTTCCCGTCAGAAGCTACTGTGAGTAGGCAAAGAAGTGGCATGGGATTTACCATTGTTCACACTTGTTCTTCAGAGTGGGGAAAAGAGAAGCTTCGTCTTCTTTATGTGTCCCAAAGTATCACTATGGATTGAGTGTCCACCATAGCATTGCTTATGAAGATACTAAAACCTTCAGTAAATCTGAAGTCAGAGAGTTCAGGAGCTCGTTGTAACATGTATCGGAGCTGTTCGGAATGAGAAGAATGCCTCCAGGCAGAGACGGATGCTGCTTACTGTGCAAATATGACTGTGATAGAGATCAGGGACTTGATGTCCAGTGGGATATACGCATGGGGACAAGACGCAAAAAGAGACAATGAAAATGCATAACTTCCAAACGTACAATGGAGCAAATTGGGGTGAATGAGTGGCTTATCTGGGGGTAAAATGCACTGAAGTCGAACAGAGCCATTTTAAGGAGGGCTATATAGAGTTGACCTACTCTTTGCTGCCCAGCCTAGAAGACCAAAGACCCTACACGAATTTACCCACTTCTTTATCACTGCAGATCTTTTTCCTGATAACAATACAAGCATTCTTATTGTAGGCAGTTTCTCGGTGTGCTGGGAAATGGATGAGCTCCTGAACTCCCCAGCAGTGACTGACACCAGGGAAGCGATAAGGCATTTCAGCAGGCACAGCCTGCTCTCTTGTTCCACCATGTCACAAACAACAACATACTAATGATAAATTAGCACTTACAATTGTAATTACACTATCTGTGTCCTTCAGTGTGGTCTTAAGTTTACTGTAAGGCCCAGGACTGGTACGAGCAACAGTCAGATGAGCCAGGTAAAGTTTGAAATCTTCCTATACTAGTAAGCAAAAGACTACAGGAAATCATAACCAAAATGCCTTGCTGGGATCATTTGCTCTGCATAAAAGAGGTGTTTTTATGGGAACTGAGGAGATGCCTCTGTGGCTGGGAGCTTCCCGTGTCGGCAGTTCCTCGCTGTGGCTTGAGGGCTGTTGGTCACTAGACTGTTCAGATTTGGGAGCACAACAGTATCAAGTCCTCGCCTAGCCTGTCCTTGGGCACAAAGGTGCAGGCTTTGATCAGATAAATCCTGGTCATGTAAGGGAGAAAAGAACTATGTAGGGGGGAAATTAGAAGGGCCAAAGCTCAATCAGAACTCAGCTTGGCCACTGCAGTTAAAGACAATAAGAAGAGCTTCTTTCAGTATATCAATAGAAAAAGGAAGACTAGGGAAAATGTGGGCCTACTGATGAATGAGACGGGTGCCCTAGTGGTGGAAGACACAGAAAAGGCAGAGCTACTGAATGCCTTCTTTTCGGTCTTCACGGCCAAAGTTGTCCCTCACGAATCCCATACCCTGAAGGCAAGGGGGAAAGTCTGGAGAGAGGAAGATTTTCCCTCAGTTGAGGAGGACCGGGTCAGAGACCACTTGGCCAAGCTGGACATCCATAAGTCCATGGGCCCTGACGGGATGCACCCGCGAGTGCTGAGAGACCTGGCAGATGTTATTGCTAGACCACTCTCCAT
>VXBH01005630.1:142646-166306 GCA_013400035.1 Rynchops niger | reverse complement strand
CTTCTCTTTTCAGAGTGACTGTGCACGGGTGGGATGAACGGACGGGTTGGGCAGTGGGTTTGAGGGGTTTGATGCTACTGGTGAGTAGCTTTGCCAGGTACCACATGGCAAGTGCAAAGCCCACTTGGTCCTTCACAGTAAACCCAGGCAATAAAAATTCCCATCTATTGCTATCGTTAATGTGATAAGCATCAACGTTTTCAGCTGAGCGTGACTGAGGTTTGAGTTTTAGGGTCAGCGTACTCTAGGTTACTATAACAGTTACTGCAAGGTAGAGCCTGGGGTTTCTAAAGAAGTGGCAAATTAACATGTGAAATCACACAGAACCCACAGAATGGCAGGGGTTGGAAGGCACCTTCGGAGATCATCTAGGCCAACCCCCCCTGCCAGAGCACAACACTCTTTGAAAGACTGTAACTCAAAAAACTCCAGGAGGGTTTGGGTAGCCATCCGCACACTTCAGCTGACACGGAGCTCCTTTTTTTTATTTTTCCAAATTAATGCAGCCAACCTGATGTTACGAGTTAAATGGAACGTAATAACGGAAGCGGGTGTAAATGTAGACAGCACTTCCAAACACTCAAAAGAAAGCAGATATACGTACTTCTTGGCTAATATAGGCACTCTATCCTTGACAAAGTATACCTTAAGGGCTCGGGGACTTGTAGCTAATAGTACTGTCAGCTCTTTGCCACACGGAGAACGGGCTAAAATATGCTGAATAGTAGGGGAAGTTTGGCTAATATAAGACCTCTTGGGCAACATAGAAACCTCATTTTTTGCTGTAGAGCCCAGGTGAGGTCTGGTTGTGTGCTCGTCCTCTGCTGCTTCCTGTCTTGCTTGGGACCACGGCGTAGCTAGGAAGCTTTCCCAGGTTTGGGAGCTCTGGGGTGCAGTAGAGCCCAGCTGGTTCTGCGTGGTGCTGGTGGTGGCCCTGCAAAGCTTAACAGTCTGGGGGCTCCGTGGTCTGCCCAACCAGGCACGTTGCTCCCAGGTGCACTATAGAATCATAGAATTGCTGAGGTTGGAAGGGACCTTTCAGATCATCGAGTCCAACCAGCAACCTAACACTGACAAAAAGCATCATTAAACCATATCTCTAAGCACTATGTCTACCTGTCTTTTAAATACCTCCAGGGATGGTGATTCCACCACTTCCCTGGGCAGCCTTTTCTAGTGCTTGATAACCCTTTCAATGTAAAAATTTTTCCTAATATCTAACCTAAACCTCCCCTGGTGCAACTTGAGGCCATTTCCTCTTGTCCTATCCCCTGTTACCTGTGAGAAGAGACCGAGACTGATATAGCTGCAATCACACACTAGCACACCAGAGCGAGTTAGTCTTGCTTGAACCAAGCTCCCTCTGCAGAAGTAGCCTGCTTGAGTATTTCTGTCCCTGCCTCCTGGACAGCCCAGCCCTCAGGTGAGGCCCTTGCAGGGACCCCTTTGCAGGGTGAATGTCATGGCTAACCAGACTGCCAAGGCTGCGCCCAACCAACCAGTCACGACCAAAAAAATCCCCCTTTAAGGACTTTAAGAAAATCCACGTCAGGTGCGTTTAATCCTTGTGTGAAGCCGTATTCTGTCTTTGCAGTTTGGAAAGGTGCTTTGGGAAAATCCCACTCACTGCACACCCGAGGAATCATCGAGTTGGCAGGAGCTATATCGTGTGGCACGGGACGGTCTCCCTTGGCATATATTGGCTATGGATGCTACTGTGGACTGGGAGGACAAGGCTGGCCTAAAGATAAAACAGACTGGTAAGAAGAACCTCAACTATGTGTCAGAAGCAGTGCAGATCTCCCCAGCCTTCCCTGTTCATACTCCTGTGACTCCAGGGACTTGTTACTGGCTTGTGGAGGGGGAACTTGGGACATACAAACAGCACTGGGGAATTGTGAGTGAGGACTCACCTATCACTTGGGGTTTGAATGAGGGTTTAACCACCTCCTGGAGCTCTTGGGACCTTGTACTATGTGGGGTGGAGGGCAGAGGATGTTTATTCATAAAGAGCACGCCCTGCCTGAAATAGGGGGACTGACCAAGGTATTTGGAGGGTTCTTTCACCCAGGTCCTGAAAATGGCAGTGATGGGAATATCGCTGTTTATTGTCTGGAAGAAATCCAGATCATTGCAAGGAGTAATCAAACCTATTGCCTTCATTGCCTGTTAGTTCACACTGAAACAAGGAAGAACAACAGGGCAAAGCACGGTGTTATTTTCCCTCTTCTTTGTCAGCAGGGAAGATACTGTGCTTGTTATTCCCGGGGCTAAAAGCAATGAATTTAGGAGGTGTTGCAGTCAAAGGTTTCTTTCTTGTACTTGGCGATTAGCATACTTGTAAATCTTGGGCATGGTGGACTCTTGTGTGCTTTGAGCCCGCGGCTTGTAATCTTGTTTGGCTTTAAACCTCAAAGATGGAGCACACCAGTCTACCTGTTTATCTACCGGCAACAGCGCAGGTGTTAACAATAAGCAAGTGCTGCTTTTAGCAGGGGTGAAGGAAACGTGCAGCTCACTGGGAAGGAAACCAAGCTGTCCAGAATATCCAGCTATTGGAGACATTTCACATTGCCACAAAACCAAACTTTTGATGAATGGGCAGGACAGAAAAAGGGGGAAAAGGGAAGAAAAGACGCCAAGGTTAAAGGCCAACCCCCCAGTGGGCATAAAAGAGCAAGTGTCCCTTAAAACTAGTGGAGATGTCTTCATTAGCGCAGTGAGAAGTTTCTCTCCCAAAGCCCTCTCTTCACATCCCTAGTTTGTACCTATGAAACATTTCGTCTGTGAAACAGTCAATGTGAGACTTACAAATAACGAGTAACTGCCTCCAAAGTGTCATAGCTTTCAGGTGTAGAGACTACTTTTAATTTTCAGTCATATCGCTTGACTTGCTTATCACCACCTACAGCAGTGTCTATAAACGTGACTATTATTTTCGATGGCCCTTTACCAATTCTCATAATCAAGCTTTTAAAGTAAAACACAACTTCATTAATTTGGACTACTTTTACCAAAGGGCTGAGTGGAGTCACCTAAAAGTTGTTTTCCATAGATGTTGGGTGGCCCCCAATTTTAGGTGGCTCTGGGAGATGCGAGGGGTCAGCACTCCTGAAAAACAGAAAAAGAGAGTAAAATATGGCCTTGTGTTTATCAAACAGCGTTTCTGCTGCCGTGTGATTTCCGTGGGCTGTGTATTTTATCCTAATGGCAGCAATGGAAGACTCTGCACCTGAAAGTACCTCAAAATACCAGATAGTTTGTAAAAAGGCAGCTTGATCCTTTTTTCATTATTATTCCTTAGCTGCATGTTTGACTGCAAAAAAAACCCCAAACCCACAAAAAACCAACCGAACAAACAAAAAAAACCAACCCCCAAAAAAACAAACCATAAAGGTATATAGTTCGCTTCTTAGCAAGGAAGAATAGGCAATGCCCCACTAGATTTAGCCCTAAAAAATTCCATTTGATGTTTGCTAGACGAATCTTCTGATATCTATTACTGAGAATTACAGCAAAGATCAGTGTGGTTGAGTACTTCATGCCTGTCAAAGTGACCACATTATTTTCCATATTTGCCATTCTAAAAAAGAAAGAAGCAGAGAGGCAAAACTACTGTCTGTGAGTGGCAAACACTGTTTGAAATTACTCACCCCCTTGACACTTTTAGGTTTGTTACTAAGACCCTTACAAAAGCAGTAATTTTCTTGTGAGTAATTCAGCCAATCTGTCTAGACAAGGCAAGAGTGCTCCTAAGCACCTCTCTTTTTTGGGAAAAGGAAGAAAGCCATCGAGTGGGTAATCCTTTTACAAGGTCTATTCCACACACTGACTTTGATGTGGCATTGTCAGTAATCACCTTTTCCTTTTTGTTCCACTCTCACAGTCCCATCACTTCAAGACATAATGGCATCTCTTCTGCATAAAGTCAATAGATTTGTTTCTCCTTCCCCTTTCTGTTCCCCGCTGCTCCAGCACACATTTTGTAAACCAGGACCCTGCTCAGCATCTCGCTGAAAACCTCAGATGCCAGTGGCATGTATGGCTCATCTAAGCCCTGAGAAACTCATAGGGAAGACTAAGATTTCCCCTCGGTGTCTGAGCTAAAGCAAAACAAAAGGACACATACTGGTGGCCGTGCTGTTAACATGACACACAGACAACGTGACAAATTCTTACCTTAATGGCATTTACTCAACAGCAGGGGTCTGGCCAGCTGGTCCCTGCGGGCCACCCGGAGCTGTCTGTAGCCATTAGGGTTGTCTCGTAGCCCAGGCGTGATGAATAGGTTGCTTACTAACTAGATGACATGGTTGTGTTTGTTTTCCATACCTGTTGACCAGTGCCCTGCCATCGTGTTGGCTGACTGTTTGCTTTGGTCTAGCCAAGCGTTTGCAGGTTATTAAAAGTTTAACGCCACCCTCTGACCCAGGTGTAGGAAAGGGCATTTCCAGACAGGAGGGGATCATGTGGAGGTGGCAAAGGACAACGATAGGTTTCCTCAGTCTTCATTCCCTGGCAGCTCTTTCAGCGCATCTGAAAGAGATGTTTGTAAAACATGAGACAGAGTCTTCTTGCTTTGTGTTGGTGTAAGCTACATGTCCCCCTGCTGCAGTTACGGGTATCATCAGGAACAACTGGTGTAAGCAGAACTGTGCCCCAAATCCTGCAGAATTTATACAACCTCCCTGATTTTGCCAAGCCAGCTAAGGAGCAGCGAGTTCTCACAGCTAGCTAGCACACCCCTCCAGTGATCATTTGCTTGTCCTTTCCTGTTTCACAGGGCACGCTTTGCCTCCTCTGAGCTCTGTTCTCACTTCTCCTACCTCTTTTTCTGTTCCTTCCCTCTGGCTCTCCCTGAAGAGCAATTTCATTCCCTTGGCACACAGGCTCCTCATTTCTCCCTTTGCCAGTCTGCCTTCACATTGCTCCTCCTCCATTGCTGACACCAACTTCACCAGTTTGACTACCGATTGACTCCCCGAGCCTCACAAACCCTATGATTTCTACAGCTGGCACTCCACCTCAGCTCAGTCCGGTTCGTGGCTCTCTACCGTGGCCTCTTGTGCTCTGTGTCCGCTCTATGAGACACCAGTGATGGGCCTGCTCTGCTACCTGTCATCCCCCTGAGGGTGGATGAGGCTGTGCTGCAGCTTCAGGTATATTAGCCTTGGGCTACAGCAACTCCTCCAGATGACACATGTCCAAGTTGTAGCTCAGTGCCGCAGCGCAGTCCATCCCTGTCATATCATGGGACACGTTGTGTAGGGACTCAAACGTTGGAGAAAGCTGAGAATTTCCTACTTGCCACAAGGCTGCAAATTCATCTCTCCTGTGGCCTTTCACATCTAACCTCTTCAGGACAAGCCCAGGAGTGAGGTGTTACCAGACCAACAAATATCTGACCCACAGCCCGTTACTGCCGTCATATCCAACAGAACCAGTTTCATGGGATGAATAAGGTCTTCTCAATTACAGCAATTTCTGTAAATTCTCATGGGAAAGCTTCCAGATACATATATCCCATAAGGCTTAGCCCCATTCTTTGAAGAGCTGGCATGGAAGGAGATGGTAGTCTGCTACTGCTAACTTACATTTCTAGGTTTCACAATGCAGTGAGTAGTCTGGTCGTAACCATCACACAGGTGTCATCTTTGCAAGCTGAGAAACGAAAAAGGCATTTAGTTTGCCTTTTTCTGTGGGATGAAATTGCTACTTTTAACTACTAAATTGGGAGCTCAGTCAGTAGGGAAAGCACACTGGACTAAATTCAGCCTGTGTGTAATTACAGGGATTACACGAAGGATGAATTTGATCTGACTGGTCTGATTCTGTTGTCTCTTTCACATGATTCACCTGATCTACTGCCAGTGATTTTATTAGAATTTGTGTCAGTGGTGGATCATCTTCTTTGCACTTAAAAAATTGCTGTGTTTTTTTCCTGGGTTTTATCACCTCATGGAGCCCACCAGCCCTCATATCCGTAAACCGATTTCTAAAAGGGCAAAATCCTCCTGCAGCAGAGGGTGATGAAGCTTGTGATGTTGCTGGGCTCTCCAGTAAGGTACTGGTAGCTCCCGACAGCTGCCCAAAGAAGCCACGCTTCCTGCACAAGGGACCTTTATCCTTCTTGCAGGGTTGTTCCACTTTTCCACAGGGACATAATGATGGATCTCAGGCTTTTATTGGCTTTTCAGGTACACCGGCCTCAGGTCTTGAAGGTAAC
Source organism: Rynchops niger (assembly GCA_013400035.1). Classification (NCBI taxonomy): domain Eukaryota; kingdom Metazoa; phylum Chordata; class Aves; order Charadriiformes; family Laridae; genus Rynchops; species Rynchops niger. The sequence goes on along the minus strand of VXBH01005630.1, from coordinate 160,080 downwards.
AATCAAGGTCTTCAGCTGGATTTGGTAACCTATGGGCAATCAGCACAGCCATGCTCCTTTCTGGCCTGTTCATCAGCCTCTTGAACAGATTTGCACCTAGGACTCAAGAGCTTCTCTAAAAGCTGACTGCTCTTCATTTACCCCTAATATCAGCCTTCTTTGATGCTTCCCAGTTAGTAGAGTGGTTTCTCTGTAGAGTCCCAGTGATCTTGCAGGGGCAGCTTCTGGAAATGCAGGAGGTCACTCCTCTCTGGCTCCAGCCTCTGACCTCGCATCCTTGCTGAAACAGCCTTTGTTATTTGTCAGAGGACCTCTCTAAATGCTGAGTCTTTTCTCGGTGTATTTTTAGTCCCTAAACTACCAGAATGAAATTCAAGTGGGGTCAAGCTTTCCATAAATTCTGAACTAATTGACAGTGGGAATTACCTCACTGGCTAGTCTGTAGGACAAGAGTCATCAGCTGAGCTGGTCACCCTCAGCCCTCTCTATGGTCAATGAAACGCAATTGCACTTTGAAATGCAACGTTTTTCCCCTATGTTAGATCTCTGTAGTATGATAATATGAACTGTGCCCCAGACATGCATAAAGGGAGTATAGATCAACGTTTAGATGTAGATGTTTATGGATGTAGATGTTTATATTTAAGGATCTGAAGTTAACTGATATGAATTCCACCATTGAGGCTGATGAGTTTGTAGCTAGCCCTCAGAAACTGAATGGGCCAAAGAGCATGCAGCAGGTCCAGCTCAACTGAAGAGATGAAGCTGCTTGGTGATGCTGAGGAAGTCAGAAAACATCCCAACTCCAAAGTCTGGGATGAGTCTAAGCCTAAGCCGGGGAGCCACGATCATGCACCTCATAGGAACGTTTCAGCTCCCTTTTGGTGAGATTACCATGTATTGACCACACCTGCCTTTCTGAGGGTAAAAGCTTGGAGGAAAAAAGCACAGTGGTCATGGGAGAAAATATGGCAATACTGAGTTCTTGAGTCGTGTGAACTTTCACAGAGATGCCAGGGCGCTTGGTTCATCAACAGACAATTTATTGACCGGCTGGGGCAAACATTGCCATCATGAGTAGTGTGTGAGTGGAGTAGTGCATAAACCCCTGAGCAAAATGTGCAGGATGCAGGAGGGTGCCCGAACTCTACCTTTTATTCTCTCCCAGGTGCTGCCACAGGCATGACTGCTGCTACGACAAGGCGGAGAAGGAAGGCTGCAGCCCCAAAGCACAGCGATACCAGTGGGTGTGTGAGCAGAACGCCGTGCGGTGCGGTAAGGAAATGCTCCCTCATGTTGGGTTCATTTCGCTCCCTCCTCTGCAGGCACTAGGCTGACTGAAGAGCTTTGTGAACCTCAGAGGTAGGTCTCTGTATGCTGAGCTGGTTTCAAAGCTTTAGGCAGCATCCATTTTCCTCCAAGCTCTCTGACCATCCCTTGCCTGGATCACCAGGTTTGCCAAGAGTTCCTAGCTGGAGCTGGAAGGAAGGCTGGAGCCCAAGCACCACCCCTTCCAGGTAACCTGAGTCCTCCCCAGGCTAAAGAGCGGGACTGGGGGCCATGGAGCCCGCAAGTCATCCATCTCAGTTTGTCAGGGATGCAGATGCCTCTCTGGAGGGTCTCCACTCGCTCACATTAAACATGCCTGCTCCTCACTGATGTCTTCCCACAGCTATGCAGTGGTCTGCAGGGGTGGTCTTCCCGTGGCAATTTTGGCCCTCCCTCCAGCAGGACCATTCACTTTTTTACTTACCATTATGCACTGCTAGAGAAGAGCCATGCTATTTTGCATGGCTGCAAGACAGGTTAAGTAGGGTGCCAGCCTGCATCTCTGACGTGTGTGGGGCTCCAGCCTAAAGCCCTAAGACTCCAGTAGGGATTTTGAAGCTTGCAGAATCAAATGCTCTCAAGTGCCACAGGCGCACAGTGAGTGTAGGCTGTGCTCAGCTCTACAGCTGGTACTCAGTCAAGAAGGTCTTGAATTGCACAGTCACAGCCCGTCAGTGGCTCACACCAGTTTGTTTTGACATACACCAGATGACTTGAGTCTTAGAATTTGTCACTTCTATTTCTAAGTCTCCAAAAAGTCCCTGATGGTAAAATCCATTGTAGAACACTTCAGAAATTTGAAAAGAAACATGTATCTTGTTTCTTGTGCCCATACCGTCAAAGCCTGTATTGACAGTGGAGGTTGCCCCAAACCAGGTGCAGGACCCTGCACTTGGCCTTGTTGAACCTCATGAGGTTCACACAGGCCCACTTCACAAGCCTGTCCAGGTCCCTCTGGATGGCTTCCCGTCCCTCAGGTGAGTCAACCACACCACTCAGCTTGGTGTTATCTGCGAACTTGCTGAGGGTGCACTCGATCCCACTGTCTGTGTTATTGATGAAGATATTCAACACCACCAGTCCCAGTACAGACCCCTGAGGGACACTGCTTGTCACCGATCTCCATCTGGATTTTGAGCCGTTGACCACTACCCCCTGGATGTGACTATCCCTCATCCACCAAACAGTCGATCCATCAAATCCATCTCTCTCCAATTTAGAGAGAAGGATGCTGCGGGGGACCGTGTCAAAGGCTTTACAGAGGTCCAGACACATGACTGATGCCTGATTCCCTTCAAACAAAAGGGATGAAGAATTAAATTTCCAGGCATGCTTGCTGGGCCTAGGGTAATGATGTCCAGAAACTTCAGAAGCAGAACTGCTTGCACTGTCCTTTCTATGCAAGAGGAAATAAATGCCTGTTGCCTGGCACTGTATCACAAACAGGGAAATCAACTAGAAACTCATTTTACTTGGGACTTCTCCTCCTTTTGCTACTGTTAGGCAGCTTTGTTTGTGGAATGAAAAATATTGGCAAAACCATATTTTTCAGTGCAGGGGTGCTATCACGTGTAGGCAAATTCCATTCAATAAATATCTGGAATATAGAAAAAGTTGTAAGTCGTGGGGGCTGGTCAAAAAATTCATTCTGCTCTAACAGAAACGACTGCCAAGCCAGACTCTTGTACTCTCATTAGATGGACAGTGCTTGGCACGGCATAGGAAGAACTCCACGAGCAGGGAGCAAGGAGAAAATCAGGCAGGACTGGTAAAGAAAAAAATGGAATTAGTGCTGAGTCTTCATCAGTGGGAGCCTTGAAATGTTTTTTACTGATAAACATGTGATTCTTCAGGCAAGCTTAAGAAATATGGGCTCTTCCTATTTATCAGATACAGGGTTGACCCAGCAAACTCCAGTGAAATCTGGAAGGATTCCTCTACTCATTGCAGTTAGTTTTGGAGCAAAGCCCGCGTGCACTGGCATGAAGTTACACTTTAAATTTTGCCCAGTGCAGGGTTTGGTGGGCGTTAAATAATCCATAGTAGCAGCCTCAAATAAATAAGGCACTCCGCTTTTAAGTAACGTTAGCCCAACGGCTGCATTAGAGCCATCTATTGGTGGGATGGGGTTCATTAACCCCAAATCGGTCATTTGCAATGTAGCCGCCTGAGCTAGTTGCTTTGATGTACCTTATGGTCCTTCCCTAGTCATGTAGTCATATAAGTGCATTATAAATAGTTCCATATGTATAATTTTGATCAGCTGCTTTAGCTGCTGACTCACAAAAATCAGGTGCCTGACCCTGCTGCAGAGTTCCTTGGCTCCTCTGCCGTGATCAGAGAGAGATGTAAGAGCAACTCATGGAGCACAAGTGAAGGACACCCAGTGGGGGCTTTCATGCCCCCAGGTTTCCGAATGTACCTCCAGGAGATTCTTCCTTTCAAAGCATCATTTTTCCTTTTGAAATCAGTTTGATTTTCAGAGGGAGGAGCTGGAAGGGAAATTGACTGACTGAGGGAAAATTGAATATTTGTAGCTCAGGCTAAGCAAAAATAACTTTCTTTTTTAGCTTCAGCCACTGAACTAAACCCCTGTCGTTCACACAGCTCTAGAAGCGGGGAGCGCTCTGTGCTGGGCAGGTTTTTATAAGCATTGCCAATTTACATTTAGCTGCTACTTTCTGATGCTCTTGGTCACAAGTAATGTCAGACCTGTTGCCAGAGACAGGACAGGGGAGGGTCAGATCCACACACAACACAACACATTGGTCCTCCTCTCTTCCTGCTCCCACAGCCTCTGTTCCCTAAGAATTGCTTTGTTAGGGAATTGTTCCTCTTAAAACTGTTGCTCGCCTTCGTCCGATACAGAATCTCTCATTCTCTGTTCACATTTTCTTTTGCAGATAACCTGACAGACCGATGCGAAAAAATGGTGTGCCTGTGTGACCAAGAAGCAGCCAAGTGTTGGGGAGCAGCCCCCTACAACCCACACTTCATCCTCTGGCCAGACTTTTTATGTGGACAGACTCATCCCACCTGCCATTTCAGATATGGGGGGCCAGAATAGGTCTTTTTAGGACTTCTCTTCTAACCCTTTGAATCTGAAGGGGCTGGAATAAAATTTTACCCCTTTTACCAGAGCTAACAATGGTGTGAGAGAATGTCTATCAGGCCAGGGTTTATGGGGAGGAGGCCCAGGGGAAAATATAGGCTGCAGTAAGGAGAAGATCCTGCTCTGATCACCGCCTTTGCAGAAAGAGAGGGTTCGGTCTGCAGTGCAGTGAGAACACATTACCCGTCACCAAATGGCTTTTTTGTCCTTTCACATTGCCTGACTTTCAGCTCCCACACATTTGCACATGATCTGGAAAATATGTAGAGACTTCTGCTGGACCGGTTTGTAAAAAAAAAATAAAAACATCCGTCTCTGTGAAAAAATACACTGGCCTTCAGAGACCCGAGGCATGCCAGTCTGGAAGTAGAGTGACCAACATAATTTTTCTGGACATGCAGCAGAGAGAGGACATCAAAGAAGGAGGATGCCTCCTTATTCGTGCTTGGAGAAGTTCTGCTTCCTACCTAAAGGAAAAGCAGAGTCTGGCCCCTTTCTTGGGGTGTGTGTGTTTTTTAGCTTATATAGCCAGCTGTCTTACCCCTCCTGTTGCTGTGTCACAGCACCGGGGACGCTTCTGAGGCACGTTCAAAGGTACGCAGAGTCACAGCAGGCTATTGCTGTTGCAAGGCCAGCAAGGGTTTCTGACTTCTACTAGTTGGCATGCCCATACTTTGCAAAAGAACGTGTTGCTTACCCGCCGCACACAATTCAGAGCTGATTTGCTGCTCTCCTATGCAGGTGTTGGCATATCCCCCCAGTCATTGACCACCTGGGAATCAGTTATTGTCACGTCAGGAAACTAGTCACGTAAGCAAATCTTGCATCTCTCCCTTTTTTTAAGGGTATTAGAGGCTTCTATTGAAACAATTCTGGGAAGAGTAAGGCGAAATCCCATTCTTTCAGCCAGGGATAGCTCTGTTCAAAGTGGGCCTTTGTTGCCTCTCTGTTACAAGCCTGTTGGCTGGTGCAAGCCAACAGGACAAGAGCTTCTATACTGAGAGGGACAGGCAGATGGGAGCCACAGCTGCACCCGCAGAAGCAGTGCATTCCACTTCCTCGGCTAGGTGTTAGCAGCTGGGGAGCTGAGGGGGGCCTGGGCAGGTCAGGCTCCTCCTGTTTCTGCTGATGCACAGCTGACAAACGTCAAGTACCAGCTTTAAAATGAGAAGTGATGGCAGGGAAAGACCCAAGGTACCTCATCAAAGTCTGAATTCAGAGATATGTGGCCAAACTAAGCTGGGCTTGGCAGGTGATAACACAAATTCTTTTACAAAAAGCTGTTTTGCTCCTTGCTGCAGGAGGATGCTGAATATGCTGCTGTGGCTGACAAAGCTGCAGGAAAAAGGAACAGACTAAGAAAAATAAAAATGCCAAAGACAACATGTACTGAGGCAAAAGCTTTTATTTTATCTAGAGCTCCATTTTTGGCTTACAGGGCATCAGAAGTTGTTCCACCTGTAGGCTTTCTGTCTTCCAGCAACTCCTGTTACGCTGCACCACAAGCTATGCTGAGCAAGAAGGAGAGAGGGCGGGTGAGCGGTACAGAGTTAGCACAACACAATAAACTCTTCCAAGGCTCCCTGGCAAGTAAAGGAGTTGTGAACTCTGTTCCTGCAGGGGGGTGATGCTGTGTGGGCTGTACCGGCCTAGGGGTGCGGGTGGGCTTCTCAGCAAGGGCTGGCAGACCCCCCCGGAGGGCAGGGGCGGAGCTGCTGATCGTGTCCCTGTCCCCGCCAGGCTGGCCATCAGGTGGCGGCAGCGCTCCAGTGAATGGCAAGAGCAGCTCTGCCTGCATCCCTTCGAGGGAGGGGATTTTTTATTTCAGCAGGCCNGGAGCGGGGGGAGAAGAGGTGCAAATCACACGGCTCCCCGCTGAAAGCAAAAAGTCAGCTGAGCTCGGCCTGCAACGCAAGACCCCACCTTGGGGTGCACAAAATGGGAACTGAGCTTGTTTCAAAACCCAGCCTTCAGTGTCAGTCTGCTCCATAATTAGGCAAGCTGACAGCTGGGAAACAACAGGTGAGCTTTCAGGTACATCGGCCTCTTCTCAGGTAATTTCTTTGGCTCGTGGGTGATGAAAATGTCTAGTTTTCGCAACCTGATCAGCTGATCTAATAAAAGATATTACTGGGCTTGACAAACCACACCTCAAACATACACTTGGGCTTTCTATACACGAGCATTACAAGAATATGGATGTAAGCATGCAGTTGGTGGGAGGAAGAACTATCTTTCAGCATAAACCTAAAAGAACCAAAGGAGACCCAGGACTTTGTTAAAAGAAGGAGGAGCATCTCACTGAACAACTCTGCGTCGAAAGTGGCAATTAAAGAAGATCCTATTATTTTGTATATAGGTAACTCATTAGGCCCCTGGGTGAGGCTCTACCCAACGTAAACAAAGAACTACTTGAAAGAGATGGAATATAGAGACAGCTCTGTTAAGAGTTTCATCCACACTGCTTATCTCGTGAACCAGATCCCACGTCTGACCAGAGGTAAGTAAATGGTTAATTCCTCCTTAAATTTTAAAAAAAAAAAAAATTAAAAAATTTTTTAAAAAGGCACCTTTGAAAATAGGTGATCCAGTTCATCTTTCTAGCAAGGGATTCCAGATTTTGGGTTGCGTCCTTACCTTGGTGAGAGCCTTGTCTCATGCAGAGGACGCACCTCCTCAGCTGTGGGGTTAAAACAATGATCAGAACTACTACGCCGCCGATACCAGCTGCCACAACACCTATGATGGTTCCAATGGATTCCTCTATCCCAAACAAGCCTGGGGGAGAAGGGAAGGTAGAGAGAGTAACATAAGATGTCATCCACGCAAATATTTGCAATGCAGCTGGCACATTTTCTGCACTGGCTGCAGAGGAAGCTCCTTACTGTGATATCGATTATGCCGATGTCTTGTCTGACATGAAATCATGGGCTTCTACACAGGAGAGAGTTTATTGCGCTATGGAGTTATTGGGTTTTTTTCATTCCAAGGTAGGAAGCTGCTATGCTTTCTGGGGGTTTAGGGAGGGGACAGCCCCATCTCCTTAGCAATCTCCCTGAACAGCTGGATGCTATGGGATGGCAAAAGATGTGGCTGCCTGAATTAATGGGACTCAAGGCTGTATACTTTATTTTGAAATGGAAAAAAATACTTTGACAGTTGTGAGAAAGTCATCAGTCTCCCTGCCTACCCTCAAAGGAGGCAGCACCAGACGATGGGCAGAGCTCCTCTGAAGTCCTTTCTATGATTTGTTGCTCTTTGGGCCTGTTGTATGGCAGACATGGGATAATCCCATTTTCTTTGAGGTAAGAGCACGTCGGCATTCTGGCTTTTTAATTTGTCAGGATTGAAGGATGATGGGGGAAGAGCCTCTGGTTAGGTGAGCGCAGTAGGATGGACTGTAACAAGGGTTATGGGATGCAGCATGGAGAGGATCTACCCTGTAGTGTAGAGTCTATCAGAGCAGGAGTGTCTCTTTAGAGAGAGGGAACTGTCTGGGCCATGGTGCAAGACCAATCTGATCAGATTTTAATTGACTGCCTCACGCTCACCATAGTCATTTTGCCATGTGACTCACCCAGAAAGGGTAATAAAAAAATGGCTAAAAAGCCTTCCAGTTTTATCTACAATTACAGTATGATCAGACATTCATTACATATCTCTGTGTGGTTGTATTGAAGCTTCACCAGAAAATTTGCACAGTTTTGCTACCGTATTCACACACAGATTTCCAAGCATCAGGCCACCCACTCACAGGAGCAGCTGCCCCTCTGTGCTGCCTGGCCAAATGGACAGACAGCCACAGCTCACCAGTAAAGCAGCTGTAGCTCATCAAGAAAAAAACCCACACCCCTCCTTCCTCATACATGGAGGTATCCTGTAGCTTAAATCCATTTGCAGGGCTGTTCATTTCATCAGGAAAATGAGGGCCATGATAGTGCTGTAGAACCATTGCTTACTTCACTTCAAAATACACGTCACTTGCTTTCTGTAATGGACAAGTTAATAGAGTCAGCTACTCTCTCCTTTTAATTTTAGACAAGTTTTTGAACAGTCTGGATTTGTGGCACATAACCTTTCTTTATGAATTGTATTTCTCACATTCTCTTCTCCCTTTAATTCAGGCACAGTGCAGAAATGATGTATCTCATCCTCTCAGGAGCACAGAAGGGCAATTACACTGGCCAGGGTGCAGACGTTGCAAGAGCAACCTGTGCTACTGAGACTATGAGATGAAGCCAACGGGAGACCTCACCAGAGACATGACCAAGCCCTTGCGGGGGTCACAGTTTTCTTGCCTTGTTACAGCTACGGTTTAAACTGAGTAGTTTTATACAAATTAGTAAGGGAAGAACTGTGCTCAAAAGGGCACAGGCGTAGTGAATCTCAGTGAGCTAGAAGCTTTGCTAATGAATAAGGGGGAAATGGCACTTGCATAATTTACTCTTGACACAGAAGGTGCTATTTTTTGTTAATTGGGTAATAAGATAATAAACCTTTTGATGTGTCGATTTGTTGGGACTGGAATGTGTTTAGCCTACATAAAAAGGAAAGCTGCTTTGACATTTCCAGATGATAAAGGCAAAGCAAGTTATCTCCTTACTTAATATGCCTAGTGTCTATTTGTGGGGCTAAGAAAACATAGCATACCACTTTTAATGCTACTTTGATTTCAATGTTTATGAAGTTAAGCAGAAATGATATAATGTGATCTTCATGTTTATTGTGGGATTACTTACGTCATCCAGAGTTAAGGAATGAATGTGCAAGTTAGTGGGTTGGAGACAAATAACGTCAAAAAAACAGGAGTTTGGAGCTGTTCCCTGAGGTGGTATCTTGACTGTCACTGTCGGGGGTTCTGCCAAACAGAGCTGTGAGTATAAGAGGACTTGTCTAACTCTTTCACTCTTGGCACTGACTTTGATTTTAGTGATAAAATTATTCCTTCATTTTTTGGTTGTAAATGCCTCGCCTCTCCTTACAATATTACATGTGTGATTGTTTATAGAGGCAAGCCAATCAAAATTAGCTGGCCTTATGAAAAGAATGAAAAATGGTATGGAGCAATTACACTCCATGACACCAGGCCCTATCTGCTGGAGGCCAAACAGGCCAACTTCCCTCTTTCTGCAAGCGTGTACACCAGCTTCAGAGGAGAAAGAGGGAGAAAAGAAGTAAATAACGTAAAATATTACCCAGAGCCCTCCTGATCCTGAGCTTTGTGCCATCTCCTGTCACCACTTTCCCATCTGGAAGTGTAACCTCACAGAAATAAATACCATGGTCACTGGTTGTCACATTGAGGATCACCAGGGAGGCATCCCCCTGGGACAAGTCTCCACTCATGAAAACCCTGGAGTTATTTGGCAAGACGGTCACATTGTTTTCCAGCAGGTCCATCTGCCCCTTTTCATCTTCTTTGTACCACTTCACCATCAGGTCTGTCAGGGAGGGACGTCGTGGACTGTTAAAGTGGCAACTTAAGACCACAGTTTCACCCTCTTTGGCTTTTTCCTTGGCTGGTGTTTGAGTCACCAAAAGGTGCCACGGCTCAGGTGTTGTCAACAACAAAGGCTGTGCTGTTGTATGAGTTACGGCTGCATTCTCCATGCTTGCACTTCTACTACTAACACCAACATCTGTACCAGGAAAGAGAAAGAAGAGGAGAGTTGAGGGTGACAGGATGATAAACTTTCTGGCTCTTCCTGACCTGCAACCAGCACAAACAACGGCCCCTGGAATTAAGACTTGCGGGTAGTCACTATTATGATGATAGGGATGTTTTTCCTGATTCCTGCTTAGATTATGTTCACGTATACAGATAGGTCTTTTCCTGGTACTCAGTTCCTTTCTGCTGACATCCTAGGGGAAGATTAATGCTATTGTCCAATGGCTTTGGGTGAAATTTAGAGTCCATTCAGCCACATTTCCACCTGGAACACTAACCTCTTTCTTCCCACCCCAAAAAGTCTTAGGGCCTGATGTTCCTGAGTCAATGGCTTTTGAGGCAAAGTAAAAAATGCCTGTACACTTACACACAGGCAGCTCTGTTCTGACAAGTAAAATGAATATGTGTGCATCCTAATGCAACTGCCCACATCCCAAAACATAATGTGAGCTTCTTAGAAGTTTTGGCATGCACTTCCAGATTCATGGTAGGAAATCATGGAACTGTGGGAATAATCTCCGTTGCCAGACACTGAATCCCCAACAGATGCTACCAGCGACCTGGGGGATGACACGTAAGCATTCTGCGGGTATTGATACTGAGCGCACTGGCGTGGGTGAGTTTCCCTAGCATGATAACACTCTGCTCATGAGAGACAAGGAGAGATTTTATAATGCAGAAGTTCCCTGTGCCAGGGGAAGCCAGCGGTGAGAGGCACTGGCTGAAGTTTATTATGCATCTGTTTTACAAATAGAGTGGGAAAATACAAAGATGGCACTTGATTTTCTGTTTGCCTAGTAGAAATTTAATTAAGTCATTCTGCCTGGGCAGCCAGTTTCTCTAACTGTTTTTTGACAACTTTGAGTTGCTGTGACTTTCGTTTGACATGTAAGTTTTGATAACTTAAAAGCTGTTGTGAAAACATTTGGCATTTGAAATAGACAACTCTGTTTTGACAACCAACATCCTGAAAGACACAGAAGATGCACCTGAAGACACAGTCATACTATCACGCTTAAAATTAAGAGGCCTCTTGACAGTATGCTGAGTGACATCTATTCTCTGTGAAGGGACTACATTGTCCTGCTACTTTTTGTTAGAAAAATATGGACAACACACCAGTAGTACAGATTTAATTCTGCCTTCTCTTATGCAGCTGCTAATCATAGTATCAAACAGCCTTGAGCTAAGAGTAGTGTGGGTGGATCTCATTTCTGGAAAGAAGCCTGGACTCAGGAGATGAGAGGAATAGTTGTTTTCTCAAATCCTCAGCTGGAACAAAAAGAGCGGAAAACAAACTCTTAAAAAGAAGCCAACAGCTGTCGCCAAGAAAGAGTTCAAATTAATTTTTTGAAAAGTGCCTTCTGTTGTTTTTATTTTCTTCAGGTGAAATAGTCTCCCTTCATACTAGTTGGTACCTTCTCAAGGACTGATGACCAACCCGTGGCGAAGGTCTTGATTTTCCATTGCCTTGAGTCTTTCATTGCCATCCAAAGGGTGTGAAACGCTATTGTCTGGGTCTGGTAAAGCTTCACAATGACAATAGCTTGAATGCTCAGGGACAAGTGTCTCAAGGCAATGGAAAAGCAAACCCCTTGATGATTGGTTTGAGAGTTACTTGAACGGCTCCTCCAGGCATGCTTGTGCACAAAATCACAAGTTGTATTCATAGTTACTATTATTTATAACTCATATGGGAGTAGCAGTAACAATTGCTGTCAGACAGCAGGGCCCTGATGTTCTAGGTGCCTTATAAAAGGATGGGCTACAGAGCTCACAGTTTAAACATCAGACAAGAAATTAACTCATGGATGCAAAAATATATAAAATACAAGTTTTGTATGAAACCAGGCAACAAAAAAGCGTGTGAAAAACCCTTCAGAGCTGTTTGGTGCTCTGTGCTTTTACCTCAAAGTAAAAATTTTGGGCCTTGTAACTGGAACACCAATCCATGGGAATTGGATGCCTGAGAATTAGGAACCCAAATATTATTGTAGTTATGGTTCCAGTCCCCTAAAATTACTAGTCCTCATTAAAGATACCAGATGAAATATTATCCTCATGCTCATACATAATCTTACCGATGACTCCACTGGAGTTACTCAGGGGAACGTGAGGTCCAGATTTTCCCTTTCCAATTAGATAACAGTGTACCAACGCAGCAGTCATAAAAGTTGAAGTATCTTGACAAGGAACATTGACTTAGTACAAAGTATACTTGAAATACTTGACGAAGCTGATGGTACCTTGGCATATTACCATCTTTGTGTATTAAATATTCTGATGTGATACGTTTGGTTATTTGTTAGAGTGAATTTGAGCAGTTGTATCATCAATATTCTTTTTAAATCTCTGTTCATCAACCACGACCTCCACTGGATATTGCTGCTTTAGCTAGAGTAGTTATGTGCTACTGCAACCTTCTTTTCAAGGAAAGGTCATAAAATTTCTTCTCTGCTAGATCTATTCCAGTCTCACCATATGCACCCCCTGCAACACAACTATAATTTTTATTCCTTTTAGTGATGTAAAAGGTATTGTTTTTACACAGTCACGAAGTGGCACAGTGAACGTAACCGGGCGGGAACAATGTGCTTTGATGTTGCATCTGTTCATCATGAGTTTTATTTGCACCTCCTACCATGAAATAACTGTCCTTGTCATCTGTGTTATCCGACATCTTTGATTCAATACATATCATGTAACTTACAGCTAGTTAGGAAAATCAAAATGCAAGAGGACTAGGCTGTATTGTTTCATCCCAGCTCTGTCTGGGGGCTTCACTGAGAAGGTCACAGCATAGCCTCTATTTTTCTTTCTTCCTTTCTTTCTTCTTCTTTTGTAAGGTTGCAAAACTGGAACATACTAGTTCACTGGTATTCAAATACACAATGCCCTTATCATATTGGCATCCAGGAGCATACCATGCCAAATGCCTTGTTGATTCTGCTTCAAAGCTCTTTTTACGTCAATCGCTTCATTAGCAGAGTGATGTGTAGGTCCCCTGTCATGCGGGTTGTAGGGCTCAGTTCCCAATGGAGAGGAATGAAAGGATTTTTGGTGAAAGCACTTGAGCTAGACAGAGTACAGAGAAATACAGCACAGATGATCTTGTCTTGACCTGGAAAAATGATTAGATGATCTAATAGGTCATTGTCATATGAAGTCGGTAGTTCATGGCCAGTTTTCAATCATGAGGGGAGAAAGCTCTCTGGGACTTCCGTAATGTGGCAATGTGCTCCACATTTGCCAGTATTAATAGGGCACCTACTAAGCTGTCAGCCTCCCCTTTACGTCATCTGCAGGTTGATACTTTCCCATGTACAGCCATATCGTTGGCTGTGAATGAGAAATACACAAGGCAGGCGAGAGGAGGTGGGGTGACAAAAGGAAAGAATAAAATACACCTGTGCTCTCCTCCAGTCCTGGAGCATCTAACTTGCTCTTCGGTGCCAAGTAAACCCGAGCAGCCCTGCAAGCTGCTTCTGCCAGATGCCAACAGTATGAGGGAACCAAAACGGTGGGTGGAAGCCAGTGCAAAATTTGATCTTTCTAGTTGAGCCTCCTCTCCTTTGTTCGCACTCAATAGATAGAGGAGACATTGAGGGCAAATAGGGCTTGATTTCCAACCCACACATAAAAATCCTCTCATGCTGGAATGACTGTCTTTCGGATGGTTTTGTGGGATTTAGAGCTCAACTTCACACTCAGCTGGTGCCATGAGGGTGCTATACAAGCTGTATCCAGCTCCCAGTTGTCTATGATTAAGTGATCAATGACTGCACATTACTTATCTTAATTTATACGATTTTTGCCCTGTGCTGAGGTTGGCTTTTGCAAATGGACGTGAATAACTACCTTGTGATGATAACCAGTTGCCAATACATCAGAGAACCAAAATAGAAATGAAGCTTCTAGCAATGATGATACACAGCCTTTCTTCTTGAAAAAGACAGGCAAACATACTCTTTCTGAACATTTCTATTAGCTAAACATGAATGTATCTATAAGGAAAAGTACGTTTTAATGCAGTGCACAATACTAGAAACAGTTTTGCTGCATCCTGAGGAAGCCCTCAGTGGAACGTTGTGTTTTGAAAAAAAGGAAGAGAACCTCTCCAGCCAAGCTCTAGGAATAAGCTATATTTCTTCTAATTAAGGAAGGCGGTTTAGTACTCACCTGTCAGCAAGTAGAGGAGGAATGAAGACACGGCAGATCTACAGAGCTTCCCAATGTGCTGGCTCATAGTTGCTGAAGTATATGGCCCCACCGTCTCTCCCTCCGGTAGTACGGGCAAAAAAATACGTGCGTTACTGCAACGGGACCTCACATTCTGCCCAGTGAATGTCACACTTTCTAAAGTTACCACAGCTTCAAGCTCACAGTGCTCTGCCTGCTGCCTGGATGACAGCCACCTTTGAAGTGACAACAATGAGTTCCCGGGGGCTGTTCTGATCTCTCCCAAAGAAGATGCTGAAAATGCTCAGAGAGCAGAGGGAAGATAATCTGTTGTTTTTCCCTTTGGCCTTGTATAAACCAGAACTTTGGGCTGAGTACAGAATAGCCAGATACTCAAAAGGAGGCCTCTCTTCTGCTGAACCCCCTCCCTAGTGGAGATGAGAAGAGCATTGGCTTGATTTTCTGAGCAGCCGGACTCCCATCATCCTAATTTACCATGAAAGGAAGTTACAGGAATTACATATCTTTGTGGATATATGCACACAATGTTTATAGGTAAAATGCATTCCCCGAAGTATTTTTTTCCAGTGCAGAACCAATCCTTTTTCACCAAAAGTTGATTACTTAAACTCCGTTGAAGTAAAGCACATGTATGCCACCAGGGTGGAGGGGAAAACCGCTAAAGCAGACGGCCTATGCGCAAAACCAGCAGGTGGGCTCTGGAATGGGAAGTCCGGGTTTACACACAGGTACCTATACAGCACTGCTTTGTGGGAAGAGCTCCAGCAGTCCCAAACCTGTAGCATCCAGCCTTGCCACGCAGTGCCACCACTGTACTGAGCACAGGCCGCCCTGGATAGCTGGCCAACTCCTTTTCCCCCAGGAATGGGATTAGGGACTACGGCATACATTTCCACAAACCTGCTGGCTTTATCTAGTGATTTTGTTTATCTTTAGGACTCTTCAGATAATGGAATTGTACTTGAGCATTGAGTAAAGACTCAATTCCACATCTGTTAAAACACAAAGCACAATTCAACTGAGAGGCACGAGTATTTCTGCTTTTATTCATATTTGAAAGCAAAAAGGACCCCAAAAAAGCCCCCATCACACTATGAGGAAATCTGTCATCCTGCTACTGCCATACGACTTTCATGAATACGCTTTTAATAAATTCTGTGATCTGCATCTTTGCACGTGGATGCTCCACAACAACAGTTTCAAGAAATTCCACATCTGATTTGCAAAAATCTGGTGACAAAGCAAAGTCAAGAAGAAAAACCTTTTCCTTGAGTGACCACTTGTTGCTCTAGCTTTGATGTGGTCACACCTGTATCAGCAAAAGCAGGATAGTCTAGAGGGAGTATGGCTAAAGGAATCTAAAAGGCAAATATTTCTTCTCTGTTTGAAATGGGTTGGGAGAGAGGGAAGACCTGGGATTACCAGGAAGGAATCACTGCAAAGTAAACTATATATTAAGAAGATAACTGGGACAAACTGCAGAGCAACATAGCACTTCAGTAGAAAGCTGGAAGGTAGACTGTGAGGGTCTTTTGAAGGAAGTACTGCCATAGTGGTAGTGGGAAAAAAAAAAATCTGTGAAAGGAAAAAGTTTGAGGAGTCAAAAACAATCAAGAGTTTGAGGAGGGGATAACCAGTAGAGTCAAAGGCACCTGGCAGACAAAAGAGCAACTGGGACCAAGTTACTGGCTTAGAGTACTGGCCGTGACTGTGTCTCAGAGAAGTCAGCGTGGGAAGTTGGAGCAGGACCAAAGGCATTCCAAACACTGTCTGATTTAAATCCAAGTATTTGGTGTTTTTCTAAAAAAAAACTTCAAGTGTGTTGTCATGGACATACTACTGTTGCTTCTGCAAATGCTGTTTATGTTCATTTCACTTCATCCTGTAACAGCAGTTCCCTTGTCCATTAAATAGGACATGCCTGAGCGAAACTGTCAGGTCAGCCAGCTTTTAACTGAGGGAATACAAAGGGGTTTTTTGCTGGCAGCCATCGGTTGAACAGGAAGCTTCTCCCACTTGGATAACCCAATATGATTGAGAGAGAATCTCAGTTTTTGGACAAAAAGCAAGGTAAACTGGTCCCCTGAGAGTTGCTGAGAAAAGCCTGAAAAAATCATGTTTCAGAGGTCCAAATCAAGAAAGCAAGCAACAAAAATGAAATGAAACACACACTCATTTTTACACTTTCTTGTAAATTTTGGACACTCAAGAGTTGACGGTGTTAAAGCTGTCCTGCCTGGGCCAACAACTGGGGGGTGACGTCAGCCACCGGGACTTCTGGCACCTTTGCTAATGTATTAGGCAGGCAGATATATCACAGGGCCCAGAGATGGCCCTTCAGGGGGAGCCTCAACCCACTTTCCGGGGAAGCGGTCAGAGAAAAGGGAGAGCAGGAAGAAACAGCCCTGCCACGCCAGGCTGCCCTACTCCTCCGTCCCTTGGACATCGATCCATTCACCCTTTTCCCACCGCCTCGCAGCCAGCCACCCAGCAAAGGGGAGATTTCTTTCCACCTCACAGGGCTCTTCTTTTCCCTGCGAGGTGACCCGAGGGCACAAATGTGCAAGCCGTCACCGCTCCGCTTGTGTCCCCTGAATTGAGGGGCACGGCCTGGTGCTGCCTGACTTGGAGCCCAGCATTTCAAAGCCCCCGGATGCCCACAGCCTGGGCAGAAACCACCGGGCGCTGCTCAGCGGCAGTTTAAAGCCGAGAGCCTGGGTTCCCTCAGAGGAGCCCCCCCACCAGCGGCTGCCTTTACCCCACCTCACCCCCTGCACGGCCAGGGGACGCGGGGTCTGGCCCCAGACGGCCCCTCAAGGCTTGTCACAGCGGCCATGCTTGCGAGCGGCCGAGCCCGGGCAGCCCAGGAGCACACAGCAGCGGGTTCCCTTCCCCTTCCCCTCTCTCCCCCTAGGTGTCCCCCTGGAGCGGGCTCTCGGCGGTATTTTCCACGGAACCCCAAACCTGCCCCCTCCGCCCGCCCCCAGTTAGATTTAGGAACCGCTTTTGCTGCCCAGACGGTGTTTAATCAGCTGCCGGGGCTGGGCGCAAAGGGAGGGCGGCGGGGCTTTCCCTCAGGCGGGAGGCAGCGGAGGCCCCGTCCCCCTTCCCCCTCCCCGCAGCCA
>VXBH01005630.1:116822-142460 GCA_013400035.1 Rynchops niger | reverse complement strand
CCCGGCCGGCGCCTGCCCCTTTAAATGGCGGCCGCGGCGGCCCCGCCGTGCGCCCCGCTGAGGCAGTTAGTGGCTGCCGCGCCGCCCTCACCCCCCTCCATGGTAAGCGCCGCCGCCGCGGTCTGCGCGNCCCCGCGGGCAGCGCTGCGAAGCATCGCCCGCGGGTGCGGGGCCGCTCCGCCGCCGCCGCCACCCACCGCCCGGAAAGTTTTTTGGGGGCGAGACGGGCACGGCCATGGGGGGCGGCGGCCGCCCTCCGGGCCCGGCAAGTGCCGGCGCTGCGGGCCCCCGGTGAGGAGGGGACGCCCGCGAAGGGAGGGGGGGATCGGTCAGGGCTGTCGGGGCGGCGAGGAACAGCCGGGCGGGGTTGCCGTGGCAGCCGCGGGGCTCCGGCGACATGGTGGGGTCGGGAGCGGCGGTGCCGCGGCACGAAGGGGTCTGTCGGCTGTGTGAGGGGAAGCCGGGGCGGTGGGGCGGCAACTGGTGGAAGTTGTGGCGAGTCCGTGTGGTGGTTTTGGGGGTGGTTTTGTTTTGTTTTTGTTTTGTGGAAAACTCGGGGAGAGCAGAGCCCTTCTCCCCCGCCACGTAGCCCGCCTGAGGTGCCTCTGGGTGCTGTCACCCCCTTGTCTCCTCTCCACCGTAACCCCAGCCTGGGCCAGCGGGCTTGGCTGGAGCACTGCCCCTGCCTAGCCATGGGCATGCGTGTGTGTCAGCATCGGTTTGGGTTTGAGGTGTTTCTGGGCTGGAAACCCAGCTTCACCTCTTACTAATGGATCCAGTAGTACAGGTGGGGTTAGGTATCGGTTGGGTCCCTCGGGCTGGTTTTGTACCACTTTGCTGGGTGGCTCGGGACAAGCGTCTTTTTGTGGCTTAGTTTCCCTTCATAAAGTAAAACTGATCTCTGGAGTGAAGAATATTGATATTGAGGGAGAGTGCTACAGAAGAGTGCTTATCTTTATAGTAAGTGATAGGAATAGAACTACTTATCTCTGAAGTGCTGCGCTTTTGTTTATATATGACAAAATATACAATTTAGAGTGTAACTAATAATAAGTATAAATATTTGCTGTATTTGTATTATAATAGTATATGTCGGTCCTCTGGTAAATGCTACACACCTGTGTGGCCTTTCTGACATTTTGAAAGGTCCCACAGATTCTTGAGACGTGCTGCATGTTACGCACTGATGTCTCATGTTGATGTTATTTCAGCTCTAAATGTCTGTGCAGCTTCAATGTGCAGTTGAGGGGCTGTCGTGGACATAAAATACTCTGATAAAAATGTAAGTAATAATTAAATATAGTATACTCGGGCAAAAATGTAAAATCAGTGAAAAGGCTGTCAGTAGGAAGTTCCTATGCCACTTGCCTTGGTGAAACTAGCATGTCAAGTTTTATTTAATATATAGTTGTTAAATGGATTATCTTCTTATTTCACCTTTCTCCTTCACTGCTGAATTGCATACCTTGCTTCTTTGTTCACAGGAAGTTCATGAAGTGGATCATGGTCTTATTAGCCAGCTACTTGCTGATTCAGAGGAGACTCTTAGTTCGTGCACAGAGAAGATGCAGGGTCCTGCTCAATACAGTTGGAGTGCTGACTGGAGCTTTTGGGTAATGTGTTTTATCTTTCTTTTAACTTGTGTTTTATTTATAAATATAATATATGTTTTAACTTGTGTATGTGTGTATATGTACTAGCTTTATATCCGCAGTTCTCAAGTTGCTTTGTAGTCATGAATTAGTAAGGCGTTCTCCACCTATGTAGTGAGGTAGGTAATTTTATCATTATCAGCTTACTAAAGTGTAAGCTGAGGCTGAGGGGATGAAGTTGTTTACCTGATGCCATGTATCAAGTTAGCGACAGGACTTCTGGCTTCTGTGCCCAGTCCTGTCTCCCACTTCCTTGCATGGTTCATTAACCTATCCAATGTCTTTTTATGCCTTTAGAAAGACGCTGTTGATGTTTTTTAACGGTACGGGCCGAATTTTGATTCTCAGTGTTGGGTAGTTCTACTGATGTGCTTTCCTAGTGTCTGTCTCTTGTCAAGTAAACACATTTGTTATCCGTGAGAGTAAATAAGCTTCCTGTGTTCTGTGTAAATAATGGGATTTGTGAATAAGAAGAGTAGAAATAAGGGGTTTACTGTTGCTTCTATCCAGGGAGCTGCCTCACTGAAAGTGGAGGATGTAATAATACATGCTGTCTTTAATATTCCTCTCATGCTTTTGATGGATTTTTTTTTTTTTTCAGTGCCATGAGAGAAGGTAAACTTATGGGTGTAGACTTAGAGCATATGATTTGCTGTTAGTTTGGTAGGGTAACACCTGATCTCATGAGATACTTAGATTCCCTTCCTCACAGCTCTGACAGTCTGACTCAGGTTCTGTGTCAAGTGGCCTCAGTAAATTGGCTGCTTCAGCTTGTGCATAGGAGCATCCGTACTACTGTGTCTTTGTCCTGATGAGGTCATCGGAGTGTTCATTGTGCTCAACAGGTGAAAGATTAAGTAACTAGCAAAGGCCATAGGGAATCTGTGGCAGAGCTGCAAACAGAACTGAGGGATTTGATTTCCCAACTCCCTTATTTATAAATCTAGCTTGTATGTCTCTTCATCCCTTCTGTTGAAACTAAGTGAATATCCTAATGATCGGAACATTGGTTTTGCATCTCAGGCCCTAGCATAAACTTCCCTGAAAATGCGTTCGTACTTTTAAACTGAGCAACAGTAGCCTAGAACCAGTGGGAGTGGGACAGGCTGAACGAATCCCAGCAGGTCTTAGAATTGTGTTGCTAGAGAACGAGTACTTGAATTGTTCGGTTTTCTCCACTGTTCCTACAGTGTCAAAGATGATACAGGGGTGTCCTGCCTGTGCACAGCTGTACCTGTACTTGAATCGATAGCAAATCATGCTGCGCAGACATTGTAAGTGCCAGCTGTGCTCTCATTAGATGGAAAATTAGACTGTGTAAACTAACTCTTGGATGATTTCTATACAACAGTTAATGCAGTTGGTAGCTTATGTGAGGAGGAAACCTGTTTAGGTCTTGGAGTCAGTCTGTTGGATTTGCAGTTAGCAAGTCAGTCTTTCCTTGGTAAAGCTTGGCAATCTAAAATAAAGTCAGAAGAGTATAATATATGAAGAATGTAACTGTGGTATTGGCATTGCTCTTCTAGGTTTGAAACACATGCTGAAGATTAAAAGTTTCTTTGAACAGAGCTTTAGGCACGTATGGTGCAAGGCATCGTGTGTCCTCTCAGTACCACTTTCTGCTTCCTATAGTAATGCATGCCTGTAACTTGAGGGGAATGGGATTCTTCAGTGTAGTGGCAGTTGCTAAGAGAGTGTGAGGCGTTATCTGCTATGATGAAGTGGTTACCTTCTGTCTATGATTTATACTTCAAGATCTCAGTATTTGTTTGAAGTTACTGTTTATCTGGTTCTGCAAATATGACCTTGCAGTTAAACAAAGGAATTGTGTAAATACCTGCCTCTTGTGAGATGGTGCTGTGGCTTGTAAAGTTCTAGCTGTACTGTTTGTCACTGATTAATTTTAAAAACCTCTACCAATCTGGCTACAGGAGGCTGTGGGTTATTCATTTTCTTAGCCTCGAGGGGACTGAACTTAGAAGTAACGAGGCAGAAGGTCAGAAATTCAAGGCAAAAGTTAAGATCTTCTAATTAAAATGTTATTGCATTGGCATATTTCCCTGCTTTTCTAGACAGAAAATGTGTTTTAATAACTTGCATCGTTGATGATCAGCTGCTGACTATATAAACAAATCATTAAAACTCCCTAAATACTGAGTCATAGTAAATGTGTATGTGATAACATGGAAGGCAGCTTCTTGCAGGGTGCAAAGCATGTGTCACTAACGTTTGACAAAGGATGATCTTAGTATCCTGTGGCAGGTGTGGATGTGTTATGCTCGTTCCTACTCTTAAGTCAGTAGCATTAAGGAATTTCTACAACAGCAAGGCTAGCCTGAGGTAGCATCCAGGGATCGGCTTTGGTTGCCTGGGTTATTGGCTTTGAGAGGCTGCACATTTCTGACAACTTTAGTTTGCTCCAAGGATTAATTTCTTCTGAGTATGTACTCTTGCTTCTGTGATGATGGAAGCCAAATGTGGATGTTAGAGCCTGACTGGTTTGACTTCAATTTTTCATGGATTTGAGTGGGAGTAGGCAGTTGTGCCATGCCTCTGGAAGTCAGGCCAGGTATCATGAATGCTCAGTAGGTGCTGTTAGCACATGTAATTAGCAGCAAGCTAGGGTTGCGAGCCTCTGGGTTATAATCTCTTTTCTGACTATGGTGAGTGGAGAGAAGGAAGGTTAGCAGAAAAATTAACACGGAAGGAAGAAAAGAAGAGAATCCTACAACGTGTAATTTTTCCACTTTTCTATCCAAAATATTCTTTTGTTTTTTAGCTTTATTGAATAATTTTGAGAAAGAAGTCTTTTTCTGTACTACTGTAAGCAATTCTTAAACTGACTGGTAGTGGTACTAACAGCTGTTCTTAAGGTGGGTGGTTTTTTGTTTTTGTGGGGTTTGGTGGTGTGTTGTGGGGTGTTTTGTTTTTTTTGTTTTTTTTTTTTTGAAGACTGTTCCCTGGAAGTGGACAAAGCTAGACTTCTTATAACCTCACTGGAGGAAGAAAAAAGCTTGCTTGTGAACTTAATATCAGGGGTTACCCTCTTTACTGGAATCTGTAAAGCGTGCATCTACTTTGGAATAAATGGTTCTAGTTTTGGCAACTGCAAATAGAAATGTTGAAAGTCAAAGATGCTTTGGAAATTAAGTTCCATCTGGAGACTCTATCTCAAGATTCTGAATTCGCATTTTATCCTTTTTATGCTCTTCATATTGAAATATAACTAAATTTAATGTCCTTGGAAGAAGAAACACATGAAAAGTCCTAAGTATTCTCCTATTGTAATGAAGAAGGTAAAAGTGAATGAGGAAGCTAACGAAAAGGATCCTTGCATCAAAAGTGGAGTTGTTCTGTCTGGGGACTCTAGTTTCTATTAATAAACAGTCAAAGAAAGTTCATATTTGTCTACAATAAGAAGAATGCCTGTGGAAAGAAAGAACAAAAAAGTAAGTCCTTCCCTTTCAATGAAAAGGTAGGTGTGAAAAGCTGAAATCAAGTGGACATCTCAGAAAAATGCTTTTATCTGGGAGGCTTGTTTAAGAAATTGGATATGTGAGGTGCCAGGAAGGTGTTGGAAATAAAATAGGCTTCAAAAAAGCCAGTTTGATTCCAGTGTAATGTCAGTTTAAAGAGCTGGTCAGTGTGAAGGACTACAACAACAGAAGCAAATAAATGAGACATTGAAAAGTGAAGGTAAGCATTTTATTTTTCATAATACAAGAACAAGGGAGGTTGCACAAGATTTGAAAAAGGATTTTGAATTTTGACAAACATGGATTTGGTTTCTATGAGAGACAGCTAGTCTGTTGGGAGTGTGTGAGAATACCTGTGCCAAGAATATGATAAACATACATGACTCAAACCTGCACAGGAGGGATGCAGATATACATTACAATTTGGAAGGTAATTTATTGCAGCACAGGTATGAGTTGACATACTTTGAGGCCCAAGACTAGTAAGGATTAGAAGAAATATTTCTTGCATCTATAGTCGTTTGAATGCTCCTCCTACCTTTCTCTGAAAGACTCATATTCACTCTGGGAATGGTTTACTGGGCTTGTTAAATCAGCAACTATGTTTTGGCAGACTGGTATTTAAAGCACTCTGACAGTTGCTTCATCTCCTACGTTGTATACTTGGTGTGTTACTCCTGGAAAAAAAGCTTTTCTTCTCATCTGTGACTCCAAATGCTTGGGTTGTGAAGGAGAGCCATCACGACTTGTGGCATCAGAGGATGATTTTTAGTGTCCTTTTTATTTGCCATTATGAATCTAAGGAGGATGAGAATTGGATACATGCTGTAGGTCTCTGTAAAGAATAAAAATCTTAAACTCGCTTATGCTGGTTTTTTTTTTTTTCTGAAATGTTGTAACTTTAATATAAATAGCTTTTGCTGTACTTGTAACACTGGTATGTTGTTTGCTTACCTATCTGGAATCTCTAGGACAGGTGCTTTTTTTTATGGCCTGTGGCAGTCTTGATTATATAGAAGCAGAGTTCTAAAATAGTAAGAAAAGGTAAACTGTAGTTCTGACTAGCCCGTGAACACGGCAGATTAGGCTGAAGTGTTTTTCTCACTTATTTTCACCCTGGGAATCTCTTTATTGCTGTTGATGCAGCTCCAAACTGAGCACTGGCTAGATCTGACTGCCATCAAGTTTCAGCCTGTTCTGATCAAACACTGGCAGGTAGTTGGTGCCCTGTCTAAATAAGCTTACCCAGCTGCAGCAGTGGTAAGTTCTATATAGTATGAATTATTATTACACACACCTAAAGAATTAGTCTAAAATCTGAAAGTTAAGTTTAATAGATGAGGAAGAAAATACTTCAGACTTGTGTGATTTACTTATTTTGTAAGTCACTGGGAACAAACCATCAAAAGTGCAATATAGTTCAGAAAATCAGCATGGAGTTGCTTGAATTATGATATCTGTTTAATGAGAAGGGAGTTCATAGCTTATGGAATGAAAGCTTTAAAAGGCAAATCAAGGATATGGAAGTTAAGCTCTCTTTTGGTCTTTGGTTTGGTTACAGCTTTGTTGTTCAGTATTTCTACAAACAAGCAGTGGTGTAACATTGTCTTTTTCAAGTCTGCTGCAGGTGAGCTACTTGCATCCCTTTGTAGGGAAAGAAGACAGGTAAACAAAACTCTACAGGATGTGATTGTTTAGTGGTGCATTTAAGTCATTAGCAGCAGCTAGTGGTAGAAAATTCTCCAGGAGGTGTTCAAGAAAAAAAAAAATAATAAAAATCTGAAATCCTTTGTCAAAGTTTAGGTGATGTGGGACACATACTTACCAATCCAAAAACCTAAGGGCATTCTAGACAAGAGTGTATGGCTTTTCTATGCTAATGACTTCTCTGGAAGTTATATTTTGTATCATCCTATGCAGCAGATGGTTATGCAGTAATTGATCTGTGTCAAGATTCCTTGGTGATACTGGCAGCATTTTAGAAATTACATGGAGTAAGTAAGTTTTATAGGTAGGGCTTTTTTACTGAAGATGCTTGAAGAGTCAGTAGAGCCTACACTTGGGATATTCATGCACAAGCTTTAACTTCAGTTATACGTTCAGACTGTATTTGTTACTGCAACCCCCTAAAGCCCCTAGGGCAATGATGGATAAAATCATTCGGGACTTCAGCCTGCTCATAGGGCCTCTCAGCTTCTGTTTGCCACTGTTCCTACCCACCAGGAGTCAAGATAATCCCCCCCTTGTTCAGAATGAGTGGAGGTATGTGATCAGATTCCTTTTTTTTTTTTTTTTTTTAAAAAAAATTTTTCTATCACTCTTGCTTCCAAGGGGATTGTTTGTCTCCTTCATGACCTTTTTTTCTCACCAATATTTGTGGACTATTACTAAACTCAAATACAGATCAGAGATGCCGGAGTCCAGTTCTGGGAGAGTAAGGAGGGAAAAGTGCAACTGAGGTATGCCATTCTTTTGCTTTTGTATTTAGCTACTTTTGTATTAAGTAATCTTGGTGGGACTGTTTTTGCAGGTAAGGAATATGAGAGTTCAGAAGTAATGTCTGAACCACGGTGTGTCTGTAGCTGTGATCAGCTTGTGCTGATACACGTCTCCCAATAGCTGACCCTTTTTTGTATGCAGTTAAAGAAAAATTACGTGTGGTCTGTCTTTGAAAATGTTTCAATCAAATCTGGTAGCAGCTTTTAATATAGAAATGACTAAGAGCAACATCTGCATTTGTTTTTTAAGGTAGAAAAGGAAGAGATCAAATTAGATATTTCACAAGAAAAACAGTTTGGGGGTGATTGCTTGTTGAGTGTTACCATCCACGTAATTTCAAATGCAGTAGGGCTACTTGCAGGCTTAAGGAGGTGACCGGTATAATTTATACCAACACAGTTCCTGTAGCTGGCTATGGTCACTACTGCATTAACTATGTAGCTACTGTTGCAGTTCGTCTAATATGCTCCTACTGGTTTTCACTGTAGTCTTGACTGAAAAGTATTTATGTATCCTTCTATGAGTTGCTGAAAAGTAAATAGCACGGATCAGTTATTACATCTGAAGTGCTAAGTAAAAGTGGAATTAATTTTTTGAGAATTTTTAAAAAAACAAAACAAAACAAACCAAAGTAATCTTGCTGTCACTCTTGCTTCCAAGGGGATTGTCTCTCTCCTTAATGACCTTTTCTGACCAATATTTGGGGGGCTGTTACTAGTTAATCAAATACAGATACTGTTACTCAAATACAGATCAGAGATGCCGGAGTCCAGTTCTGGGAGAGTAAGGAGGGAAAAGTGCAAATGAGGTATGCCATTGTTTGCTTCTGTATTTAGCTACTTTTGCATTAAGTAATCTTGGTGGGACTTTTTTGGAGGTAAGGAACATAAAAGACATTACTTCTGAACTTTCAGGTACTTTGTTGTATGCAGTCATGCCCCCCGTGGATTTTTTTCTCCTGCTTATTAAATGGATTAAGTCTAAAGAAAAGCAGTTTGAATTCTTTTCATTACTTAGGAAGTCAACAGTGAAAGATCAGTTGAAGGAACAGATGTTCTTACAAATAACATCGGCTAATTGTTTTGCGCACACGCTGTAGGAAGAAAAATGAGTCAGGTGAAACTGCTGTTTAGAAAGGAATGCATTTTTTTTCATCCAAAAGGAAATAATCTTGACTGAGCTTTTAATTGCCATTGCATCATGTTAGTATGCTTACGGCTGTCGAAGCCTGGACAATGCAGTTACAAGACTCAAACTGGGGAGCAGACAAATTATCTGAGCTAAAGTATAACTTGGTGTTGGGAGAGTGACAGACATTACAATTAAACAATCTTAAAATAGTAACTGCAGAGTTTACACAAACACAGTTGGTTTGTTTATATTATTTATATTAATCTTGTTGTATTGTTTTGCATTTTTTGGGTTTGTGATTTTTTTTTTTAAATCCTTTTAGTAATTGTATTGCCAATCCTTGCGATGAAGTTGCTAAAAAAATAAATAAAAAGATTGTTTGAAGTCAGGAAGGTAGGTACAGATCCACAATTTTTCCCTAAAATGAAGAGGAGCTAGGCTCTTAAGACTCTTGTGATCTTGGCTTGTATTAGTGTCTTGGGGAGGCACTATGAAAGATGGTCTCTGGCAGAGGCATTAAAGGCATAATTTTACTGCCAGGTCCAAAGAAATTATTGCCAGCTACAGATGGTGGTGATGAGAATGCTGAGTAAATCTGAGACTGGAGCATCTTGCTTCCTGGAAGAGCTAAAACTACCTTATTTTTCAGTTTGGAGTTGGGGAGGATGGTTTGTCTGTGGAAGTGTCCAAATGTCTTGAACTTCTTGCTTAACCTTTTTAATTAAAATTTAAATGTTTGAAACAAACTCAGAGGTACTTGGTAGCAGTTACATAAATAATTGTTTTTGAACTAGAAATTATCAGCCTTATTGCTAATTACAGACTTCCAGACTCAGGTGTTTAATCAGCTGAAGGTGGCGTTGTCTTATAAACAGGAAATGCACTTAAATCACTCTATGCTCGTACTGCTTCTGAGGCCTGAGTCACACTGGTACCCAGGCTTTGGCAGGGCTTTTCTGAGATCACTTTGAGACCTCTTACTGTTTCTCTGATGGAAAGAAATTGCCAATGAATATTTTTCTATATAGATTTGCTTCCCAGTATCTTGCTGCTCCTTCGGCACACAGATTCCCCATGAAGTGTCCTAGCTGTGCTTTGGGAAGGCAGAAGAGTTGCCTCGTTTTTCTGGTGAAACCAGTTCCTGCTATTTACATACATAGCTGATCTTGACAACAGAACTGCTGGCGATCTAAAGTGTCACCACCCAGCTAGGGGCACAAAGACAACCGCTTAATCCTAGCGAGCAGCGGTGTCTTGCAAAATGACTGAAATATGGGGCCCCATTGTGTCCAATTATCTTCTCCTTTCAGGCATTCAGATTTAAATCTGATTATACAGGTTATTGAAACGCCTTGGAATTCATTTTTCTGTTTCTTCTTTCAGCTCCCTCAGTAAGGCTATGCTAGGAGAGGGACCTCTCCTCCCTGCTTTTGAGTGAGTCATTAGCTGTATCTTCAGCCAAGTGCCCCAGGGGATCTGATGTGTCTGAGGCTGGGCCTTCAGTGAGCTGAGTGGATGCAGCACAGGGACACCTGCTGCTTCTCTTGCTCTGAAACCATATGTGGGTTGTGATAGCTTCTAGGGACCCAGTCTTGCAGCTGGGGGTGGGTGTGTGGTGCCGTGCAGCGAAGAGGGGCTCTACAGTCCCTCGCTTGTGGTAAGTGGCTCACCCTCTGTGAGGGGTGAAGCTTGTATGCAGGCCACTGTTTCCTATGTAGTCCTCCTCTCTTCCAGAACAGCCCCCTACATAAACTCCAGTTGGAGCCTGGCTTCATTAATTAGCCACAGAAATGCAGCAGGCAGGTCCTAGGTAAGACAGACGGAAGGGGACAGACAGCGCAAAGAAAGCAGAGTAGATGTGTGCCTGATGTTCCCTTTTCACAGCAGGCAGAGAGGGATGAGGGGCATGCAAAGCCCTTTATCCCTTACCTCAAAGTGTCTGCTCCCTGCCTAGTCCCTACAAAGAACTGAGCTCTGCATGAGTGGCAGCATATTCATTTTGGGAGCTTGGGTGTGCATGAAGTGTGCCCTGATCTTTCCCCCTCCCTGCTCTGGTGCTAACCCTGTGGAGATTTGTTATCAAGGGTTTGACTTATAAAGTAGGCAATGGCCAAGTCTCGTGTGAGAGTAGATTTAGATCCATGCCAAGTTACCAAGTGTAGATGTATTCTGTTTTTAAGACTGGTGCACAATGGGTGCATGGGCTGTAGCCTCCAGTGACGCAGAGAGGAGGAGCAACGGGCATTGAGTGCTCCTTTCCAAGCTGGTGTTTCCCTGGTGATGGTACTTTCCTCTGCTGTCCCCTTTGGAACTTTTATGAACTTGAAATGACCTATGGTACTGCAGTCTGCCTCCCAAAATCCATTTAGATGATCGCGATTTTAGATTGGAACAGGGCTCTTAAGTTTTATGTGGCTACTTGCTGCAGCGTTTGTGTGCGTTCTGCAAGGCTGGTGTGTTTCAGCCTGGTTTCCAAGCTTGCTCACAAGCAGAGGCTGGCAGAACCCTAGCTACCTCTGTTGGATGGTGGCCAGCACCAGCTCTGAGCAAGTGGGTGAGAGAAGGGGGAGGTGCAGAGGCTGCCTGAGTGTTGGCCAGGGATTTGCATGGGTTGGAAGAGGTTGCAGGCAGCTGGAGGAGGAGCTATGTGTAGGGGTGTGTGTGTCTTCTGACTTTGTTAGCTTCATGCCTTAGTCAGATTTATTTCTGAAATGGAGCATATGCTTTTTTCCTCGGTACGTGTCAAACTTGAGATTTTTATATTCAGATCAGAGTTGTTACAAAAGTACATTGGCTTCACAGCTAAAAATGCTTTAAACGCTTATTTGCAGAAAATACTGAATACTACAAAGCAATTGCTTCAGAATAAGCAGGGGGTATAGTCTCAATCCAGACTTTTTTTTTTCAGGGAAAAGTCTATAATATTACTAGTGACAGTAAGTCTATAATATTACTAATGACAAGAGGCTTTGTTGTCATTGATAAGAAGGTTATCAGCTTGTTTCCCAAGGACCTTATTGGAGTAGCTTCAGCTGAACCCTATTTCAATGAAATGTAATAGCTTGTGAAATGGATGGGGCTTTGAGCAACCTGGTCAGGTGGAAGGTGTCCCTGCCTGTGGCAGAGGGGTTGGAATTAGGTGATCCTCAAGGTCCTTCCCAACCTAAACCATTGTACGATTCTATGAAATTGAGCTAATTCTGGTGGGATCTTGAAGGAGAAACTTGGGGGAGACCCTCACATGTTTTAAGTGGAAACACTTTGTTACAAAATGCTTGCACATCTTTTCTACTGTTGAAGAAATAACACTTTTTAAATGTTAAAAAACGGTATAAAAATAATCTTTAACTGGTTGTGCAACTTTATTCTCTGTAGAAATACCTTTACATTTTCCAACTCTTTAAACATTAAGTCTTTCAAGTTTTCTTTCTGCTTGGGAAGGAGGCCAAATCTAAAAATTCTTCATGAAAAAATGATACTTTTGGTCTATTTCTAATTATATAACCTGATGCTAGCAGCATAGTTCCCAGTATTTCATATGATGCTAAATTTTATTGTCTGTCAAAATCATAACTGTGACAATGTTGGTTGTGGAATTTGTAGGCTGTTTTCCAAGCTGTGCTCCAACATGATTTGATATTTGTACTTACATAGGCAAAGCTCAAGTAGGAGACCTCCTTTCCTGCTTTTGGAAGGACAACGTGGAAGTGCAGGAGATGACCGGGCCTTTTGTGAGCAGGATTTCCAGTTCAGCAGAGTTCATGTCACACCATGGGGTAAAGAGTTGTGATACAGTAGTTGACCAGAATTGCTACGTGTCAGGCTTATGACCATGGTGGAGCAGTTTCTTCATACATGGATTTTTGGAAGGTACTAGTGTTAGTGGTACATTCTGTCTGATGTTTTTGGTGTGCCTGCCCATGCATCTGTGAGAACTAGTAAATAGTAACATTCATTCTGGAGGGACAAGGGACTCTGTCTTTAGCCTTGTTTATGGGATCTCATAGGATTTAAAAAAAAAAAAATCCCAACACAACCCCTGAACAAACAAACAAAACACTAGAAAATACAGTAGCTTGAGTATTTGCTCATAACCTATATCTTAATATCCCTTCCTTGAAATTTTATTGTATTTCTAACAGAAGAAAGATGTAGTTGCACCAGAATTCTTACTGGATGGTACTCAGCCTGTACACAGATGCCACTGAAGGAGAACTGCCATTGGTTTGCTTTCTGCTCAGTTACTAAGAAATGTTAAAATCTGTTTCACGTTCAGCCTCTGCAAATCAGAGGGGGGCTGGGCCACAGGAAGGGACATAATGACCCTAGTGCACAGCCCAGTGCCTGCCAGTGGCCCTCTGGAAGACTGTCCTGTGCTTAGGAGGCTCCCCTCTCTGGGGAAGTTAAGGGTGAATGAGGAAGAGTGTATAATGAACGTAAGTAAAATAGTCCCGGCTCCTTAAACTCTTCCACCTCCCACGGTGGCTATGAGCTTGTTTCCATTTCCTTGAGAGCATGGGAACTTTTGGAAAGCAGGCTCCTAGGGAATACAATGGCTGAGCCAACCCTGGCAACAGTTGCTTCTTTTTCTTTCTTTTTTTTTTATTGGTTGATGTGCCTTGTATGACCTACGAATTAAATACAAATGTATTTAATAAATGTATCCACACATGGATAATCAGGTGTGATTAAATAGCTCCCTATTAAAAAAAAAGAAAAACACAAAAGTGGACACTTTGTATGCATCCAGTCCAAAAGTACACAGTGTACTTACTGTACATAGCACAGTAAGTCACCCTAAATAAGATGGTGTTGCTCTTCAGGTCTTGAGAGCTTCTTTCCCTGTGCAAGTTTAATGCTTTTGTACTTCAAGAGAAAGAAAAGGACAGGAAGTTACTGCTAGTAAAGCTTACGAGTACTCAATAATTGAAAGTTATTTCTAACCTCAAATTTTTCTGTGATTTTTGTCAAGGAATAGTTGGTGAAAATAGATGACCGAAACAGTAGATCTGGACTGTTTGCTTGTGACAGAGTAAACGGAGAACAAGTCTGATGCTTTCAAAAATACATCTTCATGCTTGTTCTCAGAAGAAATAGAAAACTGTGCCCTAGAACTGTGAAAAGATACGGGAGGCTGGTAGTCACATGAATGTGAGCTTCCATTGTGATTCTGTGCCTAACAGCAAGTGTGAGTCGGGTTTATGTGTGTTTGCAGTGACTCCTGCAATGCTATGTCTAGCTCTCAAGAAGCACATTGAAAATAAAAGGGGATTCAGAAGAGCCAAGAGAATAAGTCTGAAAAAAATCTTTCTGCTAATAGACTTCAGAAGCTTAATCCCTATCCCAAAAGAAGATATGGGGTTACTTGCTCACAATCTAGAAGTAATTCACAAAATAAGGATAAGATTAACCAATAGACCACTAGAAGAACTATCCATAGGCTAGGATGGATTTTTCCATCAGGAGTGACTTTTAATTCAAGATGGTAAAAGTATTTTTTTTTTCTTTCACAAAGGAAAATTTGGTCATTGTAGCTCTAGTTTTAAAGCAGAAGCTGAATTGCGGGATAGCTGTGGCTTGTGCATTATAGATTAGATTGGATGGCCATAATGAACTTTTCTGGACTGAAGAAACGGCTGCAGTGGGATCAACGCTTTTCTGATGGGAGAAAGGCTTGTCAGACTTGGCACGTTTTACAAGTAGCCTCAGCAGAGTGATGACATCTCAGTGTGCCAAGGGAGTTGTTCTTGTGTTTATAGACAGGTCCTCCTGAATCTGCTTTGGACTATGTGAAATCTTAAGCTTGCCTTTCTTATACTGCTAAATGAGGCTTTTGTTAACTTAGTTCTCTCCTAGCCTAGTGAGGCTTTAGACTCACTGAAAGTGTTTTGGTTGGTTTTGGTTTTTTTTTTTTTTTTCCTTCCAGTTAAATTTCAAGAATAGATGTAGTCTTTTTAGTCTTTTTGTATAAACTCAGACTCTTCTCTGATGGTGTGCTATTCTTCTGGAGGCTGTTTGTTTTGTTTTTTTTTTTTTTTTTTACTCCTAGTGCTAAGCAGGATTTTAGATGGATTTGAAGGGGGCAGGAAACAATGTATTCTTTAGTACAAGTGCAAGTTTTTTACAGGATATTTAATGTTTAACATTATTAGCAAATGTTAAAAAATTTGTACACCCTTCTGCTGGGTTGATTGACTACTTGCGTGCTTAGTGATATGTGCAATCAAATAATTTCCTAACAATTAGCATTTTTGCTGTACTCCTGGGAGAAGATGTAGCTTAATTTTCTTCCACAGTTTGCGAAGTGGCTCAAATTATTTGCAGTGCCCACACTTTGAAGACGTACATGTGAAGGGAAACTGTTATTTAACAGGCTTATATCATATAAATAACTCTGCTTAATCCTACTTAAATTAACATACATTTTTTTTCTGGAAGATTTCTAAACAAGGTATGAGAATCACTTTATGTGTCATCTTCAAGTAGTATCTGGTTTTTACACAACTGTCTTCTGTAAGACTTCCTGGATGACACTGTAAAGGTTTTCTGCTTATGCTATTTTACAGGTTTCTGGTGTATTTTTGTGGCTTTAGACGAGTGCTAATATTTTATTGGTGGACTTACTTTTCTTAGTGATAAAATATAGCATACCCATAAATGCCTAAGATTATCCTCAGGCAAAGTGTTTGCCTGATGAGTTATAACTAAACTTAGAAATGTGCATGTGTTAAAAATGAGTTGCTGTTTTCATCTGTTAAATGCCATACTACAGCCTAATTCATGCCTTTCTTCTTTTAATATTTGATGGTAAGTTTTGTAACCCAGAGGTGGCAACCTGCCTCAAATGCTGTCAAGTCTTGGATATTATAATAGTGATTATGAGAGATGCTGTGTTCATAGAAATGGAAATGTCTTATGTTCTTCACTTTAAGGAAATTGGTAGTGCCAATAGTGTTAAAATTGTCCTGTTGTTTCCTGAGGCCATTGAGTGACCTCTTAAGCACCAAGCCATTTACAGCTTTAGTGAGCTAATTTTCATACAAAGTAAGGAAAAGATAACGTTGAAAAGTTTCAATGTGCTCACTTTTCTGTAGATTAGATAAGGATTCAGAGCAGGCTCTTCATAAATGTCCTAAAAGCTCAGTAGAAATCTACAACTAATAAGAGGATTTCTGTCTGTCACTTGTGACAAAGAACACTTCTAAATGCTGGCAAGGGTTCCTCAGACAAGCTCTAGCAGGTTTTATGCTCTAGGAAAAAAATTCATTTCTAAGTAAAAGACGAAGATATCTTGAGTTTGGATTCTTGGAGCTGTTGAACTGGCTGATTCAGGCAGTAATATAAACGTGTCTGTGATACTGTAGTGTTCAAGTTCTCCTCTTCCTGATTCCTTTTGTCTTGTAACCACAAAAATGCTTAAGCTCACTGTAGCTCTTATCTCTTGTATACAGCATGTTTGAGAAACTGCTTCTCTCCTTAAAATCATGGCCTCTTAAATCATGGTTTCATAAATCAGGCTTGAAGATTGTGAAGTTTCTCTCGCTGTCATGGGAAGTTTCTCTTCCCCTTGTATGTTAGTGTTGTCATCACAAGCTCAGGCTTCAGTCAACTGAGGTATGACTGTGTAAACTGTAGGGTCTCTGGAACTACACATGGAAACCTCATAGATCTAAGTTAACTTTTCAGTTTTCCCTGTGTCTCTTTCCAGAATAATTGCAAAGAACTCAATTTCTTGGAAGTGGTGCAGTCATTGGATGCCTGTTTTATATGATCAGTTAAAAGTTTGTGTTTCAGGGCATGATGTGTCAAGGCCAAGAAGCCTTAGCCTGTCTGCTTTAGTAGATGACATGCTCTCCATGCTCTTTCACAGTCTCAGAAATAGCTGAAATATAACTGGAGACGTACAGCTTAGAGGACATGTTTAACATGTTGCCCTATTAGTTGTACCTGAAACTTTCATGCTTGCTTTTCTCAGAAGGGGAGGGGTGGACATATTGTCTCTCTCCCTCCCTCACTTTTGCCTTTTTGCATTGCAATGCTCAGAATACTAGTGGACTGCAAATATGTACTTTACCAGCGGTCAGACATAAAGACTTTCCTTTATTGATGGTAATAGAAGGTAACATTAACTTTCTTTTGAAGCTGAACTGACTCAAGGTGACATTGCCCTCTTGTGTGCACTTAAACACCTGACCTTGAAGTAGCACTTATGTGCTCTTGTGGCCAAAGAGCTTAATTGTCAAGTACAGGTAGATGACAGACCATCATAGGATGTGTCTGTAGTGGTGTTCAGGGAACTTTTGAACTTCAAGAAGAAGGAATATCTTCTATAGAAAGTAGCAAAATGTGAGAACCTTGATGAGGTGGGGATACTATTGACACTTGTTTATTAACACCCTTAAGCTGAAGATAGTCTGTCTATGTTCTGGGCTTGTTGTCACAACAAGCACAGACATAATGAAAGGGTAGTGACCAACTAACACAATGCAGGAGTGTGGTAAAACTATGGGCTTTTTAGTAAACGTGCTGCAAGGTCATACAGTCAAAAGCAGTTCTTTGCCTCTTTTCTACTTTCTTCCCCCACCCTAAACATAAATAGCCACTGATCTTATGGTAAAGATGGGTTTAGTGGTGAATATCAAGTTTTGGAGTAATACAGGTGCTCAAGGAGAGAACAGCAGCCATGTGCTTAAGATCTTTAGAAAGGTTAAAGAAAAAAAAAAAAGGTGTAAAAGAGGCCTTTATAGTATATTTATACCTGGTTTTTGTAACACTTGAAAGTGACTTCTTCCTGTCTTAACTGTAGTCCAGATGAGTCATTGTCTTTTACAGCATTAAGTTAGAATGGCCCCTAAAATAAGTAACCAACAGCTGTTACGGAAAAAAAAAATGACCTTGTTATTACTGCAAATGAAAAACATGGCTTTTACAGCAGAATTGTTTCTGGAGAACATGCTGAAGCTCTTTATTTGAGTGGGAGCAGGGGCGTTTGTTTATAAGAATAAGGAGTTAAAGTCCATCAAGATTAATCTTCTTTGTTGTGAGTTGAAGATTTGAACCTTAAATAAATCATAGACAGTGATCTTTTAAAGTATGGGGTGAAATGTAGAACAGGTCAGGAAATCAAGGGGTGATGGTTGTGTTGCTATTTGTGTTTACTGGAGGAAACTTTGGCCTTTATTCCTACAGGAATCCTAATTATCGTAACTGGCAAAAAATCCACTGCATTGTAGTATTCCCCAAATGGTACTCCAATTAGAAATTGGTGTTACAGTGTGCCCTTTTGTCCAGCTATTGGCCTGCATGAGGACTTGATCTGCTTTGTCACCTCCCATGTTGTGGCCTTGCTGCCTCTTCATTTAGTCTGTGCTAGAAGACTTAGCCCTGGAAGGGGCTCTCATGTCCTTACGAGTGGGGCAGGTTGCCATCATACAACTGTAATGCCTTGTAATTGGCATCTGGCCTCATGCAGGGAACAGTTTGGCCCATCCTATCCTAAATACTGGAAGCACACTCTTAATAAGCAGGCATAAAGTTACAGCAATGATTATATTTAGATGCCACCTATTCTTCATTGCTCTTTTGATGTTCATTTGTTCAAGATAAAATTACACATCCAGTATGAAGACAGTTGATGGCTGAAAATAAATCTGTTTGCTTAACCTTTTGCCATTCTTTGTTGCAGCTCTCGAGTTCCACTTACAAATATAGGAGTGAGGAATTCAAGAGACAGTTTTCTCATCTGCCAGACTCGGAGAGACTCATAGTAGGTAAGACATAATCACACCAAAAGTGCTTGTCTCCTAACTCCAGATTGCAGTAATGCCAAGGTGGTTTTTTTAATGGCAAATTCTGACTACAGCTGATACCTTCCTATTCTCCTGTCTCTGAACTAGTATCAGATAACTTCAGGGAAAGTCAGGTCCATGCTCCTCTCCTATACTGCCTGCTTTGTGAAAAAGGACAGATTCCTTTTGGAGGTTGAGAATTGAAGGAGAGAATATAGAATCCTCCAGTTCATCTATATGTGGGATGGGAGCCTCAATGTCTTTTCCTGCTGCTACTTTTTAGTGGATTTTAGACAAAACTGTTTCTGACAGCAGTGGAAATGTGACTGCCTGACAGCTGTTAGGTGATCAGCTGGAAAGAAAGGTCACTGTGCAGGGTCAGGGTGAGCACTGAGCAAGTAAACTCAATGTATGTGCATTGATGGGTTTGTGCAATGTGAGTGTGAGAAGAACAGAGGCAGAATTAGATCCTGAGAGCAGTGAATTTGTCTTATGTTCTTTCCAGTGTGGACAACCAACTTGGAAGTGTCATAACCATTAATTTTCTATCCTGTGAGTGTCTGAGTTCTCTCTCTTTACTTTAAAGAGACAACTAGTTATGACTGAGTCAGTTGCCGTAGATGTGGGGGAGGAGGGAGTGATTTCATAGTTGTAATGGTTTGGTACTTGGATGCAAAGCTAAGGGATGTTGCTTCAGTGACTCTTAAGGAGGCAGATCATCCTTAGCAGAAGCTTTTCCTTTGCACCCTGGAACTAAGCCTAGACCCTTGCCCTAGGCATCTTGGTTAATGTGACTTCTGTGACTGAGTGACACGGTGGGTACTTGTAATTTAAAAGAATCTTTTCAGAGGCAAATGCCAGCTATGTGGTATGAGGACAAAAAATGCAGTATTTAAGTGTGTCGTTCCTATCAGCCTGCATAGGAGATCATTGGAAAACACAAACCAATCTTCATTTTATCCTGACTTACATCCAAGTGTACAGCATTCTATTCGTCAACATGGTATATTGAGGGCAGATAAAAATGTTTTATGCCCCATGCTGCTCCGTGCACTTGTAGCTACTGCTCAGGCTAGAGCTGAGCGTGAAGTGCACTATCTGGTACTGTGCAAATCTGTTAGTTCTAGGTTGGCTTATGCCTCGAGCGGAGGTTTTTCACAGCCCAGCATACCACGTTAGCTTATCCATTTGCTCATGATATGGGTGCAAGCGCAGAAGTAACGCTCAGCTGGAAGAGTAGAGGTGGTAAGTGCATGGGGTGGGAGGGGACGGAAGCAGGTGGCAGATAATATGGAACTATGGTACATAAGGAAAGATATCTTTGAGGGTGACAGAGCACTGGAAGAGGCTGCCCAAAGAGATTGTGAAATCTCCTTCTCTGGAGATATTCAAAACCCACCTAGATGCGTTCCTGTCCAGCCTGCTCTAGGTGAACCTGCTCTGGCAGGGGGGTTGGACTAGATGACCTCCAAAGGTCCCTTGTCACCTCTACCATTCTGTGTGATTCTATGAGAACTTCTTGGCGCTGAAATGTTCCTTTTGAGCTCTGACTCCCTATTATGGTCCACTGCAAAATCCAAAGGCAGCAAGCATATAACCCTACCTTCTTTGCACGCAGTGGTGCACCTTATTACCTCTTCTATCACTACTTGCCTTGCAGCTGCCCAAACATTATGCAACACATACACTGTCCAAGAAACATGTAGTGTTTCCATACAAAAGTGGCATTGTGACTATTTAAAGGTCACCTTTCATCTTATGTAACCTTTAAAGAAGTGAATATTGAGACGCTGTCAGTATATCCTTGCAGCATGCCAAGTTCTTTCCAGGTTAATGGAAGACAAATCAGAGCTTTTGCTTGCACAGAAACAGTTAAATCCCTGTGTCCTTTTTCAGCCTCAGAAGGAGGCAGTTATCCTTTGAAATGCCTTCTGTGTTTTTAAAATACTTGAGTTCTCTACAGAAGTAAAACAGAAGAAAAGGATATTACTTCAAAGCATTGTTTTGGTGTTTCTCCTTATGCAGGATTGATATAGAAAGCTGTGGAGTGAACTCTGAAGCAGTTTCAATGAACAAACTGCCTAGGACTTGGAGAAAGATTTAGTAATGGGTTAATCTCAACAGCGTAGCACCTGCTCCATCGGAAGCAAAGTCATTACTTTATATACATTTTTTAAAAAAATGTATATAATAAAAAGCAGTGCTCCTTTGGAAGGACTTTTTGCATCCTCCAGACAAAGAGCTCTTTTCCTTGATGCAGAGAAACTAATCACAGGCCTTACAGTGCTCAAAGAAGCAATTACTTGCTGCTGTTCATTAAAAGAACTGTAACTGCTCCTGTTCTTCACTTAGCTGTTAAAAAAGAAGCGAGTATTCCACTGTAACGATCCCTGTATATAAAGATTATATGAAATATATTTCTTATAATGAAAGAGAAGTGACTTAGACTTTTGAAATGGGGTTTTAAAGGAGTGCGTGCCGCTACTTTAATTTGTCTGAAAATATTGTTTACAAGCACTATCTTAAGTAACTGGCTCTGAAAACTTAGAAGGAGAAATGCTAATCTCTCACTTCTATTTTGATATTCTCTCTTGTGTAGGTAGGTCATGGTGGTATTGACTCATCACTTGCCCAGTGCTCCAATATTTATAGGTCTGAATCCGCTTCCTCCCCCAAACATAGAAGTTGGATGCAAGCTTCTTAGTAATGTTTTCCTCCAGTCCTTAAACTCCTGCTGCCTTCCCTCTCCCAGCATTTTGGTATCTGACTTGTCTTTAAACATGCACTTAAAACTTACTGGTTTGGATTTCTTTAAGTTTATGTAATTCTGTTTGCATTTATGCCTCCAAGGGCTTGTATACATGCCTCATGCTTGTTGCAAGAAACTTTATTTCCACTTGATTATTTGAGGGGAAAACCCAAGAGAATTTTAAAAAAATCGTAATAAAAGCTTCTGTAGATGCAGACTTACACTGAAGTTAGGATGGTGAGGGACTCGTGAACCTCTTGGTACTTGAACAAGAACCATTTTAATCTTCTTGCTATACACAAAATCAAAAATCTGGCTCAGACAATAGCAGATACAATGCTTTTCAAAATAACAGAACTCATTGATACCTCTAAAATTAAAATTGTTAACATCCTGCATTAATAAGTACATTCTGGGTATTTTCAGTACATAAGGTAACCTTCTTTAGGTTGGAGCTTCCAAAAGGGA
Organism: Rynchops niger; assembly: GCA_013400035.1. NCBI lineage: Eukaryota > Metazoa > Chordata > Aves > Charadriiformes > Laridae > Rynchops > Rynchops niger. The sequence goes on along the minus strand of VXBH01005630.1, from coordinate 120,697 downwards.
TCTGTCTTAACTTTCTAGTAGTAGTACTTCTGAAAAATTCCTTTTGTTTGAATCTTCAGGCTTATAATTATGGAAGTTGTCTCAGAGAGGCTTTTTAAAACTGCAACCAAATTGTCTGCTCCTGTTCTTAATTAGCAGGTATCTGATGGTGGGTAATTGCATTCTAGATGAAATCTGTTTCTCAATAGGGATGTTTCAGCCAGAGGCAGTATCATAATAAAAATGACAGTCGGCTTTGAAAAATATCCCCTGCCTGAAGAACTGTATAGCTTCAAGCTGCCTTTTAGCGTCTCACTCTGCAGATAGTTTTAGCTCATGATAGGATCTGTTTAGTGGAAAATTATTATTTTACTACAACGTATGAACTACTGTAATGTAGGAGTTGACAGTATAATCTGTTTTACTATAAATGTTTGTGTATTCTGTTGTTTAGGCGCTTTGAAGTTTGACTTGTGAAAGTACTCTTCATTGACTTCTTCAGTGCACTCCTGATCTTGCCTGATACCTCTTCCCTGAAAATATAGGATAATGCACAGGGGGCTAATACATGGAGTGCTGTTGTCACACTGATACTTCCATCAACTCTGGCTTTGGGGTGTTCCCACACAGTCGTCTGGATGCAACACAGTACAAGTCTGCCTTCAAAGACTTCCGAAGAGTGAAAGAAATGGCTTTTTATTTATATTGCAGTACCCTTATCTCATTTTAAGATAACAGCTTTGGGTCAACTGAGCTGCAATGAGTGAGTAAACTTTCTCTTGTTCTTTATACGTAGATTATGCTTGTGCACTCCAGAAGGATATACTGCTGCAAGGACGCTTGTATCTCTCTGAAAACTGGCTCTGTTTCCACAGCAACATTTTCCGATGGGAGACCACGGTAAGATCTCTTAGCTCATGCGAATCCCACCTCTTCTTTGTCCTGGACTATTGGGATATGAGTCTCTCAAACAAATCTTAACCCTGTCAATCTCATGCTAGCAACTTTGAGCTGAAGAGAAAGAGCCTGCATCCCTGTGTGGAAATGCAGATCCATTGCTCCATAAAATGAGAACAGCATTGGAGACATGTGAATGCTGAAGTAAGCCTGCTCAGTCAGTCATTCAGCATAGGAAGGAATTCAGGAGTTATGCTAAATCTGATCTCTTACATTTCTGGATGGCAGTTTGCCTCCCCTTACCAGGGAGAGTTGCTCTATAAAAGGATGTAACACATAATGTTCTCCTGTAACACCAGGAGCATGATACAGTACATGGTGTTGCCCTATTCAAGAACTCTCCAGCATTGAACCTTGCTTGGTTTAGTCTTACATGTAAATATCAGCATCTAAGAACAGCTGAAGAGAATCTTTAAATGATCTCTGCAAGTTCTCATATTGTGGTCTGTAGCTTTTGAACAGTATGAGCAAAAGTAGACATTTGTGACATGTTAGCTCTCTATTTCTGTCAAATTAGGTTAATGAATTAAAACTTTTCATTCAAGTAGTTGTTGCGTCTGCTGTAGAAATAGCATGAGGCAGTGAATGAGAAAAGGAAGGTAACCTAGTTAATGGGTGTTGGAGATGCATCAAAATCTTCTGCACCTGTGACTGCTCACACCTAAAGTTAATCTCTTAAATTCTACTATGCGTGCCCTGAAATACACAGGACAGACAACAAATAGCTTGTGTACTTAAGACAAAGAGGGGGTGTAGGAATGCTTAATTTCATCAGATGTATTTGATGATTGAATGTTTCTTATTGTAGACTTGAGCTTTTTTTAAAAATCCAGTTGCAGTTACACCCTTGAATATATAAACTATTCAAAGACTGATTTTTCAGCCAAAAAAGCACACATCCTGGTAACTTGTTCCTGCCTGCCTAGCAGAGTCATATCTTAAGGCAGTCTGAGCTCATCAGCTAGGGTGCTAGAGCCAAGCTTTGGGATCCTCCTTAGCAGGCTGTGTTGATGCAGTGAGAGAGATAGTGGAGGACATCCTGCACACACAGGAAAAAGCAAAAATCTAACTGTATGTTCTTCCTTTCTCTAAGCCAAATGGCAGCACAGCCTTATCTTCAAGGGAAAGGGGGTAGGCTAAATAGAAATGGCTTGTTGCAGCCAGTCAGACCGTGCTCTTCCAAACAGGAACATTTCCAGTACTGATATGCAAGGCAAACACACCCAAGCAGGAAGACTTCCTTCCAGTGTCTGGATGGCAAATAAAACTCTGAAAATGGACTAGATTGCAAACTTCTGTGAGATGACGTAGACAAGCTAGTCTATTACCTGATCTGTGTCCTGCCTTATGTATAGGGTACTGATGCGGATTAGTTTTCAGATCTGTGGTTTGTATGTGGTTGGGATTGTGCCCTCAAACCTCATTGCTGGAGGAGTGGAAGGAAAGAAGAAAGAATTACTTGCTTCCCTAGTCCTAGTATGAAAGAGGAGGAAACTTACTCTCATGTCATCTTAACTTGCCTCTATTTTGGAATGCTTGCTGTTAAGGTTAGCAAGTGGGGACAGTAATTGCCTTTGTGATCTCAACTGATTTGCATGCCAGGGTTTGGGGTTAGTTTAAGTTCCTCTTGCGTGTTCTGTGACTTGTACATTTTTAGTTTTAACAGTTATTTTTTAATGTGTCTTATTAACTCTGTTTCTGCTTAGATTTCTATTGCCTTGAAGGACATCACTTTCATGACAAAGGAGAAGACTGCTCGGCTCATTCCAAATGCCATACAAATAGCAACAAAAGGAGAGAAGGTGAAAACCTGTATTTAAATATGGTTGTGTGGGTTTTTTAAATTATAATGTACAGGGCAGAGCACTAGTAGTTTTAAATATGCATAAGGAACTTCTGTGTCAAATCTTCAAATGTAGTTAGGATTAGAAGACAGACTTGGTGTTTTGGTCCCTGTGCATACTGGCTTCATAATTCAATTTTAGTTTGATTGTAGACTAGTGTTGATGTAATAACCAGAAAATAGGGAAGCTTTTGTCCAACCAATTCTCAAAGGAAAACCATTTGAAAACTAGAAGTTCAGGGCATGAATACAGAATGTGTGTCCTCGAGTTTGGTATTTTTGCAGTCTCACTGGATTTAAAGTGCCCCTGAAGAAAACTACTGAAAACAAAAGGGCTGCGATGTCATGGGTTATGAGTCATGAAGAAATCTACTCATAGAACATGCAATTTTGTATTCTGGGAAGTGTAGTTTTTGGAATAACTGACAAGCATGATACAGAATGTTCTTATGTGCAACACACTTCGTGATACTTCTGTCAACGTCTTGAGAATAATAATTATTGTCTGGATACAGAGAATAGTTTTCCAGAGTGAATCTGGAGCCATTCTTTGTGAACAAACTCTGATTCCTCATATTTGGCTGTTCCCTCTCAGTGTATTAATTTCATCATCAAGGAAGATGGACAGTAAGGTGGATAGATAACTGGCTGAAAGACAGAGCTCTCAGGGTCGTGATTAGGGGCACAGAGTCTAGTTGGAGGTCAGTGATGAGTGGTGTTCCCCAGGGGTCAATACTGGGTCCAGTCCTCTTCAACATATTCATCAATGACCTGGGTGAAGGGATAGAGTGCACCCTCAGCAGGTTTGCTGATGACACAAAGCTGGGGGGGGGTGGCTGACACACTGGAAGGCTGTGCTGCCATACAGAGAGACCTGGACAGGTTGAAGATTTGGGCAAAGAGGAACCTTATGAAATTCAATATGGGCAAGTGTAGGGTGCTGCACCTGGGGAGGAATAACCCCATGCACCAGTACAGGTTGGGGGCTGACCTGCTGGAGAGCAGCTCAGCTGAAAGAGACCTGGGAGTCCTGGTGGACAACAGGATGACCATCAGCCAGCAATGTGCCCTTGTGGCCAAAAAGGCCAATGGCATC